>ML664154.1:10192987-10574083 GCA_007570785.1 Antilocapra americana
ACTGTACTAGGAACATCTTTTAAATTTTTAAAACTTTTTTTTTTTTTTAGAATTTTTAAGTCCCCTATAACCTTGTTATTTTCTTTTTTTTCTTTCTTTCTTTTCCTTTATTTTTATTTTCCTTTTTTTTTAAAATCTCCTCTTTCTCCCTTATTGTATTCTCCATCCTATCTCCTTTCTTACCTTTTATATCTCCACTTTATCCCTTTTTAAATTTTTTAATTGATTTTTTTATTTTCTTCTTTATCATTCTTTCTTTCTTTTTTTCATAATAGTATTTTTGAGAATCCAGTCTTTACTCTAGATTTTTAATCTTTGCTTATTAGTATTTGGTATCAACTTTGTACCTTTAAGGATCCAAGCTCCAGTACCCATTGCTACCTGGGAGTGAGATCATTGGCTTGACTGCTCTCTCCCCATTCTTGTCTCTCCTCTTTTTTTTTTCTTCTTTATCTTTCTTTCTTTCTTTTTCTTTGTAATAGTATTTTTGAGAATCCTGTCTTTACTCTAGATTTTTAATCTTTGCTTATTAGTATTTGGTATCAACTTTGTACCTTTAAGGATCCAAGCTCCAGTACCCATTGTTACTTGGGAGTGAGATCATTGGCTTGACTGCTCTCTCCCCATTCTTGTCTCTCCCTTTTTTTTTTTTTTCCTCTTTTCTTCTCCTACCTAGACACCTTCAATGTCCCCTTCCCCTGTATATTCTCTACCCAACTCTGGGACTCTGCTTGAGTGTTACGAGCTGTGAAGAACACTGAAATAACTGACCACTGGCTGGATCTGTCTCTGTCCATCTGACTCTCTCTTTTCTCTCTCTGGTCAATTATGTCTCCTTACACCCTCTTCACATTTCGGTATAACTCTGTGAACATCTCCAAGGGATCCAGGCTGTGGAGGGCACACAGGGGAACAATCACTGGCCATTTCACTCCCTCACCATCTGATTCCTCTCTTCTCCTTCTGGTCCATGCCATGTAACTCTGTGTACCCGACAGGGTGTCCCTCACTGTGAAGAAACTTCTCATCTCTAAACTAGAGGTTCAGCCACCATCAGTGCATAGATGAAAGAGTCCTGAGGCTACTGGAAGACAGGAGGCTAAACCCAGACCCTGAGAATTCCAGAAAACTCCTGGATCCAATAGTTAATTAATCGATAGGAACTCATCAAACTCCTCCATACCAAAACTGAAACTAACCAACCCCCAAGGGCCAACAAGCTCCAGAGTAAGATATACCAAGCAAATTCTCCAGCAACGCAGGAACACTGCCTGGAGCTTCAATACACAGGTTGCCCAAGGTCACAACAAGTCCACCGATACCTCAAATCTCTTTACTGGACACTCCATTGTTAGTTACAGTGAGAAAACCCAGATCCACCCACCAGAACACCACACAAGCGTTCCCATCCAGGAAACTTCTACAAACCACACATCCAACCCCTCCCATAGTGAGGAACCCCCACAATAAAGGGACAACACAGCAAGATAAACAAGATGAAAAGGCAGAGAAATACCCAGCAAGTAAAGGAACAGGATAAATATCCCCTAGACCAAACAAAAGACGAAGAGATAGGATGTCTACCGGACAAAGAATTCCGAATAATGATAGTGAAAATGATCCAAAACCTGGAAAATAAGTTGGAGTTGCAGTTCAATAACCTGCAGGCAAGGATTGAGAAGATGCAGGTAAGCTTTAACAAGGACTTAGAAGAAATGAAAAAGAGTCAAAATACAATAAATTATGCAATAAATGAGATCAAAAACACCCTGGAGGGAACCAACAGTAGAATAACAGAGATAGAAGACAGGATAAGTGAGGTAGAAGACAGAATGGCAGAAATAAATGAAACAGAAGTGAAAAATGAAAAAAGAATTAAAAGATATGAGGACAATCTTAGAGACCTCTGGGACAATATTAAATGCACCAATATTCGAATCATCGGAGTCCCAGAAGAAGAAGACAAAAAGAAAGACCATCAGAAAATTCTTGAAGAGATAATTGTTGAAAATTTCCCTAAATTGGGAAAGCAAATAGCCACTCAGGTCCAAGAAACACAGAGAGTCCCAAATAGAATGAACCCCAAGCAGAACACCCCAAGATACATATTAATCAAATTAACAAATATCAAATACAAAGACCAAATATTAAAAGCAGCAAGGGAGAAGCAAAAAAATAACTCACAAGGGGAATCCCATCAGGATAACAGCTGATCTCTCAATAGAAACGCTTCAGGCCAGAAGGGAATGGCAGAGCATTCTTAAAGTCATGGAAGAAAACAATCTACAACCTCGATTACTGTACCCAGCAAGGATCTCATTCAAATTTGAAGGAGAATTCAAAAGTTTTTCAGACAAGCAGAAACTGAGAGAATTCAGCAACACCAAACCAGCCCTCCAACGAATGCTAAAGGATCTTGCCTAGATAGGAAACACAAATGGGGTAGATAATCTCGAACCCAAAACAATAAAATAAATGGCAACGGGATCATACTTATCAATAATTACCTTTAATGTAAATGGGCTGAATGCCCCAACCAAAAGACAAAGATTGGCCGATTGGCTACAGAAACAAGATCCCTATATATGTTGTCTACAAGAGACCCACCTCACACCTAGGGACACATATAGACTGCAAGTTAAAGGCTGGAAAAAGATATTCCATGCGAATAAAGACCAAAAGAAAGCAGGAGTGGCAATACTCATATCAGATAAAGTAGACTTTAAAATAAAGGCAGTGAAAAGAGATAAAGATGGACATTACATAATGATCAAAGGATCAATCCAAGAAGAAGAAATAACAATTATAAATATTTATGCACCCAACATAGGAGCACCACAATATGTAAGGCAAATGCTAACAAGTATGAAAGGGGAAATTAACAACAACACAATACTAGTGGGAGACTTTAATACACCACTCACACCAATGGATAGATCAACTAGACAGAAAACTAACAAGGAAATTCAAACTTTAAATGATACAATAGACCAACTAGACCTAATTGATATCTATAGGTCATTCCACCCCAAAACAAGGAATTTCACCTTTTTCTCAAGTGCACACGGGACCTTCTCCAGGATAGATCACATCCTGGGCCATAAATCTAACCTTGATAAATTCAAAAATATTGAAATCATCCCAAGCATCTTTTCTGACCACAATGCAGTGAGATTAGATATCAATTACAGGAGAAAACCTTTCAAAACTTCCAACATATGGAGGCTCAACAACACACTGCTGAATAACCAACAAATCACAGAAGAAATCAAAACTGAAATTCAGTTATGCAAGGAAACGAATGAAAATGAAAACACAACAGCCCAAAACCTATGGGACACTGAAAGCAGTGCTAAGGGGAAAGTTCATAGCAATACAAGCTCACCTCAGGAAACAAGAAAAAAATCAAATAAATAACCTTACTTTACACCTAAAACAACTAGAAAGGGAAGAGATGCAGAAGCCCAGGTCTAGTAGAAGGAAAGAAATCTTAAAGATCAGGGCAGAAATAAATGCAAAGGAAACAAAAGAGACCATAGCAAAAATCAACCAAGCCAAAAGCTGGTTCTTTGAGAAGTAAATAAAATTGACAAACCATTAGCCAGACTCATCAAGAAACAAAGGGAGAAGAACCAAATCAACAGAATTAGAAATGAAAACGGAGAGATCACAACAGAAAACACAGAAATACAATGGATCATAAGAGACGGTTATCAGCAACTATATGCAAATAAACTGGACAACTTGGATGAAATGGACAAATTCCTAGAAAAGTACAACTTTCCAAGACTAAACCAGGAAGAGATAGATAATATTAATAGACCCATCACAAGCACGGAAATTGAAACCGTAATCAGAAATCTTCCAAAAAACAAAAGCCCAGGACCAGATGGCTTCACAGCTGAATTCTACCAAAAATTTAGAGAAGAGCTAACACCTATTCTACTCAAACTCTTCCAGAAAATTGCAGACGAAGGTAAACTTCCAAACTCATTCTATGAGGCCTCCATCACCCTAATTCCAAAACCTGGCAAAGATGCCACAAAAAAAGAAAACTACAGGCCAATATCACTGATGAACTTAGACGCAAAAATCCTCAACAAAATTCTAGCAAATAGAATCCAACAACACATCAAAAAGATCATACATCATGATCAAGTAGGCTTTATCCCAGGGATGCAAGGATTCTTCAATATTCGTAAATCGATCAATGTAATACACCACATTAACAAATTAAAAAATAAAAATCACATGATTATCTCAATAGATGCAGAGAAAGCCTTTGACAAAATTCAACATCCATTTATGATAAAAACCCTCCAAAAAGCAGGAATAGAAGGAACATACCTCAACATAATAAAAGCTATATATGACAAACCCACAGCAAACATTATCCTCAATGGTGAAAAACTGGAAGCATTCCCCCTGAAATCAGGGACAAGACAAGGGTGCCCACTCTCACCACTACTTTTCAACATAGTTTTGGAAGTTTTGGCCACAGCAATCAGAGCAGATAAAGAAATCAAAGGAATACAGATTGGAAAAGAAGAAGTAAAACTCTCTCTGTTTGCTGATGACATGATCCTCTATATTGAAAACCCTAAAGACTCTACGAGAAAATTACTAGAGCTAATCAGTGAATATAGCAAAGTTTCAGGATACAAAATCAACACACAGAAATCCCTGGCATTCCTATACACTAACAGTGAGAAATCAGAAAGAGAAATTAAGGAAACAATCCCATTCACCATCGAAACAAAAAGAATAAAATACTTAGGAGTATTTCTACCTAAAGAATCAAAAGACTTGTATATAGAAAACTATAGAACACTGATGAAAGAAATCAAGGAGGACACAAACAGATGGAGAAATGTACCGTGCTCATGGATTGGAAGAATCAATATAGTGAAAATGAGTATACTACCTAAAGCAATCTATAGATTCAATGCAATTCCTATCAAGCTACCAGAGGTCTTCTTCAAAGAATTAGAACAAATAATTTCTCAATTTGTATGGAAATACAAAAAACCTCGTATAGCCAAAGCAATCTTGAGAAAGAAGAATGGAACTGGCGGAATCAACCTACCTGACTTTAGGCTATACTACAAATCCACAGTCATTAAGACAGTATGGTACTGGCACAAAGACAGAAATATAGATCAATGGAACAGAATAGAAAGCCCAGAGATATATCCACGCATCTATGGACACCTTATCTTTGACAAAGGAGGCAAGAATATACAATGGAGAAAAGACAACCTCTTTAGCAAGTGGTGCTGGGAAAACTGGACAGCGACTTGTAAAACAATGAAACTAGATCACTTTCTAACACCATACACAAAGATAAACTCAAAATGGATCAGAGATCTCAGCATAAGACCAGAAACTATAAAACTCCTAGAGGATAACATAGGAAAAACACTCTCTGCCATAACCCAAAGCGGGATACTCCATGACCCACCTCCCAGAATATTGGAAATAAAAACACGAATAAACAAATGGGACCTAATTAAAATTAAAAGCTTTTGCACAACAAAGGAAACTATAAGCAAGGTGAAAAGACAGCCTTCAGAATGGGAGAAAATAATAGCCAGTGAAGCAACGGACAAACAATTAATCTCAAAAATATACAAGCAACTCCTGCAGCTCCATTCTAGAAAAATAAACAACCCAATCAAAAAGTGGGCCAAAGAACTTAACAGACATTTCTCCAAAGAAGACATAAAAATGGCTAACAAACACATGAAAAGATGTTCAACATCACTCATTATCAGAGAAATGCAAATCAAAACCACAGTGAGGTATCACTTTACACCAGTCAGAATGGCTGTAATCCAAAAATCTACAAGTAATAAATGCTGGAGAGGATGTGGAGAAAAGGGAACTCTCTTACACTGTTGGTGGGAATGCAAACTAGTACAGCCACTATGGAAAAAACAGTGTGGAGGTTCCTTAAAAAGCTGCAAATAGTCCTGCCATATGACCCAGCAATCCCACTGCTGGGCATATACACCGAGGAAACCAGAATTGAAAGAGCCACGTGTACCCCAATGTTCATCGCTGCATTGTTTACAATAGCCAGGACATGGAAGCAACCTAGATGCCCATCAACTGATGAATGGATAAGAAAGCTGTGGTACATATACACAATGAAATATTACTCAGCATTAAAAAAAAATTCATTTGAAGCAATTCTACTCAGATGGACGAAACTGGAGCCCATTATCCAGAGTGAAGTAAGCCAGAAGCAAAAACAACAATACAGTATATTAACACATATATATGGAATTTAGAAAGATGGTAACGAGAACCCAACATGCGAGACAGCAAAAGGAACGCAGATGTATAGAATAGACTCGTGGACTCTGTGGATGAGGGTAAGGGTGGGATGATATGGGAGAAGGGCATTGAAACATGTTAATTATCATATGTCTAATCAATCGCCAGCCCAGGATTGATGCTCGGGGCTGGTGCAGTGAGATTTCCCGGGGGGGAGGGAGGAGGGAGGGGGGTTCTGGAGGGTCAACATATGTAAACCCAGGGTGATATCATGACATTGTATGGAAAAACAATAAAAAAAAAAAATAAAGATGACCTTGAGGCTTCAAGCCCACAGGTACCATCCACATTAGAATAGTGAGAGAGAGAAAGCTTTTGTTTTGTTTTAGAGGAAAGTAAGATGGATGGAGTGGAGAAGGTAATGGCACCCCACTCCAGTACTCTTGCCTGGAAAATCCCATGGATGGAGGAGCCTGATGGGCTGCAGTCCATGGGGTCGCTATGAGTCGGACACAACTGAGCGACTTCACTTTCACGCATTGGAGAAGGAAATGGAAACCCACTCTGGTGTTCTTGTCTGGAGAATCCCAGGGACAGGGGAGCCTGGTGGGCTGCCGTCTATGGGGTCGCACAGAGTCGGACACGACTGAAGCGACTTAGCAGCAGCAGCAGCAGCAGCAGGATGGATGGAGAGAGGTTGTCATAAGTTTGCTTTTGAACATGACAAGTATAAGATATCAGAGGTATAATTTCAGTATCAAAGGGCAGCTGGAATGATGGTTGGAGGGAGGGGAATTATTTTAAAAGGTGTCATTCTCTCAGGAAAGAGGACATGGAAAACTTTTATAAGAGAAAACACAGTCTGAGGCCAGAGATGACTCTTATTCTAGCCACATGTCTCCCAAATGTGAAGCCACAAGGCGAGGGTAAGAGAGGAGGGTGTGTGTGGGGCTGAGAGATGCCAGAAGCCACAACCCAAAGGGCATGTCCTTGGTACAGCGGTTAGGAGCATAAACAGAGGCAGCTTCTCCATTATTTCCACTACTGTCTTCCCAAGACCAACAACCTCGCTAACTCTGCTCATAAATTCTCCTCCCCTCAGAGCCCCACTCCTTAAGGAAGCTTTTCAAAAAATGTAAATGAAATTACAAACACAAGTGGATAAACGAACATGCTTTTTAAGAAAAACCTCAGGACTCCCAGAGGAGAGTTTAGTCAGCAGGAGAACACACTGAATCCTTTGGCTCAGATGGTGTGACATTTAAATTAAATGTTCTGTGACAACAGTACATTTAGGGAAAATCACAAAAAGAAGGCACTCGTGGATGGGAAGAAGAAAATTGGAGAGAAGCTGAGAACTAACTCGGTAGTCCAGACGGCGTGTAATTGGCACAGATGGTTTGAAAAGTCACGGCAGGGTGGAGGTCGTTACGTCAAACGTGGCCTGGCATGGTGTCCTGCTCCGCCTCCATGCTGTCCCCTGTCTGTCCTTGTTTCTGCAACTGCAAACCTTGGGCTTATTCATAAAATGAAAAAAAAAAAAAGTTTCACACTTTTCTCAAAGCTCTTGGCTGCCTAGAGGGATGGCTGATATCGAGGGGAGGTGTTATCGTTTGGGTTTTTAATTCAAGAAAGTGATTCTTGAAACTAGAGCCCTGTAATGCCAGACAGCAGTTCTGCTTTTATTAGCCCCCACTCAGACACAGGTGTCAGGTAGGGTTTTAGTATTTCTTTAGCATCTCAGACCCCATCCCAATTCTGAAAACTTAAACAAAGAAAATAAAAGCTTCACTGAGGTAACACTTACAAACCATACAACTGATTCCTCTTAAGAATACATGAGGTAAAACTGGCAAACCATACAACTGATTCATCTCAATGATTTTTAGTGAATATTTAAGTTGGGCAGTCATCATCACAATCCAGTTTTTTAATATGTGAATTTATTTTTACTTTTAAATTAAATTTAATATTTTTGGCTGCACCATGCATCTTAAAGAATCTTAATTTCTAGACCAGGCACTGGCACGGCCATGGCACAGGCCATGCCAGTGAAAGCACTGAATCCTAATCACTAGACACCAGGAACTCCCTCTTGATCCAATCTTCTAACATTTTCAATCACTTCAAAAAGATCCTTCAAGCCCATTTAGTCATTCCTCATTCCATGCCCAGCCTCAGACAACCACTAAACTACTTCCTATCTCTATAAATTTGCTTTTTTGGATATTTCATATCAATGGAATTATATAACACGTGGTCTTTTGCATCTGGCTTCTTTCACTTAGCTTAGTGTCTTTTAAGTTCATGCATGTTGTCATATGAACTTCATTAGCACTTCATTCCCTTTTATGGGTAAGTAATATTTCATTGTGTGATATACCATGTATTATTTATCCACTCATCAGTTGGTGGATATTTGAGATGCATTTACTTCGTGGCTATTGTTAATAATGCTTTCATAAACATCTTTATGCAAAATTTATATAGATGTGTGCACCTACAATGCTGGGTCATTTAGTAAATGTTTAACTTTAAAAGAATCTGTTTTCCTAAGTGGCTACAGTATTTTCCATTCCTACCATCTGTATACAAGAGTTACAATTTTTCCACATCCTCAACAACATTTATTAAAATTATCTGTTTTTTGATGATAGTTATCCTAGTGGAAGTGAAGTGTGACAGCTCATTGTGGTTTAGGGTTGTATTTCCCTAGTGACTAATGATGCTAAACATATCTTCATGTATTCATTGACCACTTGTATATATTCTTTGGTGAAATGTGTATTCAAATGTTTTGCCTGTTTTTCTAAATTGTCAACCCTAAAATAGTTTGAAATTTCAAACAAAAAGCATCAAAACTTAATGTGTAATAAAGAGTCACACTGCAAAACCTGATTTCATACACCGATTTCATGCGAAGAGGAATGCATAAGGCATCCCTAACAAGTTTAGTTGATGAAATTACCACACAGAAAATTACAGTGAGTTGACAACAGTACCTTTTAAAGAATGTGTTTGTTAGAACACTGGATTCTCATTTTAATTTCTCAATCAGCAACAGTTTCTACAAAAGATATTGAAAAACTGAACTGGAAATCCACACAGAAAAATACGAATCTTGACTCCCACCATGCATCTCACAAAATTAATTTGAGATGCATCATAGACATAAATGTAGAAGCTAAATCTATACTACTTCTAAAAGAAAATATAGAAGAATATCTTTACAACCCTGGGCAGCAAGAAAGCACTAACTATAAGAGTAAAACCTAATAAAGTGGACTTCAAAAATTTTTCAGTTTCTAGTCATCCAAAGAAACTCATAAAATGAGTAGATAAGCCACAGATGGTAAAAAAAAAAATATTTGCATTACATGTATCTAACAAAGAACTTATATTCAAAATAAGGAACCCTTACAACTTAATGATAACAGACAAATAATCCAATTAAGAAACACGGGTGCAAAACTTGAACATGTCACAAAGTAAGGCCAACATGCACTTGAAAAAGCGTTCAACTTCATTAGCCATCAGGGAATGCTTTGAGACATTACTGTATACTCTCTAGAACAGCTAAAATTAGAAGGACTGATGAGGATATCAAATGCCAGAACATGAAACAGACAGAACTTTCTACCATTGCTGGTGGGACTGTAAGAGGGTCATTATTTTGGAAACTGATCTGGCAGTTTCATATGAAGTTAAACATATACCTATCTCATGACTCAGCAATTCCACCCCTAGGTAGCTATGTAAGAGAAAACACGAATATATTAAAAAGCCTTACAGAAGAACGTTCACGCAACTTTATTCATAACAGCCCAAATGCCAACAGGAGAATGGATAAACAAATTGTGGTTCATACGATGGAATAATACTTAGCAATGAAAGGAATAAACTAGTGATGCAACAATATAGATAAATCCAAACCATTATGCTGAGTAAACCCTGTAGAAGGAAAAAGAATGCATTCCAAATTATTCCATTTTTATGAAGTTCTAGAATAGGAAAAACTAATCTATGGTGCTTCTGCCACTGAGGGATGTGGAACAAATGGGGAAGAAGGGAGAGGGAAGGTTCTGCATGCTGGAAATATTTATGTGGATGGAGGTGTCAGTTACATAGATGTAATGTGTTTGTCAAATACACTAAATTGTAAACATTTAATCTGCATTTTATTCTATATAAAATCTACCTTAAAAAAACCCAAACTAAAATAAGCAGAAACATGCAATGTCATGCAGGTAGTAAGAACATATATCTATCAATCTACTGAGTTTAGAACAGTGCCTGCCAGTTATTAAAAGCTCAATAAATACCAGGTAAAATTACAAGTATTATCTATTATAACACAGCCACTAGTTAAGGCCACCCACAACACTGTGCAACTTGAAACCTACTATTTAGGAAGTCTGAGATTGATATGAACCTGTAAAACAAATTGCTATAAAGTCTGGTCACATTTCCTTGCCCTGTGATCTAGAATAAAAACTCACTTCTTACTATATTCCACATCCAATTTGTCCTGTTTTGTTAATGAAACCCAGTCTCCTTAAGACTGACTTACCCAGCTAAGTTTATGATTAACCAATTCAAAACTTTACTGAGCTTTCTTGCCCCCTCTCTTCCCCTCAGGATTGAGGAGTATCAAAGAGAAGTGGGGAGTGAAGCCGAGCAGGACCCTTTGGAGCCTTCTGAGTACAAAAGCCCCTCCGTGTCTCCTATTTCTTGTTTGCAGAGAAAGGCTTTAGTCTCCTGGGTCGTCCCTCAGTTTCAGAGAACAGATTCAAGAAGCTATACTAATTAGAGACGTAGCAGAATTCAGACATAAAGGAAAAGCAGTTAAGCAAGAAAAGTAATGAAAGCCTAAACAACAGTTCAGTGAAAAAACAAGTCTTAGTTCCTCCTTAGTATATATAAGGATATACTTAACTATCTGATGCCATGAAGTGATGGGACCGGATGCCATGATCTTTGTTTTTTGAATGTCGAGTTTTAAGTCAGCTTTTTCACTCTCTTCTTTCATTTTCATCGAGAAGCTCTTTAGTTTCTCTTCGCTTTCTGCCATAAGGGTGCTGTCACCTGCATATCTGAGTTTCTTGATATTTCTCCTGGCAGTCTTGATTCCAGCTTGAGCTTCATCTAACCTGGCATTTTGCATGATGTACTCTGCATATAAATTAAATAAGCAGGGTGACAATATACAAGCCTTGATGTACTCCTTTCCCAATTTGGAGCCAGTCCATTGTTCCATTGTTCCATGTCCAGTTCTAAATGTTGCTTCTTGACCTGCATACAGATTTCTCAGGAGGCAGGTAAGGTGGTCTGGTATCCTTATCTCTTGAAGAATTTTCCAGTTTGTTGTGATTCACACAAAGGCTTTAGGGTAGTCAATGAAGCAGAAGTAGATGCTTTTTTGGAATTCTCTTGCTTTTTCTATGACCCAGTTGCTGCTGCTGCTGCTGCTGCTAAATTGCATCAGTCGTGTCCAACTCTGTGCGACCCCATAGATGGCAGCCCACCAGGCTCCACCGTCCCTGGGATTCTCCAGGCAAGAACACTGGAATGGGTTGCTACTTCCTTCTCCAATGCATGAAAGTGAAAAGCGAAAGTGAAGTCGCTCAGTCATGTCTGACTCCTAGCGACCGCAGCCTAACAGGCTCCTCCGTCCATGGGATTTCCCAGGCAAGAGTAGTGGAGTGGGGTGCCATTGCCTTCTCCAACAACTCTATGAGGGATATCATATACACATTATTCCAATTTCATAGGTGGTACAACTGAGGCACAGAGAATTTAATTTAATGAAAAGTGAAAGTGAAGTTGCTCAGTCGTGTCTGACTCAGGCAAGATTACTGATTTTCCAGGCAAGAGTACTGGAGTAGGTTGCCATTGCCTTTTCCGTATGACCCAATGGATGCTGGCAATTTGATCTCTGGTTCTTCTGCCTTTTCTAAAACCAGCTTGTATTTCAGAAAGTTCTTGGTTCATGTGCTGCTGAAGCCTAGCTTGAAGGATTTTGAGCATTACCTTGCTATCATGTGACATGAAATGAACATTCTTTGGCATTGCCTTTCTTTGGGATTAGAATGAAAACTGACCTTTTCCAATCCTGTGGCCACTGCTGAGTTTTCCAGATATGCTGGCATATTGAGTGCAGCACTTTAACAGCATCATCTTTTAGAATTTGAAATAGTTCAGTTGGAATTCTAACACCTCCACTAGCTTTGTTTGCAGTAATGCTTCCTAAGGCCCACTTGACTCCACACTCCAGGATATCTGGCTCTAGGTGAGTGATCACACCATCATCGTTATCTGGATCCACAGTTTTGTATATTCTTGACACCTCCTGTTAATCTCTTTTGCTTCTGTTACGTCCTTGCCGTTTCTGTCCTTAATTGTGCCCATTTTTGCATAAAATGTTCCCTAATGTATCTTTAATTTTCTTGAAAAGACTGCTAGTCTTGCCTGGTGCCCTGAAAATAAACACTGTACTTAGCGCGAGAAGATTGCCTGTGTTGCATGGCGGGGCAAAAGGATCCAAGTTCAGCTCAGTAGCAGTTCTGTACAGCAGAAATTAACACAACATTATAAATCAAAAGAGCATTGTCTTGAACAGTGTTTCTCAAATTTTCCACCTCCAAGGACCATTTAATGGATACTGAGAATATACAGTCTGTCAACTTTAGGTCTGTTTTGAAAAAGTCTAAAATTAAACTCATTTGCTATCTTATAATTAATAGTATTTTCACATAAATAAGAGGGGTGATTACAAACTGTGCCAATGATAAAAACAAGGTTCTACTGTATAGCATAGGGAACTATATTCAGTATCCTATGATTAAGCCATAATAGAAAAGAATGTAAAAAATAATGTACATATCTATATGTGTGTGTATATATGACTCACTTTGCTGTATAGCAGAAATTAACACAACATGGTAAATCAATTACATTTTCACAAAAAATAAGTGTACTAATACATTTTATAATAGTTCCAGAGGCAGTCAGTTTTATTTTTTATTCTTGTCTTTAAAAGTTAGAAAATAGTAAGAATCATACGATGTCAAAAAGGCAGCAAGTGTTTCCTGGCTCTGTCAGAAAGTTCTGGTGAGTCAAATCAAATCAGGATCCAGAATAACAGAGTGACTTCTCATTATAAATGACAGCATTCTGTAAAATGTCAGATTGATGGGTTTATCACTCTCAAGACCTAGAAAGGTGACTGTTTCAATTTGGGCAGGCGCAGTGAATGGGTTCCTGATTCTGTCTATGATAACAATTAGCTCTAGAAAGTGTTTTTTCATGTTCTGCTGTGGTTAGAAAATATGCCTAACATTAAGTTATTGATTTATTTCTCTGAAAAGTGAAGAAAAACATCCAGTGTTGGAAATATGCCAAATTCTCAGCAACCAAACCCCTTGGACCCCAATTCAATCTCAAAAGGTTCTAATTCCTAATTTTTAATGTAAAATACTGACATTATGGCTCTGAATAATAGGTTTACTCTAGGCAAGAAATAAAATTTATTGCCGTCATACACAAGAGCAGGTTATTTGAAGTAAAAGAAATGTCTTTATCAACATTATCAGTGAAGCAAAGCTATTTTTTTAACTCTATATGCCACTTCATTTCAAAAACTTGCATGAGCACATTTATCTTCAGCTGCCAGACACCTAAGCATATCCTTTACTGCAGCCAGTCCCTTGAAGAGCAGATTTTAAAGATGGGGGCTCACTGATGTCATGTGATCATGTTTGCATTTTCCTTATTTTCCTGAAGCACTGATTCAATAGGAAGCCAACTGTTAACTGCCACCTGTTCTCTTTCCTAGTTAAGCAGTATTTGGAAAGACATTTTGGTGTGGGGTCTGATGTACACTCCAGTTTAACATGTTGAAACACCACCCCTAGTCACCTAGGCAAATCTGCTGCATCCCACCTTCCCTGCCACACTTGGTTTCATCCTTCCGGTTTGTTCAGACCAGTAACTTTGAAGCCATCCTTGGCTCCTCCCTGTCTCTTCCACCCCACATTCTGTCCATCAACAATTCTTACTGGCTCTACTTTAAAGTATATCCAGAAACTAACCAGCTCTCACCTACTCCTCTGTGGTTCCCATGCTAGTCCAAGCCATCATTATTTCTTGCCTAAATTATAGAAAAAGCCACCTAACTAACCTCCCCTCTTCCATCCCTGCCATACCCCCATGCTCTGTTCTTAACACAGCATCCGGGGATCCCATCATGTTGTGTCACTGCTCACCCAGAGCTCAGCACTGGCTCTGGATAGTTTCAGCTTGGCTGGCCTGTAGCACCCAGTGATTCAATCTCATACAATTAGATTCTAACTGAATCTAATTAATTAAATTCAATTAATCTAGGTGTTGCCATGAAGGTATTTCAGTGTTCATGTCTACAATCACCTCGTTTTATTTTTTTAATTAATCTATTTATTTATTTATCTGATTGTGTTGGGTCTTTGTTGTGGCATGCTGAATCTTTCCATGCAGCTAACAGATTCTCTAGTTGTGGCACTCAGGTTCTGTAGTGGTGGCAATGAGGGCTGAGTTGCCCTGCAGCATGTGAGATCTTAATTCTTGGTCCAGGGATTGAACCTGAGTCCCCTGCAAGGTGGATTCTTTACCATTGAAGTGCCTACAATCATCTCACTTAAAATAAAGATTATCTTGATAATGTGGATGGGCCTCATCCAATTGGCTGAAGAGCCTTAAGAGCAAAACTGAGGTTTTCCTGAGGTAAAGAGATCTCTGCTTCAGGACTGCAACATCTTTGATCCCAATTGACAAAGGCTAGCCTGCTGACCTGCATTACAACTTTCAGATGGGCCAGCCTCCACAATCGCATAAGTTGATTCCTGGAAACAAATCTCTTTACATATGTACTTCTGTGGTGCAGTGGTAAAGAACCCGCCTGCCAGTGCAAGAGACATGAGACTTGGGTTTGATCCCTGGATGGGGAAGATCCCCTGAAGGAGGACATGTCAACCCACTTCAGTACTCTCGCTTAGAAAATTCCACAGACAGGGAGGCTGGTGGGCTACAGTCCATAACATTGCAGAGTTGGACACGACTGAGCGACTGAGCACACACACACATGTGTCGGTATATGTGTGTATGTATACGTGTGTATATATTTATATGTACATATGTATAGATGAGGGGCTTCCCTGGTAGCTCAGCTGGTAAAGAATCCACCTGTAATGCAGGAGATCCCAATTTGATTCTTGAGTTGGGAAGGTCCCCTGGAAAAGGGATAGGCTACCCACTCCAGTATTCTTGAGCTTCCCTGGTGGCTCAGATGATAAAAAATCCTCCTGCAATACAGGAGACCTAAATTTGATCCCTAGGTTTGGAAGATCTCCTGGAAGAGGGCATGGCAACCGACTCCAGCATTATTGCCTGGAGAATCCCCATGGACAGAGGAACCTGGCGGGCTGTGGTCCATGGGTTCGCATGGACAACTGAGCTACTAAGCACAGCACAGCACATGTATATATGGATGTATATATGTATGCATGTGTGCTAAGTCACTTCAGTCGTCTCTGATTCTTTGCAACTACATGCACTGTAGCCCTCCAGGCTCCTCTGTCCGTGGGATTTCCCAGGCAAGAATACTGGAGTGGGTGGCCATTTCCTCCTCCAGAAGTTCTTCCAGATCCAGGGATCAAACCTGCATCTCCTGCATTGGCAGGTGGATTCTTTCACGCACTCTTATTTCTTATGGTTTTGTGAATTCACTGGTCTCAGTTGGGTGGTTCTTGCTTGAATTATCTCATGCAATTACTATCAGTTCTTAGCTAGGGCTTAAGTCATCTGAAGGCTTAACTGGGCTGGTCCTCCAAGATGGCTTTTCCACTCACATGTCTGACACCCTAGATCAGAATACTGGAACAGCCGGGGGTTGTCTGAGCATCTTTCTCTCTCTCTCCATGAAGCCCTGCTACAGGGATAGCTTGGGCTTCCTCACAGCATGGTCATCCTTACACAGCAGCTAGCTTCCCCCAGAGTTCCTGTTTTAAGAGACTAAGACAAACGCTTTAAGATTTCTTATGCCCTAACTCCAGAAGCCATGTAGTGTCATTTTTTCCTCATTCTATTTTTTCATCAGATCAGTCAAGATTCAACTTTTGGAGGGACTAGGAAAAGGCGTGAATACCAGAAGGTGAGGTTATTTAAAGGTCATCATTGGAGATTCACCACCACAACAGTAGAGCTGGTATTTGAACCCAGGCAGCCTGGCTCCAGAAACTATACTCATGGAAGTGTCTCTATTAGGAATAATGAATAAATTCATTACTTAATTTATAATAATCGGGACCATTCTGATGGTTCGAGGCTCCAAAAGTGAATTAAAATCTCCATCTCTAAAGACAGAAAATTATTTCTAATTTTTAGCTGGCAACTCCTTCTCCGCCTCTAACATTTTAGTTTTACAAGTTTAAGGGCATTTTCAACTGGAAGACGGTATGGAGATTCCTTTAAAAACTAAGAATAAAACCACCATATGACCCAGAAATCCCACTCCCAGGCATATACCCCAAGGAAACCAAAATTGAAAAAGACACATGTTCATTGCAGCACTATTTACAATAGCAAGAACATGGAAGCAACCAAGATGTCCATTGATAGATGGATAAAGAAGTTGTGGTTCACATAACCAATGGAATATTACTCAGCCATAAAAGGAACACATATGAGTCAGTTCTAATGAGGTGGACGACCCTAGAGCCTACTATACAGAGTGAAATAAGTCAGAAAGAGAAAGATAAATATCATATACTAATGCATATATATGGAATCTAGAAAAATGGTACCGGTGAATTCATTTGCAGGGCAGCAATGGAGAAACAGACATAGAAAACAGACTTATGGACACTGGGGAGGGGGAAGAGAGAGTGAGATGCATGGAAAAAGTAACATGGAAATTCACATTTCCATATATAGCCAGTGGGTATTTGAGTTTCTCAGGGAACTCAAACAGTGGCTCTGAGGGGTGGGATTGGGAAGGAGGTGGGAGGCAGGTTCAGGAGGCGGGGGATATACGTATACCTACGGCTGATTCATGCTGAGGTTAGACAGAAAACACAAGATTCTGTAAACCAATTATCCTTCAATTAAAAAATAAATTAACAAAAAAAAAAAGTTCAAGGGCATTCTCAGGCGGTGTCAGATGGGGGTGGTTGGTTGAGGGCCCATGGCCTGAGGAGAATCAGGGAAGGTTTGGAAGCGCTTCTGTTGACAAATTCTTATGAAAGACCATATTTTAAGTGAAGAAAGGACATAGTGAGTAGGAATGGGTATTTCCAGTGGGAGCTAGCCATGCCCCAAAGGGATTACCATCCAGTTTGAAACACACTGGCTTGCAGACAAGTTCTAGACAAACAACACACTTTTATGCCTTATTACAACCCTGGAAGAGAGGTTGAAAAAAAAAAACATTATTGAGTGCTTTCTTGCATCAAGCGCTATGCCAAGGGCCTTTCATCTACTACCTCCTTCAATCCTCACACTACCCTTATGAGGCAGGTCTGGCCATGATAACCAACTTTGGAAAGTTCTGGAAATTGCATCACATTCCTAGCAAATGGCTGAACAATATTTCAGTATGACTTGCCAATGCCCTTTCTTCTAGTTACTGGATAATGCCATACTCACAAAGTTCCACCATGGACCCTGTCACAACGTGCTACTGTGATTCATTTCCCGGACATCTCCCAGACTACTGACTCTTTCTTATTATCCCAAGCTCTGTTCTGGAACATGGTTTTCCAATCATTACAGTCTCTGTGTGCAACTCAGCAGCTGATCTCCAGTAGGTACTTTAAATTGTCATGAAGAATGATTTCTTCACAGAAGACCAGTCATTGCCCAGGCTTTTAGGAAGTCCTCCATCAGATCCCCCACTGAGACAGGCCGAGACTTCAGAGCTTTTGCTGCAGTGCCTGTACCTGGAAAAACATCTCCTCCATCAACAAAATACAAAGAAAGTTTAAGGGACTAAAAATAACCTTGTGCATGTGCAGTTGGGACAAATTCTGGCCAACAAGAAACAAAGAGACCAAATACCCAACTGCCACTTCTGAAGAGCCAGGAGCAAAAACAGGTACTGCGCATGACCCCTGCACTCAACACCACCTCAGGGGTGGGCCAACCACCTCAGCCACCCCTCTGAGCCAACCCCGGGACACACCTACCCTCACCCCATATGAGGAGCCAGCTCACCCCTCCTCAGGGAGTGAGCAAGGGAACGTGTCTCTTGTTTTCATTCCCCTCTGCTGCTGCAGGGGCCCCACCTGAATTTCTTGTCTGGCCTCTTATGTGTCCATCAAGAAAGGCCAAGAACCCTAGTCAGTAACAATATCAACTCCTTTCTGGGAGCAGTAAACAGCAATCCAATCTCCACTGGCTTCCCTGTTCTCAGCTTGGTCCACAGAACAGCCTGTCTGTGACTAAAAGGTCTCTCCCTTCCTCCACACTTTTGGAAACACTATTTTATTATGTATCATGTTCAGCTGTGCATTGGAGAGATGGTGAGACAGAGATGACACTTAGGGGCAGGACTTGTCCTGCTTTAACTGCAACCCCCCACATCGCTATGGGTGTCCCATTTATTTTCAGATATTTATATTGGTTTTCCAGAGACCTGCCACACTGACTCTTATGATCTAAGAAATAACATAACTAAAGAAAATACTTCTATTCTCCCAAGTTCCCAGAGTAAGAAATTCAAGAGTACCCCCAAAGTACCATTGCCACTGTTCATAAAGCTGCTAAATTACAAGGGGTGGGTGTGTAAGTTCAAGGGCTTCCCTGGTGGCTCAGTCAGGAAAGAATCTGCCTGCAATGCAGGAGACTCAGATTCGATCCCTAGGTTGGGAAGATCCCCTGGAGGAGGGCATGGCAGCCTACTCCAGGAGAAATACCACTCCATGGCAACCCATTCCAATTGCAAGGAATCCACAAAATTTTTGGAACAATTAAAATTTGCCTATAATTCCATATCATAAATTGAACTCTGAGAAAGGGAACTCTGGGAAAGTAACTCTATCAGTCTTTTTAATAAAAAAATATTTAAAAATCACTTCTGGGTGTTTTACCTCTGTTAAATGCTTTCTCATTAGACAGCTTTTTAATAGAGAGTTTTAGATTGCTATATTTGTGCTCTATTATAGCAATATTTCAGAAAAATGACTTTTTGTCTTTATATATTATTAAAGAGAATCTTTTTCAGAAAAAAATACCCAAAGAGGAGTTCATTTTCATGGTCTCTCATTTCCCTCTCTATTCATTAAGCCCTTTCTAAGGCATCTGCCTTCACCGAGCACTAAAAATACAGTCAGTACAAATAAGCACATTAATAAAACACAGGTTGTCAATCAACAAAACCATATTTGATTTCCATGTGAGAAAGCAAAGAAAAACAAAACAAAAACAAGCAACAGAAGCCTTTAAAAGCAAACAGGAAAATACACAAATTTAGAAAAACTGGACTGAGGCCCCAGTGGGAAAACGTCATCTACTTGACTTATTTATTTAGGATCTATAGTCCTCCCTCCTTCTCAGAAGGATGGGAGGCAACAAGGAAAACGTTTTAATTCTTCCAGGGTTTTATCAAGTGAAACGTCACTGGGACAATTTAAGGGTCATAAGGGGGCTTCCCCAGTGGCTCAGTGGGTAAAGAATTCATCTGCAGTGCAGAAGATGCAGGTTCAATCCCTGGGTTGGCAAGATCCCCTGGAGAAGAGCATGGCAACCCACTCCAGTATTCTTGCCTGGGAAATCCTATGGACAGAGGAGCCTGGCAGGTTACAGTCCAAGACACGACTGACTTGGACATGACTGAGCGACTGAGCACACACACACAACACACACACACACATAAGGGTTGTAAGAATCACAAAGTTTCTGAATGACACTCTCCTAACTAAAAAACAACAAACGGCTATGGCACTCTTTTCTTGTTCATATAATCAAGTTTGATTATGAGACATTTCTGTTAACTGTACTCATCTTTACTAAGGAATTAGACATAAATAATATTAAGTCAAGCACTGGGTTAAACTACTACTCAGGCAGCTGAAATAATGAAGCCTAGTCCAACCAATGTATATAAGACCAACCCCAAAGTTAAGACTGGAATTTAAATCTCTATTTAACTCTAAATCCTACATGTAGTTTAAAGCCAGGAAATACTTGTTGAAGGCCAAAATTCCATTCCCCTATCTGTCCTGCTGTGGTTATGCCAGGCAAATAATAATTACAAGTAATTTTAGAACTCCTCGCTATAGCCTTCGGTATAATTAAGGGACTTAAACGTTGAGTTCCTGCCTAAATTCCCTATTTGTTTTCTCAAATTATATACCTAGTGCTAATCTTAATAAATAATCACTATATGTATCAATTTCCATGAAATTCCATGTCCTGCCCCTGATTTTCATGAAGGCATATGAAGGTTATTGGGAAGATGTACATCCCAATCACATTTTCAGTCTATCATTTCTTTAAACTAAATGTGAAAGCCATTTAAATTTAATCAGGCTTTTGGAGGATGTATTCTGTATGATGACTTTAACACACATTTAGTAACAAAATCCTCCCATGGTACAGGAATGCCTATACATCATTGTTTGTTAGGTATACTTAGAAATATCAAAGGCATGTGTTGTGAAATAGCCCTGTGCTTTCAAACAAAGGGCATATAACAATTTCTCAAGTCTCAGAGCAGCACAGAGGTAAAATGAGTCATAGCATCTTTTACTCTTTGCATGAGGTAAGAACTATTTTCATTTAAATCATCTAAAACCTTCAATAATTTTTAAAATCTCATAAGCCTTATTCCACATTATCAATACTTAAAACTATACTTACAGTGAGCAGCATAATTATTTACACAACATAATAATTGCTATTGATTTTCTATTTTTAAGGTGTTTATTTAAAAAAAAATTCATCCATTTACTTCTTTGTTTTTGGCTGCACTGGGTCTTTGCTGCTGCACAAAGGCTTTCTCTAGTTGCAGCAAGCAGGGGCTACTCATCGTGGTGACTCCTCTCATGCGAAGCGCCGGCTCTAGGGCTCGTGGGCTTCAGTCGTTGCAGTTCACAGGCTCTAGGGCTTGGTCTCAGTTGTGGTACATGGACTTAGTTGCCCCGCAGCATGTAGGATCTTCCCGGATCAAGGACTGAACTGGTGCCCCCTGCATTGGCAAGTGGACCAGTGGACCATCAGGGAAGTCCTTGATTCTCTTATCTAACTACTCTCTGTTGTTGTTTAGTCACTAAGTCGTGTTCGACTCTTTGGCAATTCCATGGACTGCAGCCCACCAGGCTCCTCTGTCCACGGGATTTCCCAGGCAAGAATAGTGGTTGCCATTTCCTTCTCCAGATCTTCCCAACCCAGGGACTGAACCCAGGTCTCCTGCATTGGCAGGTGGATTCTTTACCACTGAGCCACCAGGAAACCCTAACTACTCCCTACCAGATTGTAAACTCTCTAAGATAGAAACTAGGTCTTCCCTTTTTATTTGCAGGAGCCCACCCAATGCTCAGTACACAGTAGATGCTCAACAAGCATTGAATGAATGTTTGTTTATTTGTTATAGAAGGGCATAAGAGTGCATTTGTATCACCAAGTTAGAAATGTGCTAGTCTTTTCATGCCATTTTCAGGGATATTTGTAAAGATACAAATGCTTTAGACCTCAGTTTCAACATTTGTGAAATGGACATAATAACATGTATCCACTGACATCAAGGAATAGGATGCAGATGAAATAACTACATGTCATTATTTTAGATCTGTGACCCACATCATAACTAGTATTTTTAATTGCAGTGAACAGAAGAAAATAGGTAGTTATCAAAGTGACAGTACATACATTACTTAGGGAACCTGAAGATCTACATATGACAGTTGATACCTTTTTTCTTCTGTGTGAATTAGCTAAACAAGGAAAATTTTGCCACAAACTTTCAGCTTAAATGGGACTGACTCTATTCATTGCTGTAATTCTCCTCCCATTTCTGGCATAGGTCTGTGACTTTCTGATCGGCCCACATTACTTACTTCAGAGTTAAAGGAACCCCCGGTACCAAATTTTAAACTGTTCAAATGTTAGCTGTTTTTTTTCCCAAGCCAGATTTCTGTCAAAAATAATAACTGAAACCTTCAATAATCTGCTCTCTAATTTCAGTACCTTTAAAAAAACTGGAAATAAAGAAGAGATATAAATCATAAATAAATACCTTGCAATTTCAATGATGATTTATAACAATAGGACCATATACATGAATTATCTCATTTTTAAAAACTGTTTTGTTAATGATGCCCACTTTTAAATGTAAGGACAGAATAATTTTCACTGACGTCTGCATACCAACTGCTGTTTCTTTAGAAAATAACAGCAATTCAGATGCAATATTTAGTTTTAACGTCAGGAACGAATTTAAAATAACAATTTCTACATACCTAGTAGAGGAGAGTTCCCAGAAGGTTGTAGGCTTCAAGTTTCCTCTAATTTGCATAGTTGCTATAAACAAAGGTTCAGCTGGTTCCATTTAGCTGGCCATAACACATGCAGCCTGAGTCAAGCTCTGAATAGAATTGCTTTTGCAAGGTATTATTTTGCTACCTATGTCTGGTGTTCTTATTTTAAAAAATTGTTTCAAATCATCACTATGAATTTCTAGTTCTACTATGAGATTGCAAAATGGACAAGTTATGGATGAGACTATCAAGGTTCAAAAGAATTGGTGATGTGCCAAGTCAGCAACGAATTTATAAGGAAACCACTAATAGAATGGTGATCTTGGTGCCCGTGGAATCAAGAAGTCAAGGTGCCTGTTGGGCTTTACCTCCCTTCCCACTCAGAGCCTGGGAAACACATCATCCCAGGCTGCCAACCTGCCATGCTCACATCTCCTACGTGTTCATCTGTGTGTCTCCGGCACCTAGAACCACGCTTAGGGGGCGCCTCGTAAATGTGCCTTGCCAGTGTAGCAGTAAGCCATATCCCACTGGCTCTGCTCTTGTTGACAATGGTCCACTCTTCCTGACTTATCTGGGGCGGAGGGATCTCCGGCAGGACTGCCTCCAGCACAGTCTTGTCCCTCTGGGCATATGTGACTAGCACAAGGACCACTGTGACGGAGAGGTCCAGGTGTGATATGTCAACAAGTGGAGTTTCACTTCGTGCTGCCAGGCTTGATACGGTGCAGTCACTATTAACAGTTCTCATCCTTCATTCACTTTGGATGACTTTTGCCTCAACCCAATTATGTCCTTCCAAGCCTGTTGAGAAAACCGGCCACGATTTTCTAAAAATTAGACATCCTTCAGCTGTCAAATCATACTTCACTCCTGACCACTGCTATGTATGCAGGCTTAGTATTTTATGCAGACACTGCTTAGATCACAGTAGTGAACATCAACTCATAAAGGAAACTAAGAAAACCCTTAACCCCATCACTGATAACAAAATATTTCAAAATTTCTTAATCCTCAAATTCTCTGATTTGAGCTCTTTTTTTAGAACACATTCAGCAAAATTAATTAGTAAAACCTAATACTAACTTCACTCCGTACGACAGGCTCTAGGTTCATCCACACCACTACACTGACTCAATTTCTTTCCTTTTTAAGGCTGAGTATTATTCCAGTGTGTGGAATATATATATGTACACACACCACATCTTTATCCATTCATCAATGGACATCTAGGTTGCTTGCATGTCCTAGATATTGTAAATAGTATTGCAATGAACATTAGAGCACATGTGTCTTTTTGAGTAATGAGGCTCAAACTGCATATATATGAAATCTAGAAAAACAGTACTGATGAACCTATCCGCAGGGCAGGAATGCAGACGCAGACTTAAAGAGAATGGATATGTGGACACAGCAAGGGAGGGAGAGGGTGGGAAGAACTGAGAGGGCAGCATTGACAACTACACACTATCAAGTGTAAAACAGATTGCTAGCAGGAAGCTGCTGTGTAGAACAGGGAGCATAGCTAGGGGCTCTGTGATGACCTAGAAGGGTGGGAAGTCGATGCGGCGTCGGGGTGGAAGGGAGGTCTAAGAGGGTGGGAATATAGCTGATTCACTTGCTGTACAGCAGAAACGAACACAGTGTTGTAAAGGAATTACATTCCAATTAAAAAAAAACCCCTAAGTCGAGCTGAGGTCACCAAGAATTGGAGGCCAGAAAGATACACCTGAGTCAAGAGACTTGAGTTCCAGTCACAGCTTTGACACTATACAGAACAAGCATAGGCTTGCTCACTTGCAAGGCAAAAGTACAACTAAGCAGCAGAGAGCATCTGCATCACATCCTCAACATATCTCCATGTGAGTAAAATTAACCTTGACCGTTTTCTCCAACAGTGCTGTCCAAAAGAACTTTTGGTGATGATGGACATATTCGTATTAAATACTGTCTAATAATGTGACTGCCATCTACATGTGGCCACTGGGCATTTGAATAGGACTGAGGAACTGGGTTTTTAAAAAAGTTTTATTTGGCTATGCTGGGTCTTAGTTGTGGCATGCAGGATCTTTAGTTGTGGCATCTGGGACCTAGTTCCCTAACCAGGTATCGAACCTGGATCCCCTGCATTGGGAGTGCAGAGTCTTAGCCACTGGACCACCAGAGAAGTTACAAGGAACTGGATTTAAAATTTTTAACTTAAATTTAATTAAGTTTAAATTTAAATAGCCAATGTTGATTGTGCATTTAGACAGTGCAGCTGTCCACAGAACAGCAATGAATTCTTTTAAGTACTATAAGAACAAATCAAATTTCCACTCTGCAAATTGAACTTCCATATCAGAAAGTCCAATACAAATGGCTAGAAAGTTTGCTTGTGACCACTAACTGGCCTCACCTTTCTCAAAGGATACAGACATTAACATCAGACTTTCCTCAACCCCCTCACTGATAAGACACAGTTTGATGACAAGAATTTGGTTGTGAAAGCCACCTCACTGGGACACCTCTCCAGTCTAGAAGAATGGACTGGGAGGCAGGTGAGGGGGTGAGAGGTGGGATATTTCTAGCTATGGGAACTTGAGTTTGAGGGCTACTCTGAGACTCTTCCATCATGACGGGTCTCTATGGTATTGAATCACGAGTGGGAACTCCTCAGTTTACTGACTGCAGGAGCTGGACAGTAGCCTGGATCCACTGGCTTTCAGGAAGCCTTTAATAGATTGCCTTGATTGAGGCTATACCAGAACACAGCCCTGTCTGGAGCAGGTGACAGAGGGTCCAGAGAAAGCCTGGAGCATCGGGCCTCTTGGCTGGTACCGCTCCACCCTTGCTGCATTCAGAACCTCTAAGACAACTGCTTTAGGCAGAAGGCTCCACATTTCTTCATCTCTTTGTCCATTCAGCACCTTCTCTCTCCTGGAGACCACAGAGCTTCCTAATTGGTCTCCTGGCTTCTCCTCTTAGCTCCCTACAACTCATCTTCCACACAGCAACCAGAATCATCTTTTCAAATCAAATCATCTCCAGACTTTCCTGACAGTCCAGGGGTTAAGATTTTGCCTTCCAATTCAGGTGTGCAGGCTCAATCCCTGGTTAGGGAACTGAGATCCCGCATGCCTGAAGGATAAAAGACCGAAACATAAAACAGAAATGATATTATAACAAATTCAATAGACTTTAAAAATGGTCCACATCAAAGAAAAAAAATCTTAAAAAAAAAAAAAAATCAGATCATCTCACTCCTTTGCTTAAGATTCTCCGGTAGCTTCCTACTCAAAAAATTCAACCTCTCCACCATGGCCTGCAAGGCCCTGCTCACCTTTTTTACTTCTTCTCTAATCATCCCCTTTGCTCATTCTCTTCCCAGCCATGCTGATCTCCTGGCTGTTCTTCAGACAAGCCAAGCTTCTCTAAATCTCAGGGCCTTTGTACCAATGCCTGCTGGTCCCTCTGCCTAAAATGCTCTTCCCCAGACCGTCACCTGGCTGGCTCCTAATCACTCAGGCCTCGGCTCAAACGTCACCTCCTCAGAGAGGCCTTTCCTGATCAGCTCGTTTATCGCTCCTGCTATTCCACCACTAGGTTATGTCTGTTTAGTTGCTTCACAAATTTCTTGAGGAATATTAACATATTATAAAACTCACCTGTTTTAAGTGCAGTTTTATTGAAAATACCAAGTTGTATAACCACCACCATAGGTCAGTTTTAGACCATTTCCACCTTCTTGAGATCCCTCATGACGATTAACTGTTAATCCCCATACCTACCTATCCCCTGCCGCAGGCAAGCACTAATCAATAATACTCTTTGTCTCTACGGATTTGCCTTTTCTGAATACTTCATGTAAGTGAATTATACAATTATTATCTAATACTCCACTGCTCTGTTTTATTTTAATTATTATTATTCTTTTTTGACTGTGCCATGCAGCTTGCAGAATCTTATTTCCCCGACCAGGGACTGAACCTGCACCCTCGGCAATGGAAGTGTAGCATCCTAACCACTGAGCCACAAGGAAATTCCCTTATTTTATTTCATAAGTATTTTTTATCTTGGTAAAATATATATAACATAAAATGTACCCATTTTCGCCATTATTGTAAGTGGTCAGTAGCATTAAGTACATTCACACTGTGGCACACCCATCACCAACATCCATCTCCAGAACCTTCTCATCTCTCCCAACTGAACCTCTATATCCATTAAATACTAACTCCTTTCTTCTACTCTCCAGCCTGTGGAGACTACCATTCTACTTCCTTTCTCTGATTCTGACTACTCTTGGTGCCCCCACGTTAACAAATCATACGATATTTGTTCTTTTGTGACTAGCTTACTTCACTTAGCATAATGTCTTCAAGGTTTATCCATGTTGTTGTAGCATGTCTCAGAATTTCTTTAATATTTAAAGCTGAATAATATTCCTCTGTATATCACATTTTGTTTGTCCATTCATCTGTAGATAGATACCTGGGTTGCTTCTACCTTTTGGCTATTGTGAATACGTGGCCAAGAACATAGACATATAAATATCTGTTCAAATTCCAGCTTTCACTCCTTTTCTGTATATGCCCTGATGTGGAATTTCTGGGTAATATGATAATTCTATGCTTAATTTCTTGAGAAAGTGTCCCATTGTTTTCCACAGCAGAGGCATGATTTTTACATTCCTACCAGCAATGCACAAGGATTCCAATGTCTCCACTTCTTTGCCAATACTTGTTATTTCTATTTTTTTTATAGTAACCATCCTAATGGGTATGAAGTAGTAGCCACTTTATTTTTATAATTCATTCATCACTACTTAATATTTTCTTATTTGTTTGTTTAAACATTAATTGCCTCATCTCTCCAAACTAGGATGCTACCTGCATGAGGGCAAGGAGCTTGTTCCCCATAACTCCAGTAGTATCCAAGACCCAACACACATTTGTTGAATGAATAATAGACCTTAGGGCTACAAGCTCCTACAAACTGTAGCCCAACCACAGTTCTCCTTTTATCAACCCAGGGATATACAGAAGCTAGGGAGCTCCTTTTAGCTACTCTGACACACCAGAGGACCAAGAGGAAGAACTGGAAAGATTTTTACCAATGACGCAGTTCTTTTCCTTGTGAAATATGAAGAAAAGAAGATACCGTCAAACTATAACCTTGAGAGCATCCGCAGCCTGTGTGAACATTCTGACCAGGAGAATGTGCTGGGCTCCTCTGGAAGCTCTTGGTGCTACTCACATGCAAACATACAAGAGGCAGCCGCTTGAAATAGAATCAACCAGCTAAGAATGAAAACTATAGAGCTTTTCACTAGAAAAACAAATCGTGCCGTCCTTTCTTGTACATTACCTATGCTTTCTAAAAATATACGTTTCTAAAAAGGCTGGCATTTGTTACTCAACGTTTGAACATTAGTTCAGGCAGCCTAGGCAAACCACAAATAAATATGTCACAGAGACTGCCTGTCGTCTGCTTGTTTTCCCTTCTTTCCACAGTTGATAGAAGACGTTTATTCAAAAGAAGACTTCTGGATTTTAGCGGAGCACACAGATTCCTGACATGAAGCCTTCATTTCAGGGCTTCCTTGTAGCTAGAAGGGGCCATGTAATTAATAACTGGCAAATGCGATGTGAACAGGGAGGTGCATGTAATTCTGCACAATGTCCTTAAAGGGAGGATCTGTGCCCTTCTTCTCTTCCTTTTTGTTGGCTAGACCATGTACCTACCTGATGGCTGGAACTTGAGCACACATCTGAGAGGATGCTGAGTTACTAATGATTTGAAGCAGGCACACCAATTCTGGATTGTCTACTTCCAGATCCCTTCACGTAAGAGATAACCAAACTTCTGGTTTTGTTGTTGCTCTAGTTGCTGAGTTGTGTCTGACTCTTCGCAACCCCATGGACTGTAGCCCCCCAGGCTCCTCTGTCCATGGGATTTCCCAGGCAAGAATACTGGAGTGGGTAGCCATTAATCCAGGGGATCTTCCCGACCCGAGGATCGAACCTGCGTCTCCTGAATTGACAGGCGGATTCTTTACCACTGAGCCACCAGAGAAACCTAAGCTTCTGCTTGAGCCTCTGTTACTTTGGATCCCTTAGACTGGGAGCTGACTTAGTCCTAACCCACATAGAATCTCCCCAATAAGACTATAGGAGAACCAAAGTACAAAAATTTCCTAAAGGTACATGACAACATTGATTGTTCCATCAAAGATGAGCTGCTTTAAGCTGATGCCAAGCCCAGCTGAGCCAATATACTAAGCGGGTGACAGTAATCTGCCATGTTGCCTGTGGGTCAGAAGGAAAGATGATGAGTCAATACCAGCAACAAAGGGTAACAGTGTTGGCTAATATTTAGTGAGCACTTACTACATCCCAGGCGCTCAGCCCAAGGGCTTTATAGGTATCACCTCATGTTGTCTTTACAACAGTCCTGAGGTTTAAAGAAGATAAATCCATCACACAGCTTATGAGTGAAGAAATGTGAACCCACCTACCTCACCTTTGCATTATATCCATATGCAGCATCCATTAAAACTTCCCTCCCCCATACATAAGAATGGGGTAGTCAGAGCTCTCTAGAAACCTCTAGTTTGTCAAGGAGAACTTTCACTGGACACCCTCCTCTCTCCCTCCGACACTAACAATGCCCCTGACACCCAAAACACTGGGCTAACAATGGAGTCTATTTGTCAGGCACAAGATGCCTCTCAGTCCCTAATTTCCTTGCATCATTTTTAACTTGCAGCCATTTACTTACAACTGAAACACAACTATAACGTGAAAACCAAGTTACATGTTTGTTTCAGGGCCTTACTTCACATTTATGTTAAAATCAATATTTCGAGGGACTTCCCTGGTGGCTCAGCAGTAAAGAATCTACCTGCAATGCAAGAGACCCGAGTTTCATCACTCAGTCAGGAAGATCCCCTGGAGGAGGGCATGGCAACTCACTCCACTATTCTTGCTGGAGAATCCCAATGGACAGAGAAGCCTGGCAGGGCTACAATCGCAGAGTCGGACATGATTGAAGCAACAGAGTATGAACATTTATACTGCTGCTCTGGGCCCCAGTTTCCTCATCTATAATATGGGAATAATAGTACTTTCTCACAGTGATTTCAAAGATTCAGTAAAATTATGCCTGTTAACTTCTGGCACACAGTAAGTGCTCAACAAGAGGTATCTACTTTAAAAAATCATAATTCATGGCTGACATTGAATGAAGCTTTCAGTGAACTAATGTGTTCGATTATTAAACAACTTTCCCAAAATGAAAAAATACAGAAGATAACAGTCACTAACTGTGCTGACTGGAAAGATGACTTGGTCTAGTTGACTAAATCCAGACTTATTTTTTTAAGTTAGCTGTCTCTAAATCTGACTTCTTATCTTGACTTAACTTAATCTATGCTATTAGTAACCAGTCTGGGCATTCTGTTAGCATTTTGTTTGATATTTGTTTGATATTTTGTTTTGATATTTCCTCCCTGAAAGTGAAAGTAAAAGTTGCTCAGTGCTGTCTGACTTCTTGTGACCCCATGGACTATGGAATTCTTCAAGACAGAATACTGGAGTGGGTAGCCGTTCCCTTCTCCAGGGAATCTTCCCAATCCCAGGATCAAACCCTGGTCTCTCATATTGCAGGGGGCTTCTTTACCAGCTGAGCCACAAGGGAAGCCCTTTTCCCCACTAAGTTACTATTATTCTCTATTTTTAGGTTGCTTTTAGTGGTAGTTTTTTTAAAAATATCCATTTCCCCCAAATGCATTTGTCAGAACAATCATCTAAATTTTTAAAATATTTATTTATTTGTCTATGCCAGGTCTTACTGCAGCATGCAGGATCTTGTGTTGTGGGATCCTTTTTAGCTGCAGCATGCTAACTTTTAGTTGTAGCATGTGGAACTTCCCCCACCAGGGATCAAACCCTTGCCTTCTGCAATGGAAGCTCAGAGTCTTAGCCACTAGACCACCAGGAAAGTCCCTTTAGGGGTGGTTTTAAGTCAGAGACATTAATAGGATTTTTTTTTTTTTCTTTTTCTTTTGCCTAACCTCCCTCCAATGGATATAAAGTAGTCAGAGGTGAGTACTACCTTTGATTTTCTATCCACCACTGGGAGACATTTATGAAAGGCACAAGCAATAAATAGCTCCTAAAAGTCTTTACAAGGGGCCTTTGCCTGAAAATAGCCTTCAGTCTGAATCCATGAAACTCAGCTGAGTCCAACTGGGTTTTCAGAAAACACATCTGCTTTAAGAATTTATCCCTCCAAGCATTATCTCGAGCCCTTTCTAACTGTTAACGCAGGACACCACCAGTTCTATTAAAAATCTCCCAAATAGTTGAGGCAAAGCCAACATTTCACTATTTCAGACATTTACCCCCAACCCAAATTCTGTCACCAGAGGAAAAAAGCAGCAGCTCTTCCACTGTTTCCAATATTCATTTTTGGAGAATACTCTTTTAAAAACTGCTTACTGTGATTTTCCAGGTACATTTGCTATTGGGAGGGTACACTCCAGGAAAACCTTCGCTGCCAATAAATCCAGACTCTCCGGTAAGAATGCCGCCACATGTGAAAACAGGTCTGGGAAAATAAGAGAGGAAAAGAAATCTGAAACAGAGCCTAATAATTCACTGTCAATTTCAGAAAGATGTAGTTTATTAACAGGGATAAAATGAATACTGACTATTAAGTACCTGCATCATATAGGGAATTTGAAATACTTATTAGCTCTTAGAATATTTAAATTATAGCCTAGTAAAACATTCAGTCCAGCTACAATTATCTCCACCGTAGTAACACCATAATTACAAGATCAATCTACCCATCTATCCATTCATCCATCCACCATCCATATGCAATCAAGTCCTTATCAAGCGATAAGATGTCACTGGAAAATGGTACATAGAAAATGTAACTGGGAAGAGTGAGAGAGAAAGGGTGAGAGCTAGGCTCTGTGAAGTGCATGGTTTTAAAGATAGACACGTAATTAGTTAATGTGGAAAAGTTTTAACTTCCTAAATTAAGAGAGATGCCTAATTCTCCCCGTTTTGTCAAACAGTTGGCCATTGGTAGAGCCTCCCACTGAAAAGGGAGGTTGATGGTGATGAAGCAGGAAAAGGAGATGCCGAAGTTGGCCATAGGACGAGTCCCCCAGCCTAGGTCCTGGAGCCATCAGGCAGCTCAGAGGTTGGTGAAGAGTTAACTTTCCGAGAGCTGCTCCCGGGCGCCGGGCAACTCGGGCTTTTCCGTAGGCTTAAGCCTCTGGGCAAAGCCTCTCCAGGGAAGAAAACAGAAGTAAACCAAAGTTCACATATTTCGGCCCCAGTGCTTCTTTGCACCCGCAAAAAGCTGCGGGCAGAGGAGACCCAGGGCAGGTTAAGCCCCTACCACGTGGTGGCTGGCCAGCTGCAGGGCCGTCCAGCGGGCGAAACTGGGGGCGCAGGAGGGAGCCCCGACGACGGGCGCCGTCCCGTGTCCTGGTGGCGCGTGGGTCCCCCGGCGCCCCAAAGCGGACTGGGTAAAGCAAAGCAGCGGGGGAGGGGTGCGGACGGGGGTCGCTTTACCTCTCCGAGAGCTGCGGCCGCGAGGGCTGGGCGGCGGCGACCAGCAGCAGGCAGAGCGGGGCCCAGGCGCCCGCGCCCCTCATGGCTGGTGGAGACGCTCGGGGCTCGGGCCACCCCGGCGCGCACCCCGCAGCACCGCGCTCCGCACCCCGCCCCGGCGCGCCCCGCACCGCGGCTTCCCCCGCTCGCTCGCTCGCACGCGCCGCCGCGGGGCAGCCCAGGTAGCTGGGTGTGCGCGGCAGGCGGGGCCGGGGCGCTTTTCTGGAGGCGATTACGGTGCAGTCTGCCTCGCCGCTGGATGTCCCCTGAGGAGTTGCTCTGGCAGCCGCAGGCCACTGCTGAATATCCCGTTTGTTCTCCAGCGGCGAGAGGGGGCGGCTCCCAGGCCGGAGCCGCCTCCTCTCTTGGGGCGGGCGGGCGGCTCCTCGCTGGCACCCCGATACCCGCAGTCCTGATCGCATCCCGCCGGCAGGGGCGGTGAAGAGAAGATGAAAGAGAACCCCCTGCCAAGTGGTACCCAAATGGGACTTGGTGCCTTGATCCACAGATGATGGGGGGTGGGGTGGCCTTGGTTTGCTCTAGGGGGTGTTTTTCTCTAATTGCTTTTAAATAAAAAGTATTGACGCTTGCTGGTTGCTGGAAAACATAGGGTTCCTTCTTCAAACACCCAGCTCCAAGCACAGAAAGGGGAAAATAAAAGAGGGATTCTATCATATTCTAACTGCTACCCTAATTCTCTTTAAGCATACACAGACACACACACACAGAGACACACATACACACACACACACACACATACACACACACACACACTATACACACGTACAGTGTCAGTAGATTCTTTAATGTATTTACTGGTGTGTGAGAATAGGGAGAAAGTTTCTATTTGGAAGGTGGATTAGGAGTTAGAAACGAGTTTTCAGCAGTGCCATTTGTGACTGAATTGTCATTATTGTGCCAAATATAAGACAAAATCCGGATTATCAGTTCTCACTATCCCCTGTTACATTTTGAAAATAGTACTTCTTTGCTGGCCTCTCTCTCTTTTTAAAAAAATAGTTTCCAACAATGTCTTTTTCTGTAGTATTAAGATTTACAGAGAATTTGCTTTTCTAAGAACAAGTGCAGTCTTATGGAGTCAAGACTTTCCTTTATTTCTTTTAATTAATTTTAACTAAAAATAATTTTAAATATTTATTTTGCTAAGTGCTTCTCAATAACCGTGGATTAATAAAAGAAAAACAAGAACGGGATGGATTCACTGAGGTTTTTCAGTGACCAGGTCCTCACAAAAGGGATATAGCTGAGTTTAGATGCCTCCTTTTAGATGTTCCTCCTACATTATTTTCATCCTTCTAAGCAAAAAAAAAAAAAAAAAAAAAAACAGTAAGCATTAAGATAATACTTATCAAGACTTCATTTCTAATAATGTTATGTTAAGAACATAAATACTCCTGGCAAGGAAACAAACAAAAACTGGCTACATAGAATAGTCTTACTTTTAGAAAAGTGGAGCCCAGGAGTCAATAGTAGGAACCAGAATTTCCCTGTGGGGTTTAGATTTTCTTACTGTTTTTGAAAAAGTGAAGGAAAAATACACTAAGAACTACAACTTTTAAAAAATTTTCTAAAGGCACCACACCCTGTGAGACATTAAAAAAAAAAAAAAAGGATTACAGAATTTGGCAAACATTGCATCCTGAAACCAAAACCCTCAACCCAATAAAACTGTGTTAAAACAGCAAATAGGAAAATAAATGATTGTTTACTTTGCACATGTTTCAAGAGTACGCTATCCAATAGCATACATATTTTAGATGATATTTTATTGAAAAGTCAGAGTTTTAAATTATAGAGTGAAAATATTGCTCAATTCACTTTCTGGTAATGATTTGAAGTGATCATAGCCAGAAAATACTTCATTCTTAGGACTAAGCTTTCAAATTTAAAATTAAAAAACAAAGTATTAAACATGACTAAGTGGATAGATAACTATTTGAATACAAGTATCCAATAACTCTTCTCTTAATTTATGTGTTTATAGAATGGCTGTTTATGACTGTGTTTATGTCCTCACTAAAAAAGTTAGAGTTTCAGCACTGATAGTTCTATTATTGTTGAAATATGTAAAAAGACATGGATGTTACCATATGATTTAAAAAATTTACTAAGACCTTATTATTTGCTGTTAGAAATGCATATTTAACTTGGAGCTACAATTCTGACCAAAATTATAAACCTTTAATGTCCCGAGAAGTTAATGTGTTAAAATTGAGACAGACACAAGTGGACTCTGAAGGTTCATGTAAGACTTCCGAGATGCAGTGTTGGTTTAATGGTAGGTAGCCCCAGAATTCCAGGCACTAGGAAAGGGGAAGGTGGAGGGGACCAAAACCCTGTGGATGCAGAGCGGTAGGTGAGGTGATCCTTGTGGTTCAAAGTGTATATTACCCAGCCTTTGCAGTAAACCAAATTGCACAGAGACTCAAAGTCATAAGAATATGAGAATATTCACCAGTGGACTAACCACTAACAAAATCAGACTGCACTCAAATGTATTTGCTGCATAATATCAGCACCTGTGTGTACTCAGTCACTCAGTTGTGTCCAACCCTTTGCAACCCCATGGATAGTAGCCTTCCAGGCTCCTCTGTCCATGGCATTTTCCCAGGCAAGAATTTTGAAGCGGGTTGCCATTTCCTACTATAGGGGATCTTCCAGACCCAGGGATCAAACATGCTTCTCCTGTATCTCCTGCATAGCAGGTGGATCCTTTACAACTGAGCCACCTGGGAAACTCCCTAGCTAGGCCCAATATGTCAACATCTTTGATAGTTAGCACCTGGTCAGTTCATCAACCCTGCAAACATCTGAAAATGCAACCTAAATACATTGCACATTTAATCCATGGTGCAGTACTGATCTTGTAAAAGATCCAGGATCTCACAAGATGGAAACAAGTGATGTTGAAAGAAGTGGAGGAATGATGGACTTTTTTGACAAATGAAAACCTAGAAGAATCACTCCAGTGAACAACTGAAGGAAAAAAGCTAAAGGTCTCTGATCAAAAAAAAAATGATTTTTAATGCCAAAAATATTAAAGAGATGCCCATGTGAACAATTAAAACTCCCTATGCTATTTTTTCAAAAGTAACCTACTTTATGATTTTGTGAAAGTCAAAGGTGGAGGGAAGAATGTTTGTATTTTGCTCAAATGCATTTTCATAGGGAAAATTATTCTGAAAAATCCACATTTGATTCAGTATTTTGAGAACTGGCACACAGCTACAAATATAGATGAAATTTTGTTAAATACTAAATTTAATTTAAAATTTTTTAGTTTTATTTTTGAAGGTAAAACTCTAAACAGTATTTCAATATCTGCTGTGAAGATTTGGAACCTGTTTTCAGTACATTTTAAGTGGCCTTTTATTCTCAAATATGATCATCTCTAATTACCCTGAAAGGCACTTGAACCACAATCCAGGACTCTGCATCAGATTGAGGAGAAGAGGCCGAGAGAGGACATAATAGGGAGCTGGGTTCTATCCTCACATCCTTCCCATTTGTTCTCTTAGAGGCATGAGCCATATCTGGAACTCAGGTGTGCTCTGTGCTTCCTTGAACTTGACACTGCTCCAACTGCAGCATGCGAGTCTCAAGATTTATAAGTGCTCCAAATGTATAAAGGGAATGAAAAGTATATGGAAAGCAATGTGTAAATTTTTTTTTTTTGCAGCACAAGTTAGTGACAGTACAATGTTCAGGATGTTTCCATAACATGTGTCATTCTTCAAAACTATCACACTGGAATCTCCCTGTGTTCCTTTATCTAGGAAAATATAATAGTGTAGAGTTATGATATTAATACTTAAGTGATGAAGTGCCTTTCCTGAATTCAGTTTTTTAGATACTATCAACATTTAGGAACACTCTATAATCTTTGAATTCTTGTGCACAGATACTCTTGTTCTTGTGACCAAGGATTTGGGAAATTAAAAGTTCATTTTTTTTTTTTTGATGAATAGTAACCATACTATTCCTCCTAAGAATAGAACATTGGAAGGGAATTGTACTAGTTAGTCTTCTTAGCTTCAAACAACTAAGTTTATTCTGGCTGGCTCAAATAGTATAAGGAATGTGTTTTAAAATAGAAGGTAGTTTATATTACCATTAAGAGAACTGGAGAAACTTATTTCAAGGCTATTTTCCCCAGAATAATAGGCAAAACCTTGCTTCAGAAATGGCCCCATGAAAAATCTGTTGACATTGGTGTCACCAAGGCTAAGCACTAAATGCAAGTACTTCAACTTGTTGCCACTGCCACCTCTGTGAGCATAGCACACGCATTTCTGCCCAATGAAATTCAGTCTCCAACACTCCTACCTCAAAGGCCAGACAGCTCTGCTGCCACCTACAAAATGAATGCTCATCACAGACACTCTTTGCTTGGATCTCTTGAATGAGTATCCTGCAAGTGCATATGGTAATGTTCATGTCATGTGCCTGCATCTCAGCTGCAAGAAAAGCTAGGAGCTCAGCTCTTTGTGGGTGATAAGAATTGCATGCTGTATAAATTTCCCTCAATATTAAAAAGCGACTCTAAAAATAATGGCAGGCACAAATATGATTAATGTCCAAGACAGGGGAATATACGAAGTCCCATTAACCTGTCTCTATTGAGGAAATCTGATGCGAAGAACAGACTCATTGGAAAAGACCCTGATGCTGGAAAAGACTGAAGGTGGGAGGAGAAGGGGACAACAGAGGATGGAATGGTTGGATGGCATCATTGACTCGATGGACATGAGTTTGAACAAGCTCCGGGAGTTGGTGACTGACAGGGAAGCCTGGCATGCTACAGTCCATGGGGTCACAAAGAGTGAGACATGACGGAGCAACTGAACTGATTGAGGAACTCGGCTCCCAGGTGGTCTTTATTGTAAACAGGTCCTGAAGAAACCTAATATGTGTTGAATGAAACCAATTCCACTCATCGGCCCATATTGGACAAAGAGGTCAGCAACATTTTCCTGATTTGGAATGAAACTTTGTCCCATGGAAGCACTCCATGATAAATCATCACCATTGTCATCATCACCATCGTCATCATCACCATCTCTAACTTTCACTGAGCACTAATATGGCCTTCCCTTGTGGCTCAGCTGGTAAAAAATCCACCTGCAATGCGGGAGACCTGGGTTTGATCCCTGGGTTGGGAGGATCCCCTGGAGAAGGGAAAGGCTACCCACTCCAGTATTCTGGCCTGGAGAATTCCATGAACTGTATAGTCCATGACTATACACGACTGAGCAACTTTCACTTTCAATATTATACACCAGAAACTGTGATATAAGTGCTTTAGAACAATATTTTGTTTAATTATCTCGAAAACCCTATATAGTAAAAGTGATTATCACTATTTTTACACATGAAGATTCTGAAATTTATAGAGGTTAACCACTAAACCAAAACCTGCCATATGTAAAAGAAATGCTAGAATTTGAATTCACATTAACTAGAAAGTCCAAGCTCTTGATCAACACTGCACATCAATTCAACAGAGCCTCTCAGAGGATTATAAGTTCAGTGGACATGGAGATGGTGCCTGGAGTTGATGGATATACGCTGTGTATATGCACGCAGGAACACTGATTCCAGTTTCAGTGTTTCTCCAGCCTCTGCCTCACCTGCCCCCTTGGGGCATGTGACCAAACTGTCCAATCAGAGAGCTCGCCCAGGACTCTTCTGTTGTTGTTTAGTGCTAAGATGTGTCAGGCTATTTGCAACCCCACAGACGGTAGCCCGCCAGGCTCCCCTGTCCACAGGATTCTCCAAGAATACTGGAGTGGGATGCCATTTCCTTCTCCAAGGGATCTTCCCGATCCAGGGATCAAACCTGCATCTCTTCTATGGAGGTATTGGAGAAAAGGTTCTTCTACTCTCTGGAAGCAGTGTGTAAGCAGATGTTATAGGAAAGAGGAGTGAGCCTCAGGTAAATGGTTCAGAGAAACAAGATATTCAATTTCCACATGAAGATAGACCTCCAAGAATTTGGAAAAGATTCTGTTGAGAACCCAAGATTCTACCACAGAATAAGGAGACTTGGTCATAAGAAAAGATATAAGTACCAGTGTTAATCAAAAAGCTAACTTAATCCTAAAAAGTCCTCAGTGAGTGAAACATTAATGATACTGAGGGCCATGAAGTAAACAATATAATTATCAACATGACCAAATCAAACCAAAACACCTCTGAATGATTTTATTATGTTGACTTTTGGGGATAAACATTTGCTTAAAAGAATGATTATTATTAACTATAGGTAAGAAGTTTCTTTTTATTTGTTAGATATATGTCCCATAATTAAGTAAAAAAAAAAGTCATTTGGATGATTTTTGTAGCTAACTCATCTAGCAACTGACTCAACTTTATGAGTCATGCCAAGATGGCAGCTGTCTTCAAGAAGGCAGTGCAGTGGAGTCACTTGGGGGAAAGTGATGCGACCCCAAAGATGAGAGGAATGCCACCATGATTGCCCACTAACAAGGAACCAGGAGTCTGGGACAAGAAATATCAGAGTACCACAGAGTATTAGCTCAGATCCCTTTGCCCTAGACTACCCTGAGGTCCTATGCCCTCCTCACTGATGCTCAAAGCTGGAGTTTGGTGTCAGACCCAGCCCTAACCAATACCAAGGAGTGAAAACTGAAACTCTCTCTTAAGCTATGTGGGTTTTCACCTTTGGTCACCATGTCTTCTTTTTATTTTTTAAGTTAAAATTTCCCTGAGTAAAAATGAAATAGCATGCTCATGATAAATCTGGAACATATTTAAAAAGAGAAAGAAGAAAATCACCGTTAACTTTGCCACCCGAAGATGACACTAGTATCCATTTTGTTCCCCGTCCTTTCTGATGTGCCTCTTCTGCTATAAAATTGTATCTAAGGATTTGAAGAGTTTGTTTTCAATCCAAGTCCTTCTTTGATTTGGGGAAAGTTACTAATAGAGAAAATCAATGATAATTCTATGGTGTCGACATTACTGCAATGACATGCTGAACATGACTTCCTAAGAGGGATGGTGGTTTATCTTTTTCTATTTTAACTCCATTCACAAGTTACTTCCTGCTTACTCATCGCTCTTCCAAACTGCTGTTTGGAGAAACCAAGTCTAATCACAGGCAGAACTACCTCCATTCAATTGTCTTTTATTTGTCCCTCAAGGAAAAGATTCACATTCATTGCTCATTAAACATCTGGAATAAAAGAATTTGTGTTTGCAGTCTGAGCCTTGTTTGTTATGAGCTGCAAGATTGTTTAGAGGTTATTGCTTTTAAAAAAGTGAGGTAACTAGCTAAAAGTCATTATCCAAATAAATATTATATGTAAACAAAGACTTTAGAACTATGAGACTGATTCATTAGGACATTCTTTAGAGTGCTCTGAATTATGCAGTTGGTTTTCTTTTAAGCATTTCTGTAGAGATATGCAATTTAAGAATGAATGAAAATTAAATAAAATTAAATTTTAAAAATTTCTCTAAAAACTTTGTATATAAAGAATTTATTAATATAAAATTATGTGTAAAGAATTTATATGCAGTATAATACACGAATATATGTTTATATATAAATTATGGCTATGAACACAGTTCTAAATCCATGCTATTAATAAAACTAGCTTCAAGTATGTGTCCCAAGGCCTTTGCCCTCAGAGTTCTAAAGACATTTTATAGTCTTGTAAATGCTTTTGAAATAATCCCAATGAAAACTTCATTTTTCCTAAGAAATGAGTTGAACTCTGAATACGTATTTTCTTCCACTAAGATAATTGCAAAAGAAGATATATGTAAGAAAATATCAATTGGCATAAATTTAAATAAAGCCCAAAGGTTTGCACATCAACATATATTTATTGTGGCTATTAAGTGGTTATTAATTTTAAAACTTTGCATGAGACTTGTTTGATGGAATTTAATAGGATTACAGCTCTTGACAGAGTCCAGAGCCTCTTCTCAGGGACACTGCAATTGCGACATCCAAACTGAGGGATGTTTGCCAGACGCTAATGGCAGGAGTACCCTGGCTCTCTCTGTAGAACTAATTGCACAAATGAGAAGTTGTAGCAACAGAAGTGCTGCGTCTGTGCCTGGAGCTGACAATTGTCTGTTTTCCCAATTGGTAATGTTTCCATTGGCAGTGTGGAGAGATTTTTTGTTTGTTTGTTTCATTTTCCTATGAACTTTGTGCTTTATTTTTGATATTTATTGAGAATTCTGAACAAAGTAATATATGAACATATATGTATAATATACCCAGCATTTTCTGCACATGTACTGTTTATGCATATGTAGATAAGGATGCAGCTTTGAATGTGTGTATGCATCGTCCCTAGACAGTGCCGAAACAAAGTTTTATTCTTTGAAGTTCCCTTTTCTAAATGCCAAACTGACCAGCCTCTTCTGACTTCATGTTTTTCCTTATAATGCTACAGTTCTGACTCAATGGACATGAGTTTGAGCAAACTCTGGGAGATGGTGAAGGACAGGGGAGCCTGGCGTGCGGCAGTTCATGGAGTTGCACAGAGTCGAACAAGACTTAGCGATTGACCAATAGCAACACAACAAAGTTTAATTAGATTTTTTAATCTTAATGAATTCAGAATCTTCCCTTCCTCCCTCCCTCTCTTCCTTTCATAAGTTTTTTGAGAGTCTGCTGCTGCTACTGCTGCTAAGTCGCTTCAGTTGTGTCCGACTTTGTGCGACCCCATAGACAGCAGCCCACCAGGCTCCCCCATCCCTGGGATTCTCCAGACAAGAACACTGGCGTGGGTTGCCATTTCCTTCTCCAATGCATGAAAGTGAAAAGTGAAAGTGAAGTTGCTCAGTCGTGTCTGACTCTTCGCAACCCCATGGACTGCAGCCTACCAGGCTCCTCCGTCCATGGGATTTTCCAGGCAAGAGTACTGGAGTGGGTTGCCATTGCCTTCTCCATTTTGAGTCTACTTTATGTCAATCGCTGCACTAAACCCTGGATATACAGTGTTGAATAGAGCAGACCCAGCTTTTATTCTCACCATTGAGAATGCCCTTCAAGGTTATTTCTCCTTGGTAATTCAAGGTAACTAATCTCTTTCATTTTGTATGGTGTTGTCTGGTCCTCTGGGAGGCAAACACTAGCACAGACTTAGGTGTCCAAGAAATGCCTGTGGGAGATAAAGGCAAGAGAAGGCATGAGTAGATGGGGAGCCTTGGACTGCAATGCAGACTGGCACCTGTGAAAGGAGTTAGAGAAAGAAGGGGGGCTGGGTTGGAAGAACTTTGGGTAACAGTACAGTCCTGAGTAAAAGCTGGGCCACATCATCAAGAAGCTCTCGCAAGGAGCCTGTTAGAGGAGACCTGGGTTGGGTAGGAAGGGCCTGGCTCTAATATTTCTGCCATTGACTGGGAATAGCCTGGTGGCCTTGGCATGTATCTTAGTGGATTCCTAAAGTATGGTAGCTGGAGGTTACCAGCTAATGACAGACTTTATCCCAGGTTCTCTCTTGAGGGACATCTGTATGGTATACTCCATGGCTGCCACATGAATAGATTTTAGGGTTTTATCCACAGATTGTATGATATCTGCATGCTCAGTTATGTCCAACTCTTTGTGACTCCATGGACTGTAGCTTTCCAGGCTCTTCTGTCCATGGAATTTTCCAGGCAAGAATAATGGGGTGGGTTTCCATTTCCTCCTCCAGGGGATCGAAATTGAGTCTCCTGTGTCTCCTGTGTTGGCAGGCAGATTCTTTACCACCGCATCACCTGGGAGATGATCTGCAGAGGCAACTTTATTTTCAAGTTCTTGGAAGACATAGGAGGACAGTGAGAGTGGAAGAAACATTTCACTGCTGCCCCCATGTAAAGACTGCTATATCAAGAATTTAACTGTCTGGCAACAAGGGACACAAGCAAACACAGGGAACTATATTCAATATGTTGTGATTAAACCATAGTGGAAAAGTATATAAAAAAGATACGTATAACTGAGTCACTTTGCTGTGCAGCAGAGATTAACACAACATTGTAAATGAACTATATTCAATAAATTTAAAAAAAAGAATAAATAATATGAATAAAAATTTATACTATGAATTCACAGTGATGGTACAAAATTTAAAAGGTGAAATTTAACAAAAATAATTTTGTGTGAAAAAAAATTAACTTTGTAACACGCAAACAAGTGTATTACCATATTCTTCCGTTTTAGGAGAGAGGTCTAGTGCCCTCCATGGTCCAACTCCACTGAAAGTGTATATAGGATTATTTGTAATGATGCATTTGTTTGGATGTCTAAGGCTCCAAATCCTTTTTTTTATGCTCAGACACTTACTAGCAGTAAGGTATAGAACTAGACACACAGCAGGCATCCTGTATTGCCTGTCTCCTCTAGACTGCTTGTGCTACCTACAAATCTAGGATGTCCAGACCTGCAGTTCTAGGACACCTTGGATTGTCTTTCCTCTTCTCTTAAGCAAAATAAAGCCAAAACCACACCATCCTATGCCACTACCACCACCAAAAGACTTGTAGTTGAGGAAAAGAAAGACCAAGTAAAAAATGGATTGAAAAATGAAAATGACAAAACCATGTGATTATCTCCAGAATAATTGTACCCTAATGCATTTCCATTGGACCCTCCTCCAGCTTGCCCTCTCATCAGGTAGCTCTAGTGGGTCTGAAAACATAGGCAGCCCAAAGCATTTTAACCGATAGTCTAGCAAGCCAACAACTCTCCAACTCGAAAATTATTATTACCCAGAAAAAATTGAATACCAGCAGCCAGCTGAATTCTTCAGGGCAAAAACAAACAACTGAGTACTAAGTGTCCAGACGGGTAGTATCTCAGATGATGACCTGGTGGTTGGACTTTTTTTTTTTTTTAAGTTTCTGCTAAAAGCACTAAAGAAACAGAAGAAACTTGTTTCTTGGCTTCCAAAGAAGGAAACATGAGATCATTAGACACAATGAGAAGGTGATTAGGAGATTCTCGCTATTGCTACTCCTCAACGTTTTTTGTGGTTGGATCTACACTTATCCAAAATACTAGCTCCCTACGTTAATTTTCAGTTAGAATTTCAACATAACCAACTGTAGATTTGTACCCTTCCTCTTGAAAATGAGCTTTATCAACAGGTTAAATTCAAATTGTTAGAATTAAACAAAATCGTGTTATCTTAATTCTGTATTTTATTTAGCCAAGTACAGATTTAAAAGAACTCAGAATTATATAAAAATGAAAAATATATTTGAAAGCTAGGACAAACAGCTTTAATTATCTTTTCAGAGGAGTCTTTAGAAAAATCAATGGCCTCTCTGAAATTCTAAAAAATTTTACAATATGTGAAACTTACAGTGTTTCAAAGAAGTCAGAAATATTTTTATATTTACTTTGGTCAAATGTCACATATATAATTAGGGACACTAGGTCTATTATTTAAATCATTAATAAAATCTTGCCCATCAAATCAGACACTAATTTTGAATTGAATTATGCAGCACATATGAATCCTCTAGTGATAGAGCTAGATGTTATGAAAACAGAACTTTCTCAATTTTTCTAGAGCTGAAATTATGCCATATCTCAAGCCCAGGTGGCTCTTGTGGTAAAGAACCTGCCCGCCAGATTCCTCCTGCCTGCAGGAGCCTTAAGAGACTTGGGTTTGATTGCTGAGTTGGGAAGATTCCCAGGGGAAGGGCATGGCAACTCACTCCAGTATTCCTGCCTGGAGAATCCCATGGACAGAGGAGCCTGGTGGGCTACAATTCATGGGGTCTCAAAGAGTGGGACACGACTGAAGTGACCTAACACACACAAAGCCCTAGAAGGTAGAAAGCCTGATCTTGTTTCTTGAATCTAAATCCAAATCGCTGCCAGTCTCTTCTCAGTTTATTTTGGGTAGTTACTCAGTGGTCATCATTTCCCTTCTCTTCCTTTTCTTCAAGGAGTGACCTCATTCATTCATTCATCAAATATTTACTGAGCTACCACTATTCACCAGGAACCAGGCACTGGGGATATAATGGCAAATAAGACAAAGTCATAGGACTTCCTGGGTGGTTCAGTGGTTAAGAATCTGCTTTCCAATATAAGGGACATGGGTTGGATACCTGGTTGGGGAACTAAGATCCACCTGCCCAGGGGCAACTAGGCCCTCACGCCATAACAACTGAGCTCTGTGCATGCACCACAACTAGAGAGAAGCCATGTGTGCACAATAATTAAATAAAAAAAGACAAAGTCCTTCCCCTCAGAAAGCTTGTGTTCCAGTGGGGAAGGAGGACAATAAGAAAGCAAACAAATAAATACATGAAAAATATTGACACTAGTAAAAGCTCTAGAGAAAATTAAAACAGGATGTTGTGGTAGAAAGCCCTGGATGAACAAGGAATCCTCACTGTCATAATATTTAAGCTGAGACCAGAATAATAAGAAAGAACCAGGTTTCAAGAGAGAAAAAAGCATTTGAGTGAAGGAAACAGGAGACACCAGCTCAAAGGCGAGAAAGAGCTTGGCTTCTAGTCTCCAGAGACTTTCATGATCTTAAGCAGCAGCAAAGAGGATCGTGTATCTCCTCCCTAACCCTGAGCAATGCATCTGGCTGCCTCAGTAAGGGAGGGACTTGGGCAACCAGCAAATTTTAGGAAAGAGAAGCTTTCATATTATCTTAGATTTTCACCACACAAAAGTAAGCATTCTTTAATCAACTTGTGCACTTCTCCCCTTTCACTTTCTATTCCTTGTATAACTTTTTTTTTCCACTTTTAGTAGAAAATAGCCCAACTGGTAAAGAATCTGCCTGTGATGCAGGAGACCTGGGTTCGATCCCTGGGTTGGGAAGATCCCCTGGAGAAGGGCATGGCAACCAACTCCAGTATTCTTGCCTAGAGAATCCCCATGGACAGAGGAGCCAGGCAGGCTGCAGCCTATGGGGTTGCAAAAGTTGGACATGACTGAGCGACAAAGAACAACACAGTACAGAAATAATATTAAGTCTGGAGTTTGGGATAACATAATTTTTGAAGCAAGAGCCAAGATGATGCTTTTTCTTTCACAGGAACATCATCTTTCTTTCAGGACCACATTAGCCAGTGGTCACTCTTGCTTCAGTTGAGTACCAAAATGAGAAATATGTATGGTGAAGTTCTTGGGAAACTTCTTTATGCCAATGTGATTTTTCAAAACACTTATCATAATTAAAGGGCTTCCCAGGTGGCTCAGTAGTAAAGAATCTGCCTGCCAACCAGGAGACATAAATGGCTACCCACTCCAATATTCTTGTGTGGAGAATACCATGGACAGAAGAGCCTGGTGGGCTACAGTTCCTGAGGTTGCAGAGTCAGACATGAGTGAGCGCACACACACATACACATACACACACACCATGATTAAAATACATCTAATATTCTCCCTAAAGTCTTTAAATTATTATTTATTCCTTGAGGCTATGTTATCTGTCCACCTATTTGTTTGTCCATACATCCATCCACCTGTTGGGCAAATTTCATCAAATATATAAGGGTCAGGTACTTCTTGATCCAGTCCTCCTTAAACCCTTTCCTCTCTACCCTCCCTTGGAATCGCTTTGGCCTTTTTTCCATGCTGTGCAGCTTAGCACTTTATGATGTACTGCATGCATTATCCATTCTCACCACTTCAACGGTGGCAAGAATTAAGGTAGATATTATTTCCATCTTGCTAATGAGGAAATCAAGATCTGGAGTATTGACATCTGTGAGTGCTCTATTCTCTATTAAATATCCATCTGTCTACTTTCTTTTTTAAATTAATTTTTATTGAAGTGTAGTTGATATACAGTATTAGTTTTAGATGTATAACATACTAATTCAATATTTCTATAGATTATATTCCATTCAAAGAAATACTAAATCACTAGGTTGTGTATCAGACACTAGCATAGAGTTGTATGTCAATTATACTTCAAAAACAAACATTTAAAAAAGAGATAACATTTGTGGTTACCAGAAATGGAAGGCAGTGTAGGGAAAAGAATTGGATGAAGGCTGTGAAAAGGTACAAACTTCTAGTTACAAGATAAATGAGTACCAAAGATGCCATGTACAACATGTTAAATATATTAACACTGCTGTATGTTATGTGTGAACATTTTGGAGAGAATGGGTAATGAAAGTTCTCATCACAAGGAAAAAATTTTTATATTTCTTTACTTCTGTATTGTGAAATGGAATATTTCCTGCCATATCAATAAACAGGGATGTCCCAGCCATCCGTGAATCCAGCCCTCCAAATATGAATTTCTGAGCCCAGGAAGAACAATGCCTGCTATCTGATGGCTGTTGAGTTCCACCACAAGCTGCCACCACTCCCTGTGGTGAGCAAGGAACTAAGGATATGAGTAATCAAACTGCAGGCTGCTGGCCCCAGATAGCTGAGATACACATGAAAGGAATGATTTCAGTAAGTCCAGATTCTTGCATCTTCCCATACATAGAAAAGCACTAAATTCCTTAAACTGAGATATCTAATTTTCCTTAATTAACAATAATCTTTCAATGTTCAAACTACCTGCCCCTTGCTGCAAACTTCTGTATAAACTGACTCCTCCTCCTGTCCCTTTGGAGCAATTCTCTCAGGGTCACTTGAGATGCTGTCTCCCAGGTTGAAGTCCTAAAAATTCCCACCAAATAAAACATAGCTTTGAACTTCTAGGTTGTGACTACATTTTAAAGTTCACAATACTTATGTGAGATGGTAACTGGGCTTGTGATAATCACTTCATGGTGTACGTGGGTCAAATCATCATGCACTACAGCTTAAGCTTATACAGTACCATATGTAGATTATGTCTCAAAAAAACTGGAAGGAAAAAAAAAGCAATGGAGTAAATCTCTATGTACTAGTAAGAAACAATGATCAAGTTTTAAAAGTTTAAAAAATAAGTTATTAAGTATTGTTATAATAGGATCCCATTTGTGGAATAACATAGATGTCTGTGTGTGTATGTATATGTACATATTTGTATACACACATATATGTTTATATTTATCCATATGTATTTGTATATACATGAAAAATCCGGAAAGTAAGCAACTACAAGAGGGACTTCTATGTTTACCTTACATTCTCCTGAATATATGAACTATTTACAATAAGAATATAGCAGTTTTATAATTAAAGTTTTCTTTTACAGTTAAATACTTTGTACTAGGTGAAAAAAGTTATTACAAAATAATGTCTACAATTCTCTGTCCTATAAATATATCCTTGTTACTTTGCTTGGGCTGTGTTCAGTCATGTCTGACTCTTTGAGACCCTATGGAGTGTAGCCCTCCAGGCTCCTCTGTCCATGGGATTCTCCAGGCAACAATACTAGAGTGGGTTGCCATACCTTCTCCAAGAGATCTTCCCTATCCAGTGACTGAACCCATGTCTCCTGTGTTGTAGGCGTATTCTTTACCGCCAAGCCACTGCTTTGGGCTTTAGGGAATGGGAATGGCTTTTCCCATTCCCAAAGCCAATGGGAAGCCCATTGCTTTGCCTGTTTTCCTAAAAAGTTAAACATACACTTTTGACCCAGAAACCCCATTCCTACAACTTTTCTCAAGAGAAATAAAAATATATGTCTACAAAAAGACTTATGCATGAATATTTATTGTCATTTTATTCATAGTAGCTCAAAGGTAAAATATCCCTGGTGTTCAACAATAGGAACATATATAAACAAATTGCAGTACATGCATACAATGGAAAACTACTCAGTCGCCAAAAAGGAAGGGACTTCTAATGCCTGTCAGAACATGGATGAGTCTCAAAAACATTATGCTGAGCAAAAGAAGCCAGCCTTAAAGAGTACATAATATGATTCCATTTATATGAAATTTTGAATCAAGCAAAACTAATCTGGAGCAGCAAAAAGCATATTAGTGGTTTTCTGGGACCAGAAATAGGGGTGGGTAGTGGATGAGTATAGATTGCAAAGTGTGTAAGGGGACTTTTGGGGGAGGTGGAAATGTTCTATAGCTCAATTGTGGTGGTGGTTCCACGGATATATGCTTTTGTCACAGCCCACTGAATTGTACACTTAAAATAGGTAGATTTTAATACATGAAATTTATATATCAATAAAACAATTTAAATATATATATACTTACCTATAAAATGTATACATGTGTGTGTGTTCTTAAATTCCCTTTCCTCTGTATAAGAAGGTCTATGAAGATATAGAGAACAATATGTAAGCCAGAAAGTTCCAGACAAGGGAGACACTGTATCAAGAATGAGCATGTTTCTTAGCTTTGAGGATAACATGCAATGAGCAGGTAGAAATAGGTTCCAAAATAGAGGAGTAAGGCCACTGCACCAACTGGAAATTCAGCTCCTGGGAGGATTGGCTTCTAGCTGCTCTTCCTAAGCAGTGGCTCATAGATTCCAATAGAGCATAATAAAAAGTAGAAAACTGAGGTGGTAATACCCGTGGCCTGGCCTCATTAGATCCCAGGGGAGGGGAGTCGGCGGGGTGGCAGGGACAGTCAGGACTCCCCTGAGACTCCAGGGGCCTCTCTGGGACTGCAGCTGCTTGCTGGCTTTCCCTAGAGGTGGGGACTCTCCGGTGGGAATGAAGAGAAAGCCTTTACCACAGTGTGGGCTCCAGAGAAGACAAGGCTCCAAGAGAGTTGGCCACAAATCAGTCCTCTTGGAGACTCTGACTTGGTGCTGCTCACCTGGGACTCTGTGGTGGTGAGTCGCTTGGTTCCCGGTTTCTGGTCTGAATGACCCAGGCATCGGAGATTGGCAGGGCTGGAGCTGAAAGGGACGCTTGTGGTCAGCTCCCCATTCTTGTGCTCATAGTGCCTGGATTGTCCTTCCTCACTCTTAGTCCAAGCTGTCCTGGCGAGGAGGCTCCACCCTGGCTCTCTGGGGAGAACAGTGACTCAGGCAGCAGTAAATCAGAGCTTCCCACTCCCCTGGCCACAGTGAGCACTTCAGGGATGGGCATCTGACTGCTCCCTCCCCAGAGCCCATGGGTTGCTATGAAACATTTTTGGAGAATGAGACATTTCTGTGAAGAGTGGGATGTGGAGTCATTTTTGCTCTGAGGCTAAGATCTGAGGGGATGTTGGGTCAGATCTGCTGTCACTATCTTGATACTACTGGAGCTATCTCAAAGGAAATCAGATGAGAGATAGACAGCAGGTCCTAAAGACAGTGATTGGGCCCAGAATCCCGCCATGACTGATGAATCCATCCTGGAACTTTCTGTTTTCTCTCTCAGTTCCCTAGTCAATTCCCTTCTTCCTTAAACCCACCGGTCTCAGGTTTTCTGTCTTATGCAATTGGAATAGAAAATTCTTGTTGCTTCCACTGTGTGGAGTTACTCCACCTCACCCCATCTCCATCAACTGGCAAATATGTCCTTCTCTTTTAAGATTCACTTTATGCACCAATCATCTCTAAGTCTTTTCTGGTTCTCCTGCCCAAGGTGGACCTTCCTTCACTTTCCTCCACTGTACTCCATACACATTTGTATCAAAACACCTAAATCACTTTAGAACCTTTATTATCATTGGTGGCTGTCTCTATTAAGTTGTAAAATTGTTGAGGACAGGAGCTGTCTCTGTGTTGGTTTTGCATTCTCAGAGTCTAGTCCAGTGTCTGATACATAGTAGGTATATGACTAGCATTTGTTACATGAATCAGTGAATGGGGCAAGAGTCTGTATCCAAGTTTTCCTATAACTGATATTCACATCCCAGCAGCTGGACAGAATGAAGTCATGGAGATTTTCGGGTTGACAGTGGAAAGAACCACTCTGTCCATCAGTCAGTCAGTCAGTCTATCCAAATCTACTTAGGCATTGCTCACAGCTGGAACTCCCAGGCTGAGGAGTGACTCGTGCTTGGAAACAGGAAACCCATGGCTGTTCAAAAGCTCCCTGATGCCCAGAACTGATTTTTGTGGCAACCTTTCTCCAACTCTGCTCTCTCTCAGGAGATCTGGGTGAGCAGTGCTGGAGAGCCAAGGGCAGAAAACCTGAGGGAATGAGGTTGAAAGTCATGGAATGGTTTCTAAGTATTTGATAAATTCTTATTGATCAACTGAATTTGTTTCCTCCAGGCACTTTTTTTGTCTGCATTAATATGAGAAGCCCATTTAGGGGTATAAATATGACCAAAGGCAATGACATTAGTGGATATAAACAGAAAATGTTTGCAGCATCAGTTCAGTTCAGTTCAGTCGCTCAGTCATGTCCGACTCTTTGTGACCCCATGAATTGCAGCACTCCAGGCCTCCCTGTCCATCATCAACTCCCAGAGTCTACCCAAATCCATGTCCATCGAGTCGGTGATGCCATCCAGCCATCTCATCCTTGTAGTCCCCTTCTCCTCCTGCCCCCAATCCTTCCCAGCATCAGGATCTTTTCTAATGAGTCAACTCTTCACATGAGGTGGCCAAAGTATTGGAGTTTCAGCTTCAACATCAGTCCTTCCAATGAACACCAAGGACTGATTTCCTTTAAGATGGACTGGTTGGATCTCCTTGCAGTCCAAGGGGCTCTCAAGAGTGTTCTCCAACAGCAGAGTTCAAAAGCATCAGCTTTCTTCACCGTCCAACTCTCACATCCATATATGACTCTTGGAAAAACCATAGCCTTGACTAGATGGACCTTTGTTGGCAATGTCTCTGCTTTTAAATATGCTATCTAGGTTTGTCATAACTTTCCTTCCAAGGAGTAAGCGTCTTTTAATTTCATGGCTGCAATCACCATCTGCAGTGATTTTGGAGCCCAAAAAAATAAAGTCTGTCACTGTTTCTACATCTATCTGCCATGAAGTGATGGGACCAGATGCCATGATCTTAGTTTTCTAAATGTTGAGCTTTAAGCCAATTTTTTCACTCTCCTCTTTCACTTTCATCAAGAGGCTTTTTAGTTCCTCTTCACTTTCTGCCATAAGGGTGGTGTCATCTGCATATCTGAGGTTATTGAAATTTCTCCTGGCAATCTTGATTCCAGCTTGTGCTTCTTCCAGCCCAGCGTTTCTCATGAAGTACTCTGCATATAAGTTAAGTAAGCAGGGTGACAATATACAGCCTTGATGTACTCCTTTTCCTATTTGGAACCAGTCTGTTGTTTCGTGTCCAGTTCTAACTGTTGCTTCCTGACCTGCATACAGGTTTCTCAAGAGACAGGTCAGATGGTCTGGTATTCCCATCTCTTTAAGAATTTTCCACAGTTTATTGTGATCCACACAGTCGAAGGCTTTGGCATAGTCAATAAGGCAGAAGTAGATGTTTTTCTGGAGCTCTCTTGCTTTTTCGATGATCCATTGGATGTTGGCAATTTGATCTCTGGTTCCTCTGCCTTTTCTAAAACCAGCCTGAACATCTGGAAGTTCATGAATCATGTATTGCTGAAGCCTGGATGCTTTCTCAAAAATATCCTCAAGATAATACTACCAGTAAGTAGGTCTGATCACCTGTCATGTTGTGGACTGATCTTGTTACCTTTTCTATTTCCCAAATAAGAATGTCACCAATCCTAATTTCTGTCATCTATTAATATTAACTAGAAAACCTTGGGCAAGTCATTCAGCATATCCAGGGTATAGCTTTATCACCTCCTCAATGGGACAATAAAATCATCATCCTTACTTATTAATATATCTTACAGTTGAAATAAGGATTAAATGAAAGGAGAGATGGAAACTGAAGTAAGCTTGCATGCCTTTTAAGTTCTGTGTCCTTCAGTGCACATATTACAAACTGCATCTATCTTTATTTTCTTGGTTGTAAGTGACTGAAAAACAACCCAATCAGCCTTAACTGAAAGCAAGATGTTTTGGCGCTCGTAACTGAAAAACCCCAAGACAGATCTGGGATCCAGTGGCATCACTGGAACCCAGACACTCTCTCTCGTCACTGGTTATCCTCAGTGTTGGTTCAGTTTTCCAATATTATGTGGTTATAAGATGTTTCCAGGAGCAGCAGACCTCATTCAAGTATGTTGGGAAAGAGTAATTATTCTCTAAGACTCCCAGTAAAAATATCATTGAGCTTTATGACTGGATCATATGCACATCCCCAAACCAATCAGTGTGACCAAAAGAAATGTCGTATTTTTTTTTTCTGATTAGCAAGGCTGAGACACATGTCCATACGCTGAGCCAAGGGTACAATCAACCCCATATTCATTTTATGAACTGAGAGAAGAAGAGTTGGTGATGGAAATTATACTGTGGTAGGGAGAATAGAATCTACATGACAAAACAACAAATGTCAATTACCCATAAATAACTCTTAAGACCTCAGGACACACAAGAATGATGATGTTGGCTAGAGGCAGATGGGAGAGACAAAGAGAGTCACAAGAGCATACAAACCAGAATTTCTCTGGCTTTATCCCTCCCTGCTCTGGGGGAACTTCAAAACCTCAGCTTCCTCCCAAATTATTTGGGGAGCCCCTGGAGACTTTAGCGGGGAGTCCCCTGTGCATGTGTGGAACAGTTCTTCTGGGTATCGCTCGGGACCTGTAACCTCTTCCCCCTCTGCGGTGGCCTCCTGTGATGTTTCCGTGGCTGCTAAAGCCAAGGTACCCAAAGCACAGTGCTGTCACTTCAGTGGCCAGTGCCTTCAGAGACAGCGGAGACGGCGCACGTGTTGCTGAGAGGACCAAACCCTTTAAAAAATGGCATCTCCTCACTTCTGCAACAAGGACTCCGTGTGAAGACAATACCCTCCGCTCCCATTTCTGCCATTCAGGCCCTCTTACCTGACAGACAGGGGTCAGGTGTGCCCAGCCAACAAGTAAGCCAGAAGAAGGGGTTGGGGCACAGCTGTTTGTGGTTACAAAGCCAAGGAAATGAATCCATAGAGTCCAGGGAAATTCCTGGATGCAGTGCTGGGTTCAAGTCCCAGTTCAGAGCCCAAGTCCAGGGGAGGGGAACAGATAGTTGAGAAGCACTAAGGGGGAAAAATGGACTTGAGCTTGAGTTGATTGCCTGATGTGTGTCCTCTCTCTCAGAGATGCTGGCTGGGCCAGGCTGTGCTTACTTGGCCACAGAGATTAGTCAAACCACCATGTGTGTTAGTAATTAATCTTTCCTGCAGTCCTCTGCCTCTCTGAGTCCCTGGGGGCTGGGCTGGCCGTCAGTGAACAAGGTAAACTATAGAGAACCATGTCTCTCCTGCAGGAGTTGCTCACTATTGCTTTTGGATCAGTGCCAGAGTTCCAACTCTTTATCCCTTGGGGGATGACCCATTCTTCATGCAAATCTTTGCCTGGAAAGGATGGCAGTGGTGGAGCTGACTGCCCTGCGGTCCTCCAGGCAGTCCTCAAATACTGTAGAGTGGACATTGTACATCATGATAACAACACCTAATACAAATTGAGAGATTGCTGTGTACTGGGCAGATTTAAGGGGTTTACATGTACTGTCTTATTCACTCTTTTTAAAAATAATCTTATTTATCAATTTATTATTTTTGGCTGTGCTGGATCATGGGCTTTTCTTCAGTTGCAGTGAGTGGAGGCTACTCTTTGTTGTGGTGTTTGAGCTTCTCATTGCTGTGGCTTCTCTTGTTGTGGAGCATGGGCCCTAGGGCAGGCAGGTTTCAGGAGCTGTGGCTCCTGGGCTCTAGAGCACTGGCTCAATAGTTGTGGCACAAGGGCTTAGTTGCTCTGTGGGTTGTGGGAACCTCCGGGACCAGGAATCAAACCCATGTCTCCTGCATTGGCAGGTGAATTCCTTACCACTGAGCTACTAGGGAAGCATCTCATTCCTCCTTAACAGCATTATTCTGTGTTAGGAACTATTATTATCCAGTTTATAGGTGAGGTCACTGAAGCAAAGAAAAGAAAAGTTTAAAAAAACAAAAAAGAAAAGTTTAGTAAATGTAACTGTACTTAGAGGAGTTATCTGAGAAATACTTTAAAATTGATGGATGTAAAGGGTATGCTGTGGTGGGCTTCTCTGATCTCTCATTTGGAACCAAGGCAATCATTGCCTCAACTGCTGGGGTATCAGATGCTAAGGTCTCCCGATTGGCATATGTCTAAGAATTTCCCACAGGACAAGATTTACAACCATTCCCCCAGAATGGCACCCAGTGGTAAGTCTATGTGGGAGTTAAAAAGACCAGTCCCAATTTGGGAATATTCTGAGGGGCCATCCCAGTTCCCACTGAAGCTGGAGTCAGCTAGGGAGACCTCTGTTGCATCTGCAGTTCAGTCTCTCCCTCTGCCCAGTCTTGCTTCCTTCACTTCTTTATAGGTATTACTGCTGAACACCTTGGTGAGCCACCTTCTTGCAAGTCTCCATCTCAGAGTCCATCTCTAGGCAACTTGACCCAAGGCTGATGGAACATGCTACTCACTCAGCCTTGTGACTCTCATCTCAACAATTCTCTCGAGAGGTTGACTCTTTTTCTAGAACTATCTGAGGTGACATGACTATGGGCTTTTGCTGCAAAAACTTTTGCCTTCTTCACTGAAATCTCCAAAATTCTGGAAGATACCATCTCATCACAGCTGCTCTTTCTAAACTGGACCCTTTTTTCAGCCCTGATGGCCAGAGATGGCTGTCTCATTCCAGTGCTCCAGGTCATAGTGATAGCTTAAGATACAAAGAAGAAGGCTTCTTCCCTTCAGGATTCTCTCAGGAGCTCCACCTCAGCTTCACAGCCCTGCCTATGAACCCCTCCATGCTGGTGACCCTCTTGGATTAGACAATTTCCCAAAGCTTCAGTGACCAGAACAACTGTTCCCCAGGGAATCAATGGCCATGAGTTCAGACTTCTCCTTCCTAGTGAATTCCTGACAGGTGAATTCCCTTCTTGCTCTTCCTTCCCATCTGCCTATTGTCAGGGTCACATTATACACTTCTGAACCACAAAATTGGTCCACTTCCTCCCCCCAGGTCCTCTGTAAGTTTGCCTGACTCTCCATTTCCCTTGCCTCTCCCCAGGATCCGCCAAGCTCTGAGAATACTGAATATATTAGAACTGCGAGGGAGGGTGAAGGTGGGAGGGATGTCTGCTTACTGAGATAAGATCCAGGCAATGTTTCATTATATATGGCAGAGGAGTTAAGGAGTCAGATAAACCCAGCTTCTTTACACACACATCTGTAAAATGGGGACACTTCCCTAAGTTGTTAATAAAACTGAATAAAGTAAGGCATGTGAAGCACTTGGCATTATTCATGGCATGGAGTAAGTGTTCCAGAGATGATGAGATGATGTTTGTGCCAGTTACTTGGTTTTTGTCTCTCTGCTCCATTTTGTGGGAAGGTAGTTGTTGCCCATAGTTGCTACTGGTATGATTTCTTAATGTCTTCTTTTTAACTTTTTGGTCTCCTAGTTAATAACGTTATACCTAGTTAGCAAAAGTGAAAATAAAGTCACTCAGTCATGTCTGACTCTTTGCAACCCCATGGACTGTAGCTTACTAGGCTTCTTTGTCCAAGGGATATTCCAGGCAAAATTACTGGAGTAGGTTGCCATTTCCTACTCCAGGGGATCTTTCCAACCCAGGGATTGAACCTGGGTCACCAGCATTGCAAAGGGATGCTTTACCATCTGTGCCATCAGCTTTTGTTTGTTTCTTTGTTTGCTTTGGCCTTACCATGTGGCATGTGGGGTCTTAGTTCCCAGACCAGGAATTGAACCCACAGCTCCTACACTGGAAGTGTGGAACCTTAATCACTGGACCACCAGGGAAGTCCTTAAGTGTTTTTTTCATATTAAATTCTCATTTCTCAGGTGACTGGTATGGTTTCTTGTCTCTTGACTGGGTCCTGATGGATATCACCATTTTTCATTTTGTGAATGAAAAAACAGGAGTTCAAGTTGATTAAAGAATTTTCAAAGTCACAGAGGGACCTTGTGGCCACAGAGGTTGAGATGGTTGAATAGCATCACCAACTCAGTGTACAGGAGTTTGAGCAAACTCTGGGAGGTGAAAGACAGGGAAGCCTGGCATGCTTCAGTCCATGGGGTTGCAAAGAGTTGGACACGACTGAAAGACTGAACAACAACAAGCTCACAGAGTGGTTCTTTGGGATTTGAATTCTGTTCTACCTGATTCCAGGACTGCATTGGCATATCCTACATTATACAATACAGCTGAGATAAGCCATATTGCACCCACTCCAGGTCACCCTCAGGTTTTCATCCTTGCCTTGGCCGCAGCCAGTTGCGTGATGGATGGACTCTTCCCACTACCCTTGGGGAGCTGAGGATAAAGCCCAGCTGCTGCACGGCAAACAATGTGACATTGCGCGCCTTCAGACATTCGATTCCTCTCTACAATTCTCTATTTAAGAAAATTATTTTGACCAATGTCCAAATTTCTCATAAAGGGAAAAGGAATAAACAGTAAATCAGTTGTAAAACATTTCAATACTAGTGAATCTAAAAGGGTTCACTAAGGGTTATAACATTATCTTGACCAAAACAAATTTTCTAGACCTGATCCAGAGTTTTGGGGGAAGGAAAAACAGTCTCAAACCCAGCTATTTTAATTTCATTCTGATTTTTAAAAGTGTTTCATTAAGCACTTTTTGATGGAGGACAAGTGGTCAGAGAGAAGAAAAGGAGTTAGGCCGAAAAAGAAATCTTTCACATCAAACAAGGGCGGACAGCTTATCTTTAAAAGATGAAGAACCAGCATTCTAATAGACTATCTGGGGAAAAAACACAATGACATTACTGGGAATCTGGCCAAAGTGGGGACTATTACTGGATGTTTCTGACTTGTTTAGAATATTCCTGGAACTCAATATCTTTATAATGACATAGAGATAGAAGCGTTTCCAAATATGAAGAATGCCACAGTCCATTAGCAGAAATTGAGCTACATTTTAATTTTATTATAATGAATATCTGATTAGAATGGTGCTCCAAAGAAAAACAAATGAGTTGTTAAGCAATTATTGTCAAGAAATAATGAGTAATGTTATTAGATGAATGGAAAAAGACCGACCCCAACATGTCTGTGAAAACAGAAAATACAATCCAACTCCTGGATCACTACCTAGGAATGAGGGCAGGGTTCTCATTCCAGGCAATGATAAGTTGTTGGGCTTGATGTTTCTCTACTAGAAAAACAAAATCATGTAAGCAAAGAGTCATTTTTACAAGTTTAAAAAACTAATGACACCTAATTTTGTGTCATCACGAACAAATGTTCTTTGGAAATATAATTTTTGTACAAAAAATGGTTTCAGAATCATGCCAGGAAGCTGAACATTTAGAATTTATTAAATATTGAGTGTTGCCAGATAAAAGCCAAGAAAAGTGAATATTTCTGCTATCTAGCTACTTCCTTTCTTTCCAGTATTCCAATATCTTGCTTTCTCAGTGACTGACTTCTATTTGGCTATTTCTTGGAGGTTTGTACTATTTATGCTATTTACTCATTACTGAACTTTTAAAAAGGAAAAAAGTGAGAGTCCACCAACTTTTCTACCAGTCTGAAAGGGCTTTCGAAAGCAGCGTATTTTACAGTTTTTTGCACAGCTGTTACTAAGGTCACTTTGAAGGTACTTCCTAAAATTGTTTTTCTCCATTCTTCAGGCCATCAAGGATAGTGGAGAGAACACGGCAATGTCAGTGTGCTCTTTTGGATAAGATCACAAGCTCCAAGGGCCAAGAGATCTGGATTTAGAGTTTTGGTTCAGCCATTCACTAGCTATGTGACCTTTGTGCAGGTCACTTAACCCATTTCTGAGCCTTAATTTCCTCATTTATAAAATGGAGTGATGACAGTAGCCACCTCATAGGACTGATGAGTACAATAGATGGTATGCCTGGCATATCATGAATGTCTGGGAAGTTCCTATTTAATGAAAATACAGGGGCCAAGGACAGGATCTGAATCAGGGTTATCTCTTGCCAGGGTATCAACTGTGTATGATGAACACTTCCATGAGGTTCATTGTCCATTGAGTCAGTGGTGCCATCCAACCATCTCATCCTCTGTCACTCCGTTTTCCTCCAGCCCCCAATCTTTCCCAGCATCAGGATCTTTTCCAATCAGTTGACTCTCCACATCAGCTGGCCAAAGTATTGGAGCTTCAGCTTCAGCATCAGTCCTTCCAATGAATATTCAGGGTTGATTTCCTTTAGGATTGACTAGTTTGATCTCCTTGCTGTCCTAGGGACTCTCGAGAGTCTTTCCAACACCACAAGTTGAAAGCATCAATTATTCAGTGCTCAGCCTTCTTTATGGTCCAACTGTCATAGCCATACATGACTATTGGAATAACCATAGCTTTTATTACATGGACCTTTGTTGGCAAAGTGATGTCTCTGCTCTTTTATACACCATCTAGGTTTGTCATAGCTTTTCTCTCAAGGAGCAAGCATCTTTTAATTTCATGGTGTGGTCACCATCTGCAGTGATTTTGGAGCCCCTCAAAACGAAATCTGCCATTGTTTCCACTTTTCCCCCGTCTATTTGCCATGAAGTGATAGAACCGGATGCCATGATCTTAGTTTTCTGAATGTTGAGTTTTAAGCCTGTTTTTTCATGCTCCTCTTTCACCCTCATTGAGAGGCTCTTTAGTTCCTCTTCACTTTCCATCATTAGAGTGGTATCACCTGCATATCTGAGGTTACTGATTTTTCTCACCACACTCTTGATTCAGCTTGAGCTTCATCCAGCCCAGCATTTTGCATGTTGTACTCTGCATATAAGTTAAAATATCAGAGTGACAATATACAGCCTTGACTTACTCCTTTCCCAATTTTGAACCAGTCCTTTGTTCCATGTCTGGTTCTGTTGCTTCTTGACCTGAATACACATTTTCTCAGGTAAAAGAAGAGCCTGCTATGTGGGTCAAGCAGTGAGCTCTGGAGAGTCTCAAAGTGGAGCATCTTGGGGTCCCCCAAAGTGATGCAGGTGGGTTAGATTGGACCCGGGGAGGTGACAGTAACATTTCAAGGGAGGAAATAATATAGGGCAAGAAGAAGAGGTGGTGACCTGGGCAGTTTATTTGGGGAACTAACCTGTTTGGTTGTAGCACTGGGTGATGGTGAACAGTAGAAAGTTGGAACCAACCTTTGAACAGAGTTTTGTGTGTTTATCTGGTTGGTTGGTTGGTTTGGGTTTCAAATAGGTGGTAATATGTAACCACTGGTAGAAATCAAACATGCTCAAATATCTTTTATCTTCTTTTTCTCCTTTAGCTGGGTCCTATCATTTTCTTCTCTCTTTCACTCATAGTTCTTGAAAACCTTGCCTAAATACTTCAAAAATCAGAGGCTTCTGAACCTTTGCAGCCTGACTTCTGTTCGCCATTCTGCTTTGAGTGGCTTTATTGAGCATCTCCTGACATTCCTTTTTTAAAATTTATTGAATTATAGTTGATTCACAATGTTGCATTAATTTCTGTTATATAGCAAAGTGATTCAGTTATATATCTCTGTGGGTGTGTTCTTACTCACACACACACACTGTGCAGCCAACTCTTTGTGACCCTATGGACAGTAGCCCATCAAGCTCCTTTGTCCGTGGGATTTTCCAGGCAAGAATACTGGAGTGGGTTTCCATGCCCTCCTCCAGGGGATCTTTCCAACCCAGGGACTGAACCAGTGTCTCATGTCTCCTGCATTGGCAGGTGGGTTCTTTACCACTAGTGCCACTATATATATATATATAATATTCTTTTTCGTATTCTTCTCCATTATCACGAAATACTGAACATAGTTCCCTGTGCTACCATAACATTTCTGTTTATTTTTATTTTTGGCTGCACTGGGCCTTCGTTGCTTTTTGAGTCGGCTTTCTCTAGTTGCAGTGAGTCGGGGGAGGTACTCTTTGTGGCAGTGCTTTAGCTTCTCACTGTGGTGGCTTCTCTTGTTGTGGAGCACAGGCTCTAGAGCACCCGGACTTCAGTAGCTGCAGCACTGGGGCTCTGTAGTTGTGGCTCACAGGGTTCAGGGTACAGGTTCAATAGTTGTGGCACACAGTCTTCGTTGCTCAGCATGTGGAATCTTCCCATACCAGGGATCGAACCCATGTCCCTGGCATTGGCAGGTGGATTCTTATCCACTGCACCACTAGGGAGGTCCCAGTAACATTCTGGGATGCCGCTTTGTAGTCCCTATCAGGTTGACACACTGACACTTCCTCCTGCACTGTCTTTGTTCAGCCTCCATAACACAGCTCCTCCCTCATTTTCATCCAGCATCTTGAGCTGCTCTTTCTCAGCTCCTCAGCAAGCTCATCTCCCTCTGCCCATCCTGAATTATCAGGACACCCTGAGAATCTGATCACATGTCTCTTTCCTTCTTCTCTACATCTCTTCCTGAGCCATCTCACTCTTCTCTTCAGTTCCATATGCCTCACCACTTCCATGCTGAGCATGATACCCAGATCCCCAACTTTGGTCCAGCGCTCTTTCCTGTGCTTCTGAACTGCACTTCCACTTACCATACCAACAACTCTATTCGGAGTTTCTTTGGGTGCCTTAAGCCCAGTGTGTCCATCAAACCCACTGGCTACTGTATCCTGCAGTCTCTATCTTAATGAATGGTGCCACAGCCCATGCATTGCCTAAGCCAGAAATCCTGTGTCATCTCAGCCTCTTTCCTCTCCTTTACATCCCATATCCAGCCACCAAGGCTTATTGCTTCTCTCCGAGCCTGTTCCTTGAACCCATCTACCTCCCTTCATTCCCACTGCCATTCTCTTACATTCTCTGCTAGTCCTAAATGGTCTTCCTTTTCCCTCCATCCAGTCTTCATGTTGCAATCAGATTGGGTGGTTTTTTTTTTTTTTTGAAATGCAAATATTGTCCCCTTCTTTAATCCCTCAATAGTATCCATTGCTCTTAGGGATAAGTTGCAGACTCATCACAGCTTACAGGCCATATAGTAAGATCTGCAGATATGCCCCTGAAATGGAAAGTGGGCATACTCTAAGAGTGCTTGTGGTTCTCATTACCTTTAGGATGCAGGCCAAATGCAGAAGATCCACCAGATCTTCCATTCCCTGGCTCCCATCTGCTTCTCTGGCTCATCCCTGGACGTTCGCCTAAACACACACTGTCCTCCAGTCATCTTGAACCTCTTCCAGGTCCTGGACTGTGCTATAGTCTCCTCTGTGCCTAGTTGTGCATCTGCTGTTGCCTCTGAGTGGAGCATTTGTCTTCCCTTCTGCACCTGGCACATCCTGCTTACTTTTAAAACGATTTTCCTTGGTCTCTTCCTCCAGGGAGCCTTCCTAGACGTTCAAGTCTAGGTTAGTGGCCCTTACTCAGTGGAGAAGGAAATGGCAACCCACTCCAGTATCCTTGCCTGGAAAATCTCACAGAGGAGCCTGGTGGGCTGCAGTCCATGGGGTCAAAAAGAGTCAGGCCTGACTGAGCAACTAACACACACTTACTTAGTACTCCAATTTTTGTTTAGTCATTTTTGCTTACTGTAGTGTTTATGTTTCTGTATTGTGATTCTCAACTCACTTGCCAGATTCTCCATTTGGACTACAAGCATGGTGTGGAAAGGACCAGGTCTATCTTATTCATTGCCATATTCTCGGCACCATTCAGCAGTGTATGGCACAGAGTAGGCATGTTAGGTGAATGATAGTATGAATTCAACACAAATTATTACTATAATGATAAGAAATTAGAAGCAGCAGCTATTGGGAGGTGATAGGATGAATTGGGAGATTGAGATCGACATATATATGCTATTGACCCTATGTATAAAATAGATAGCTAATGAGAACCTACTGTATAGCTCAGGGAACTCTACGCAATGTTCTGTGGTGACCTCAATGAGAAGGAAATCCAAAAAAAGAGGGGATATATGTATATGTATAGCTGATCCACTTTGCTGTACAGAAACTGACACAACATTGTAAAGCTATTACACTCCAATAAAAATTAATTTAAAAAAAGAGAAAAAAATTGAAGCAATTTGAAACAGCTATATAAGACATTCAATTTTCTATGTAAAATGACTTTTTAGGCTTAAGCATGCACTAGTAGCATGTACAACATATAAGTTTCACTGGCTTCATAAAGACAAAGTAATTTTAAAAACCCAAAACAGCAGCTATTAAATATTATCATTCATTCATTCAATCACTGTTTACTAAGGACTTATCAAGTGCCAGCCACGGGATTGAAAAACTGGTAATGAAAAAGCTACAGAAATATGAAAACATGTTTATAATGCAACATAATGTAAAATAAACAAGCCAGAATACTAAACTGGGTATACACTATGATTACAGCTCTATAAAATATGTAGGAGGCAGCCTGGTGTTATGCAGTGGTTTTAAAGGTTTTCTATTTTTAGTTAAAGGCTTTTTATCCAGATGAAATTGGAGAAGCCCCAAAATACAAAGCAGAAAAAAGCAAAGATTTTCTGCTGGAGATAGGGGGTGGGGGCCACAGCCTTCCTACACTTCCCTCCACCTCTCTCCCCTCTGTCCCCAAACCCCTGCCACCACTCCCAAGCCGGAAGGCAGCCAGTGTGGCATGTTCAGAGAGGATTATTTGAAAATCCCCAGAATAGACTTCTGGTTAAACATTGCTGTTTAAAAGCATACATTTCTCTTTGATCCCTTCCCAAACACCACTAGAATGACAACAAACAAGTCAAAATGGCCCAAGTCCACAAGGACAGAGGGAAGGAGGGAATAGTCAATGTCATCTTTGTGGGGAAAGGGACAGAGTCTGGCTGAGTGGTAACTAACCTTGCAGAGCAGAGCAGCTGAAACACAGTTTCTGCAGATGGGAAACAGTTAAGAAGGAAGTCAGTTAATGACACCACGCTTCACAAAGGCCCTAGGATTGAGGGGCACAGATTCTTCTGAAAAAGAAAGGTGAGAGATAGGGCTGCAAACAGGAGGTTCATGGAAAGTCTTTTGAAGGAACAGTCAGATCCCCAAGTTCCTCCTCTCAGCAGACAAATGAGTATCTTTCTCCCAGCCCAGCAACCAGGTTTGCTCTTTGTGTATAGTGATCCAGGGGAGCCTCTAGACTCAGGGGTATGGACCAGCCAAGGATGTGCAGAGACACCTCGCTGAGAGACGAGAACAGACTGACCGGTCCAGGGTAGGACATGTAAGTCACATTGGGTCAGCTGAGTCCATCCTTGACATTTTTATATTCTGAAGCTGAGAGAGAAAAGCAGAGTTAGAAGAGAAGGATGAAGTCAAACACAGATGAGAAAGAGTGTGTGTGTGTGTGGGTGTGGGTGTGTAGGCTCTGTTTCTAGTCCTGGTGGTTACTGGCTTTGACTGGTTCCTGTAACCAACTCTTCCTTCAAGTCTGCAAAGTATCCAGTACCCTTCTATATCATTTTGCTTTTTGTCTTTGTCATTGTTGTTAGCTGCTAAGTTGTCACAGACCTTTTGAGACACTGAACTGTAGCCCATCAGGCTCCTCTGTCCGTGGAATTCTCCAGGCAAGACTACTGGAGTGGACTGCCATTTCCTCCTCCAGGGGATCTTCCCCACCTAAGGACTGAACCTGGGTCTCCTGCATTGCAGACAGATTCTTTATTGCTGAAGGTTGCCATAACAAAGGACCACAGACTGGGTGGCTTAAGCATCAGGAATGTATTTCCTCATGGTTCTGGAGCCTAGAAAGTCAAGACAACGATGTGAGCTGAGTTGGTTCCTTGGAGGCCTCACTCCTTGGCTAACTGAAGGCCGTCTTCTCCCATTGTCTTCACATGGTCTTCCCTTCATGCCTGTCTGTGTCTAGATCTCATCTTCCTATAAGGATACAAGTTAGACTGGGTAAGGGCCCACCCTAATGACCTCATTTAACCTTAATTACCTCTTTGAAGCCCCTCTCTGCAGACAGTCACATTCTGAGGTACTGTGGGTTAAGGCTTCAATAAATGAACTTTGGGGTTTTGGGGTAGACACAATTTAGTGCATAAAAACAAATATGGGTTGCAAGTAAAATTTTCTTTTCTTTCTTCCTTTTAAAAAAAGCTATTTCTTTTTTTAACTGAAGTGTAGTTGGTTTACGATGTTGTGTTAATTACTGCTGTATGGCAAAGTGACTCATATATACCTTCCTTTTGAATGTACATTATGGTTTTACACAGGATTTCTTTTGCGCTATGGTTTATCACAGGATATTTAATGTACTGTAGTTCCCCGTACTATTGTTTATTCATTCTATACATAAAAGTTTACATCTACTAACCCCAACTTCCCACTCCATCTCTCCCCCAACTCCCTCTTCCTCCCTCCTGGCAAGCAGAAGTCTCTTCTGTATGTCCATGAGTCTGTTTCTGTTTCATAGATAGATTCATTTGTGTCATATTTTAAATTCCACATGTAAGTAATGGCATATGGTATTTGTCTTTCTCTTTCTGACTTACAGTATGATAGTCTCTAGTTACATCCACATTGCTGCAAATGGCATTATTTTTTTCTTTAAAAGCTATTTCTAATTTAGTTTCTGCTTCTTGGACTCTAAGAACTCCCTGATTTACCATTCCCTCAGCTCTGTGAATGGCCTGGTGGACATCAGAGTCTTCCTTGAGTGTTCTTTAAATCTGCACTGCACTGCCCTTCACCTTTCCTAATTTATGTTCCTTAAAGCAAGAAGTAGATCATATCCAATAGTTTGTACAGTCTATGTTGCCAGGTGATCAGATTAGTAGAGATCTATTTATTAGCTGCTTGATTTGGTGAAGCTCTCTCTGTCTGCCTCAATTTCCTCATCTATAGAATGGGAATGACGATAATAGAAGGTTGCTGTGCAGATCAATGTCTTAGTGAATGTAAAGAATTTCAGAGCCTGGCATATAGTGAGTGTTCTGCAAGTGTGGTCTATTATTTATTCATCCAGTAATCTCTATAGGAAATAACTCTGTGTCACGTATATGGCAGGTGTTCAATAAATATTTCTTAATTCTTTAGTGACTCAGATGGTAAAGAACATACCTGCAATGTGGGAGACCCAGGTTCAATATCTGGGTCGGGAAGATCCCCTGGAGAAAGGAATGGCAACCCACTCCAGTATTCCTGCCTGGAGAATCCCTTGGACAGAGGAGCCTGGCAGGCTACAGTTCAAGGGGTCACAAACAGTTCAACAGGACTGAGCAATTAACACACAATTCTACTTTATAAATATGTGTGTTGGAATAAGTCGTTCTTAAAGATATCTCCAAATCTTCATTGATCAGTATCTCGTTATTTACCAATGTAAGGATATCATTTCTTTTTCATTGTTTAGTCAGTGGCCATCATAAACAGCTGTAACACTGGAATATCTCTTAAGTACTTTAAGCAAGTTGATACGATAAACAAGTAAATAGCATTTTCTTGTACTTTAGAAGCTCTGTCATATAGAAAAAGAACCTGGGGGTAAAAGTCAAGGTTGCTCTCTGTTGGTCCTGGCTCTCCCCCTTCTGTGAGACTGGACAGAAGTCTTATGTTCTCGGGGCTCTGGCATCTTTATTTACAAACCAAGGCTGGATTGTGTAATCTTTAGGGTCTTTAACATTCTACATTACTTACCTTTGAAAGAACATCTTATCTGAGCTGCTCAGATTCTTTAAAAGTTACATTCTCCCTAATTTCCTGCTTTGAATAGAACCTTAGTAATTCTGACACATAGTTAGATGTATCTTTCCTGGCATCAGTTATATAAATGAGCAATACATTATTAAAATTTGGCAAAGATTAGTATCAGGCATAGTATCTTTTAATATGTTGAGGGTTTTGTTTTCTAATGAGTAGTCCTCCCTCCATAGGAAATCAGTAAGAGAATAAGAAGAGAATAAAAAGTGCTATTTTGTTTTATTGAATTTTACTTCCCTGACCATTTTATTTCTTATTTATTTATATTTATTGGGGTATAGTTGCTTACAATATTGTGTTAGTTTCTGCTGTACAAGAAGTAAATCAACTATATGTATACATATATGCCCTCTCTCCTGGGCCTCCTTCCCATTCACTCTCCATCACACCCCTCTGGGTCACCAGAGCACCAAGCTGAGCTCCCTGTGCTATATAGCAGTTTCCACTAGCCATAGAGTTTACACATAGCTATATATATATATATGAAGCTTCCCAGGTGGCTCAGCGGTAAAGAATCCATCTGCCAAGCAAGAGATGCAGGTTCAATCCTTGGGTTGGGAAGATGCCTTGGATAAGGGAATGGCAACCCACTCCAGTATTCTTGCCTGGAAAATCCTACAGACAGAGGAGCCTGGCAAGCTACAGTCCATGGGGTCACAAAGAGTTGGACGCTACTTAAGTGACTAAACAGTAGTGTATATATTAATATGTCAGTTCCACTCGTCCAGTTCCCCCCACCCCTCTCCCTTGCCCCATGCCCACACATCTGTTCTCTACATCTGGGTCTCTAGTCCTGCCCTGTAAACAGGTTCATCGGTACCACTTTTATAGATTCCATATGTATGTGTTAATATGCGGTAACTATTTTCCTCTTTCTGATTTCCTTCACTCTGCATGACAGTCTCTAGGTCCATCCACATCTCTACAGATGACTTCTTCGCCATTTTACATTTCATTAGAATAATGTTTTGAGTCTTGACCTTGGAGTCAATTGGTTAGTCAGTCCGCAACCATGGAGTCTCTGGCATTTCAGGGTAGCTGTGGGGAGGTACAAAGGAAGCAAAATACACACTGTCTGCTCTTGATGAGGTCCCATCCTTTACTGGAAATGCTCACCCTGAACACTCAGAAACAGGAACACATGCACTAGCCCAGGTGTGCAGAGTACACCTTGTTCCTCCATTTAATAAGAATGTGTTGACTGCTCTCTCTGTTCTTGGGGATCAGTGCTGTCAAGACCAAGTTTGGGTCCTCACGGAGCTGTCATTTCATTAACTATGTACACTTCTGGGAATTTTTTGGTTTTGTTTTGTTTTGGCCACACCACTTACAGAATCTTATTTTCCTGGTCAGGGATTGAACCTGGGCCCTAAGTAGTGAAAGCTCGGAATCATAACCACAGGACTGCCAGGGACTCCCCCTTAATTACATATCTTGGAATAAAAGAAGATTGAGGGTAAAGTGAGGATTAACTTCTATCACCCTTGTGGGCAGATTCACACTCTAGCAGCAGAGGGCAGCCTCCATAGCTGGGGGCAGTTCTCCTATCCTTGGCTCTGCAGGGTGGTCTCACTGTGCTGGGAGGCAGCTGTGCCTCCTGACACACAAAGCAGATCATTGTTTAACAGATCCTCCTTTATACGTTATTTTCAGTAACAGCAACAAAATGAGAATAATAACATGAACAGGAAAAACCACAATGACACTTTTCTTTTGTTGAACTTTGTATAATCATGCCAGTAAAAATAAATAATTAAGCAATAAAATAATGATTATAGAATCAAAAAAGAGGAAAAAGGAATGGGTTACTCCTTTTTAATTACATTATTATTTTTCAAACAAACAAATGGGGGAAATATACCTGTGTATTAGTCCACCATAGAAATGAATAACATTGCAGGTGAATAGTAATTAAATAACAAATAAGAAAAATGACAACTAAAAATGAATCACTTTCAATTTTAAAGATATTATTCAAATGCTGTTAAATTTCACATATAAGCTAATTTCTGTGTTTATCAGACAAAAATATTCCATCTTGCAGTTTGCACTGTTTTAAATTTTAATCACACATTAAAGCTCCAATTAGTCACAGGAAAATGAGAAAATTCAGTTGAATGATAGAGAACTAAAGTAGTTGTTAGAGTCAAGATTGCCTTTTTAAATTTATAATCTTTTGTTTAAATGCAGAGGCAGAGTTCCGCTGGAGTTGGAGACATGAAATGTGTTCAAAGCAAGCTTAAATGATTCTGAACCATTAGGAACCAAACTCTCAAACAAATGTAGATAAATCCAGTTATGCTGGGGATTCTGTGAGTTAACTTTCATGTAGCACACAATGTTTATTGTAGAATAAACAATAAAATATGCTAATTTTATTTATTATAAAACTGAATAGTAGCCAATATCACTGAAAAACATAGATACAAAAATCCTCAACAAAATTTTAGAAAACAGAATTCAACAACACATTAAAAAGCTCATACACCATGATCAAGTTGGGTTCATTCCAGGGATGCAAGAATTCTTCAATATACACAAATCAATCAATATGATATACCATATTAACATATTGAAAGATAAAAATTTTATGATAATCTCAATAGATGCAGAAAAAGCCTTTGATGACAAAATTCAGCACCTATTTATGATTAAAACTCTTCAAAAAACAGGCATAGACGAAACCTACCTCAACATAGTAAAGGCCATATATGATAGGCCCACAGCAAACATTATTCTCAATGGTGAAAAATTGAGAATTACTCAGCATTAAAAAAAAATTCATTTGAAGCAATTCTACTCAGATGGATGAAACTGGAGCCCATTATCCAGAGTGAAGTAAGCCAGAAGCAAAAATAACAATACAGTATATTAACACATATATATGGAATTTAGAAAGACAGTAATGAGAACCCAACATGGGAGACAACAAAAGGAACGCAGATGTATAGAACAGACTCGTGGACTTTGTGGATGAGGGTAAGGGTGGGATGATATGGGAGAAGGGCATTGAAGCATGTTAATTGTCATGTGTCTAATCAATCGCCAGCCCAGGATTGATGCTCGGGGCTGGTGCAGCGAGATTTCCCGGGGGGGAGGGAGGAGGGAGGGGGGTTCCGGAGGGGAAGCATATGTAAACCCATGGTGATATCATGACATTGTATGGCAAAAACAAGTAAAAAAAAATTAATTAATTTAAAAAAAATTAAAAAAAAAAAAGAAAAATGCAAATCAAAACTACATCGAGATATTACCTCACACTGGTCAGAACGGCCACCATCAAAAAGTCTACAAACAATAAATGCTAGAGAGCGTGTGGAGAAAACAAAACGCTCTTGCACTGTTGGTGGGAATGTAAACTGATACAGCCACTATGGAGGACAGTATAGAGATTCCTTAAGAAACGAGGAATAAAACCACCATATGACCCAGCAATCCCACTCCTAAGCATATACCTGGAGGAAACCGAAATTGAAAAAGACACATGCATCCCATTGCTCATTGCAGCACTATTTACAACAGCTAGAACATGGAAGCAACCTAGATGTCCATTGACAGACGAATGGATAAAGAAGTTGTGGTACACATACACAACGGAATATTAGTCAGCCATAAAAAGGAATGCATTCGAGTCAGTTCTAATGAGGCGTATGAACCTAGAGCCTATTAGACACAGTGAAGTAAGACAGAAAGAGAAAGATAAATATGATAAACTAACGCATTTATATGGAATCTAGAGAAATGGTACTGAAGAACTTATTTGCAAGGCAACAGTGGAGAAACAGACATAGAGAACAGACTTATGGACATTGGGAGAGTGAAGGAAAGGGTAAGATGTATAGACAGAGGAACATGGAAACTTAAATTACCATATGCAATATAGATAGCCAACAGGAATTTGCTGTATGGCTCAGGAAACTCAAACAGAGGCTCTGTATCAACTTAAAGGGGTGGGATGGGGAGGGAAGTGGGAGGGAGGTTCAAAAGGGAGGGGGTATATGTATATCTATGGCTGATTCATGTTGAGGTTTGTTAGAAAACAACAAAAGTCTATAAAGCAATTATCTTTCAATTAAATAAACTGAATAGTAGCCACAGAACTCTTTCAGAATTTAGACAAAAAAATATTTGGAGGAGAAAGAGTATTTCACATTGTATCTGACATTGTGTAGGATTGCCAGTATGTGATTATGTATTAATATTATTTATTAATATGTATTAATGTTAATAAAAGCAGACCAACTTAGTTATTATTGTTTTAAAACTCTCTACAGACAATCTGCTCCTTTATTGCCTGGGACAATTCCTGTGACTACTTTTGGAGCATCAGTGGCACAGGAAATGAGGAAAATTAATATAGAAACTATAATTTAAAGCCAGATGTATTTAATTTGTAAAACATCCTTATCTCCCATTCCAGGCTAGTTCCCACAGTCATGGGAATCTTCAGAAGCCTGTGAAGACCGTCTGGGTTTTGTACCAGGGTGAAGAGCCTTCCCAAGGCTGCTTATCATCCTACTCTGAAATGATAGCAGAAGCTGTGTGTTTATTGGGTGAATGTGAAATGGGAGTCGGGTGTGTATGCATGCAGACAAACAAGTTTGCCTGTGGGGTAAAGTTAGGGAGGCTGGTGAAGAGCACTAAAAATAAACATAAAACAAATTTGTGCCCTCTCCTGGAAACAATGGGAAATTTTGGTTTTAAAGTTAATGTGAATTTAAGTAGCCTATTTGAGAAGTTCAAAATACCTCATAGATACCATTTAATTCATATTTTCAATTTCCCTATGAGTTTGGCAAAAGATTTCTGAAAACACGAAGAAATTCTGCCAGATATATTCACTGATCCCTCCCACTCCTGATAGATGAGTTTCAGACACAACCTCAGGAAAGGAAGAAAGAGACCAAATCAATAAGAAGTAATTCTTTAGGAATTACAATATGATGATATGACAATACCTGGTATCATTTAAGATAGACATTCCAAATGATCCAGCCATTCACTTCTTTCTCTAAAATTATTTGTGTACAAATTTTAAAGTTTACACTCTATTTACAGTTATTGCAAAACATCAGCTATATTCCCCATGTTGGACAATACGTCCTTAAGCCTATCTTACACCCAGCAGTTTGTGCCTTCTGCTCCCCCACCCCTATAGTGTTCCTTCCTTCACTCTCCACTGGTAACCAGTAGTTTGTCCTCTATATTTTGAATCTGCTTCTTTTATGTTATATTCACCAGTTTGCTGTATTTTTTAGATTTCACATGTAAATAAGATACAGTATTTGTCTTTCTGTCTGACTTGTTTTCCTCAGCACAATGCCCTCTGAGTCTATCCTGTTGCTACAAACAGCTATTTTTTTTTTTATCAGTCATTCACTTCTAAATATATATCCTAGGGAAATCTCTTGTATGTGCACAAGAAGACATGTGTGAGAATGTTTTGGACAGACTGAGTTTCTTAGGCTCAGTCAAGGTTTGCTTGGGGCTTCCCAGGTGGTGCTAGTGATAGTCTAAAGGAAATGTTAGTCACTTCAGTCGTGTTCGACTCTTTGTGATCCCATGGACTGTAGCCCGCCTGACTCCTCTGCCCATGGGATTCTCCAGGCAAGAATACTGGAGTGGGTTTCCATTTCCTTCTCCAGGGGATCTTCCCGGCCAGGAATCGAACCCGGGTCTCCCTTATTGCAGGCAGATTCTTTACCATCTGAACCACCAGGGAAGCCCAAGTAGTAAAGAATCCACCTGCCAATGCAGGAGACGCAAGAGACATAGTTTCCATCCCCGGATTGGGAAGATCTCCTGGAGGAGGGCATGGGAACCCATTCCAGTGTTCTTGCCTGGAAAATCCCATGGACAGAGGAGCCTGGTGGGCTATGGTCCATAGGGTCACAAAGAGTTGGACACAACTAAAGTGACTTAGCAAGGTTTTCTCAAGATCCTCCAGGAAGATCAGCTTCTTTGGGGCCACTAAGAGGTCGTTTTGACCATTGTTATAGGGAAGCTCATGGAACTCCATCTGTGGAAGCCATGCTGTTGTCATGTTTCTCCTGCTCAATTAGCTGGGCCCGTCATACAGCTTCCCTGGGTCACCCACGGTACAGCCCAGGTATCACCCTGCCTTGAGCCCCACACCTCAGCCCCTTCTTTCTCACCCTGAGCCCTCCCTGTCTCCACAGAGGTACGAGAAACAACACGACTACGGGAACACACTGACTTGATAGGAAACAGCTTGCTGCAGACTGCAGGCAGAAAGGGGGTGTGCCTGGCTTGTGCCTGCTCATGGGGTGGCAGATGCCAAGGCTGTTTCCACATGGCTGCCAGGAGGAGTCCAGAAATGACGCCAGAAGCACAGGATGTTGACACCAGATGAAGCAAATGTTAACTACTGATTCTTATCTGTTTTATTTAATGTTATTTAGTGTTATTACACACCAGTTTGTTTTATTTTTTATATTCCACACATAAGTGCTATCACTTTGTCTCTGTCTTTCTCTGTCTGAAGCCTCCAAACTATCCATATTGTTGCAAATGGCAAAATTTCATTCTTTTTGATGGTTGAGTAGTATTTCATTGCAATTCATTCCATATCTTATATAGAGAATAAACTACTGGCTACCAGTGAGGAGAGGGAAGGTGAGAAGGGCACTATTAGGGGAAGGGATTAAGAGGGACAAATAATTATGTATAAAATAAGCTACAAGGATGTATTGTACAACAGTGATTCCCAACCTTTTTGACAACAGGGACTGGATTTGTGAAAGATAATTTTTCCACAGACAAGGGAGTAGGGAAATTGTTTTGGGATGATTAAAGCTCATAAGATTTATTAAACACTTTATTTTTTTAACTAATTTATTTTTTATTGAAGGATAATTGCTTTACAGAATTTTGCTGTTTTCTGTCAAACCTCAAGATGAATCAGCTATAGATATACATATATCCCCTCCCTTTTGAAACTCCCTCCTATCTCCCACCCCATCCCATCCCTCTAGGTTGATACAGAGGCCCTGTTTGAGTTTCCTGAGCCATATACTTTATTTTTATTATTATTACATCAACTCCACTTCAGATCACTAAGCATTAGATTCTGGAGGTTGGGGGTCTCTGTTATACAACACAGGGAATATAACCAGTATTTTACAACAACTATCAATGAAGTATAAACTTTAAAAATTGTGAACCACTGTTTTTTACACTTGTACGTTAGATAATATTGCTCATCAATTGTGTTGTTGTTTAGTTGCTAAGTCGTATCCAACTCTCTGTGACCCCATGGACTGAAGCACGCCAGGCTTCCCTGTCCATCACCGTCTCCCAGAGTTTGCTCAAACTCATGTCCATTGAGTCAGTGATGCCATCCAACCATCTCATCCTCTGTCATTCCCTTCTCCTCTTGCTCTCAGTCTTTCCCAGCATCAGAGTTTTTCCCAGTGAATCGGCTCTTTGCATCAGGTGGCCAAAACATTGGAGCTTCAGCTTCAGCATCAGTCCTTCAGTGAATATTCAGGGTTAATTTCCTTTAGGATTGACTGGCTTGATATCCTTGTAGTCCAAGCGACATCTATTATATTTCCATTTAAAAGAAAAAAAACCAGATACTGAGAGGATGGATAATTTTTCTCCTTCCTCTCCCCAAAGGACTCGTCTAAGAAGTGTTTCCATGTGGCCTCGGGAAACTTCCTGCACGACTGAGCAACCAATCGCGCCTTCTAGTGGCGTCAGGGCCAAGTCAGTTAAAATCCACCCTCTGTCTGCTTCCCCTTCCTCCCACCTCAGTGCCCTGTCCCCTTTCCCTTGTGCTTCCCTGAGTATGTGTTCTTCTGGTAAAGCTTCAGAAAGCAAAATTTGCCTCAGGCTCTAATTTCTAGAGAACTTGGACAAAGAATGTTGACGGTAGCAAAACTGTCACAATGCTCAGACATTGTTTTATGGTCACAAAAAGTAATTAAACCATTAGTAGCACAAAGAAAAAGAAGGAAAACTAGAGGTGGGAAAGGGAATTTCAAAGCTGGAAATGAAAGTGAAAACAAACACGGACTCTATGCAAATAACAGCCTCTGATGTGGAAGAGGTCACTTCCACTCTTTCTCTGGTGCTTATGGGCAAGCTGTGCTGAAAACCTATTTTAAATGACTATGATATGGTGAAAAGCTTTTGGTTCCTAAAATCTGCTTAAGTGTGCGCATGCTAATGATTAGTCTAGAAAAGAAAAAAAAACAATATTCAGAAGAGTAATCATTGTTTCAGTACAACTTTAATACATTTTATTTTGTAAAACTGGTCAGAGTTTCAAAGATTCATCCATGAGTTCTGGGATCAGGTGACCTGGGATCAAAAATCCAGATCTAGCCAGAACTCAAAGTTTACTACTTTAAGCTTCAGTTTTGTCCTCTGATAAAAAGTACCTAAGTCATAGGGTTGTCATGGGTTTTAACTGAGATATCAGTGTCTGGCAAGTACTGTTCAGTGAACATCATCTTTCGTCATAGTCTCAATGAGGGAAATTAATTCTTTGTGAGCAAAAATTGGTGCTGAACACAGCTACACTTATGTGTGTGTGTGTGTGTGTGTGTGTGTGTGAATTCAACCATTTAATTGAGCACCTACCTTAGCCCTGGCATTTTCTAGGCAGGCAGATAGCTAAATAAAGATAAATTAGGTTGCTGTTCTCAAGGATTTCTTGCTCATGAAAAACAGCTTGCTATTGTTTTTGTTTTTCTGTTTGCTGTTTCAGGAGGTGATCAGCACTTGACAGGGTGACACGAAGTTAACACCCCAGGACAGAATGAAAAGTTGGGTCAGATGATTCACTGTCTTTGCCAAAATGGTTCTGAGCCCAAAATTTTGGCTGTGGTTCTTTCTACCTAGCCTGTGAGATACCTGATATTCTTCCATATCAACAAATTTGTTATTGCCTAAATCAAGTTTTAGTGCTTAAACTGAGAACCCTCTCCAGAACTTTTAGCAAGAACATCCTCTTTTATTGTTTAAATGCATCTGAGCTGGACATCCTATTCCTCGAAGCCGGAGCACCCTAACTGATACAGGAGCACTGCTAATGTGTTCCCAGAGCTCTGAGCAATAGCAGGTGGTTAGAATGGGGCGGGTGCAAAGTTAAATTTAGTCCAGTGTGTCTACGCAGGCAAGGAGGTTGTGGCAGGCAGTAGTCACATGGTGACCATAGTACCGAAAAGATGTGAAGTCTGAACTTAGCCCTGCAGCCTGCTCCTCCTGGATCTGAGAGTAGGCATCCTGTCCTTTCTACTACTCTCCTCATTATGGGTAAAGCAGGAAGGAAGAATGACTGGCTAGCTCATTCTTTTCAGTTTTGGGGTGTTCTTCTTACCCTAACCCCATTCTATTTTGATATTGTCAGTGAAGGGTTTGCAAGCAAAGTGCAGTGCTGGTCCAGCAGAGTTGGCTGTCTGTGGTCTACACTTTCAAGGGACAGATCTAATTCTGAGGTGCCTAGGAAACCTCTTTCTTGACTGGCCCCTTTCCAAATAAGCCTACTTGTTGAGTATCCCCAAGGTGTAGAGGATAGCTATTCAGCGTTGACTCCTTGTTTGTAGGGTCATCTCATGAGGTTATGAGACAATGCCCCCACACAAAATAAGTGTACATTTAGGAATTATCTTGAATAAATAAGTACTGGCCTCATAACTATGTTAATTTTTCTGTGTTTCCTCTTGTACCTAGATTTTGGCTTGATTTTTTCTTATTACTTTGTTAGCTCCTCGATGCCTCTAAGGTATTTTTTTTTCTTAATTTAGCCAGTATTTTTTATTTTTTCCAGTGGGAGAGTGGTCCAAACTATCTTGATAACCATATTGCCATATTTGGGAATCTTCCACAGAGTTTTTTTTTTTAATATTTATTTATCTGGCTGAGTAGGGTCTTAGTTGTGGCACTCGAGATCTTCATTGCTTCATGTGGGATCTTTTATTGGGGCACATGGATACTCCAGCTGTGGTGCAGGCTCAGTATTTGTGGCACTTGGGCTTACTTGCGGCATAGTGTGTGGGATCTTAAGTTTCCCTGACCAGGGATTGTACCCATATCCCCTGCCTTGCAAGGCAGATTCTTAACCACTGGACCACCAGGAAAGTCCCTCCCATTGAGTTCTTAATTTCATTATTATATTTTTCATTCTTATAAGTTTTAAATGGTCTTTCAGTGTCTATGACATTTTAAAATTATGTCTTGTTGCCTGTCCATATTTTCATGCTTGTATTTTTTCTAAAATTGTTAAACATAGTTATATTTTGTGTTTCATATAGCCAGTATGAGGTCTTTGGAGTACTTTAGTGACATCTGCTCTTTCTGTTGGATCTTGTTCATGGTGCCTTGTTTCCTAGTATATTTAATATTTTTCCTGAAGACTGTCTGTTTCTTGGAATTTGTGTGCTTGTGTGAAATTCCAGAACTAATGAAAAAAACCCATAGATTTAAAAAGTCTTCTCTGTTACTATTACCCCTGCCTCCCTGACAAAGAAAAATCCCTAAGAAGACAAATTTTAAACCGTATACATACAGTAGGGACAAAAACTGCTGCAGCCACTATGAAAAACAATATGGAGGTCCCTTAAAAAACTAGAGAGTTACCATGATCCAGCAATCTCAGTCCTGGGCATATATCCAGAGAAAACTCTAATTTGAAAAGATACATGCATCCTGGCGATCATAGCAGCACTACTTACGATAGCCAAGACACAGAAGAAAGCTAAGCGCCCATCGACAGATGAGTGACTGTGCTGGATCTTTATTGCTGCGCATGGGCTTTGCCTAGTTGTGACTAGCAGGGGGCTACTCTTCATTGTGGTGAGTGGGCTTCTCATCATGCGGGCTTCTCTTGTTTCAGAGCACAGGCTCTAGACAACTGAGCTTCAGTAGTTTCAGGCTTCGGGCTCTAGGGCATGAACTCAGTCACTACGGTGCATGGGCTTAGTTGCCCTAAGGCATGGGGAAGCTTCCAGGACCAGGGGTCAAACCTATGACGCCAGCCTTCTCAGGCAGCCTCCCAACCACTGCACCACCAGGGAAGTCCTACAGTATATTTTTAACCTGAGGCATATGGGCATGGAGGAAAAGGGGAGGGTGGAGAAAGAATGACGTAGGCAATAAGGAGAAGGAGGTGAAGAATAGCCAAGCAAAAATGGGAACAAGGGATGCAAAAATTTTATTTTTTGAACATTCACATTTAGGAATTTTTATAAATGTGTATATGTAAAAAAAAACTTATAAAATGTATTTACAAAGCAAAACAATATATCTCTATATAGAGAGATTCAAAATAAAATAACTGGAAATTGAATCTAAAAGTGGGTTGACTATGCCTGATTTGCACTGATGGTTGACAGAAAACAACAAAATTCTGTAAAGCAATTATCCTTCAATTTAAAAAATCAGTTAAAACAATAAAAACAATAAAAATGAGTTGAAAATAATGCCCTATGGTCACATGCAAAGATGGCTCAATCTTAGGAAATATATCAACATAATTCAACATATTGCACTAGCTAGCTAAAAGTAAATGATGTTATACATCCCTAGAATAGGAATTGATAAAATTCAGAAACCATTCTGAACATAAAAAGAACTTTTAAAGTTCGTAAGGACTGCCCTGGCAGTCCAGTGGTTAAGACTCCAAGCTTCCAATGCTGGGAGTGCAGATTCAATCCCTGGTCAGGGAAAATCCTAGGCTCTGCAGCCAACAATGAAAAAAAAATGTTTGTGAAAATATATCAGCAACCAATTAAAAAAAATAAACCAAGGACCTGAAGAGGTTGGTGAATAAAAATATGAAAAGTTAAATTGTCATTAAACTGTCAAGGAAACACAAATTAGAGACATTTCATTTGTCACATCTGCAGCAAATATTTTCTTATTCTGATTTTCAACTGTTTTTAAATTGTCTTCCTATTGACAGGCAGATTTTTAATATTTCTCATGTGTGCAAATTTGTCATTCCTTTTATAAGTAATGTCATTTTTACCTTTGAGATTTGCAAAAACTGAAAAGGTTATAATAACATATATATAATGGAGTTTTGCTGGTGGTTCAGCAGTAAAGAATCCGCCTGTCAATACAAGAGATGTGTTTATGATCCCTGGGTTGGGAAGATCCCCTGGAGAAGGAAATGGCAACCCACTCCTGTATTCTTGCCTGGGAAGTCCCATGGGCAGAAGAGCCTGGCGGGCTATAGTCCATGGGATTGCAAAGAGTCAGTCATGACTTAGGGCCTAAACCACAACAAACAAGCAACATAGTTGCCTGAAACTATATATACAGAGCAAAACTATTCTATATACTTTTGAAATAAATATAAAAATAAACCACACAATCAACACTTAACTTTAAAACTCCACAATATTTATCTTGATCACTGTGGTGGTAAGCTTGTCAACACTCTTGTGGTTTAAGGAGCTGATTCTCATTCTCATACCCATCAGGCAGATATGCTCTCCTCAGCTGGTTTGACTTGAATATGAAGCCTCCATTCTTCACATGGTGAGACAGGAAAGCTCGGACTGTGGGTGATCTGCCTTCTCAAGTGGGATGTTGGCTTCCAGTCACATTAAAAAACTTTTTTTTTCAAAATCTATTTTATTGTGCCCCAAACAGTGAAATTAACTGTACACACTAAGCTATTTTATATATATATTTATATATACACACACACACACACATTTTAAGTTATAGGTAATAAATTGTATTTTGGCAGAGTGTTAAACAAAACTCAAGTTGCATACATTAGTAACATAACTCAACATTCTTAATTTGGTATAAGTCTGACACACTTTCTTGCTTTCCTGTGCTAAATCATCACAACCTAAGCTATGAAATTGATACACTGAAATTTAATTTTATTATTTTCACTTACACTTTGTAATAACATTGTCAAATATGTGAGGAAACCAACATTCCCATCCTATGTTGATGGGAATGCAAACATCAGATTTTGACATATAATCAGCTGTCAGCATAACTAACATCTTCTTGGATCTCTTCATTTCAGCCTGTCCCTCCACTGACACTACCTAGACTATATTGTGTGGTAAATCACTTCCCTGTTGTCAAGGGCTTTGTAGTAAACAGAGATGACTTAATAATCATTAGGACAGATGGGCTCTGCTCCATTGGTTTCCAAACAATAATCAAGACCTTCACTGACATATTCCTGGCCCCCAGACACTAGCTATCCACCCCTAAATCCTGACTTAGGTCCTGTTTCGAAGCAGCACCTCCACACCCTAGGTTAACTATAAAGTTGTCCCAATGGCCCCTTGGCAGTGCTGAGTGCAGATATGAATGCTGGATGGTTTGTCTGCTTGATATGCATCACACCCTGTGAGTAAGTTACCTTGTAATAAACTGATTAATTGATTAGATGGAGTGCCTGCTTATTTTTTCAGTCTCAGGATGCCTTTCTAGTTTGATGGCTTTTTTTCATTCCCTCCATCCGCCAACATCTATTATATTTAGAACTTGCAATCCCCCTTAGAGGTAGCTGTATTGCAGAAATAAATGAACTAGACAATACAAGGATGTTTCTTGCGGCACTGGTTATAATATGGGGTAAAAAACTCTGTGGGAAGTGGGGGAATAGAGACAGCAGAATATCCATCAGTAATGAAATGGTATGTTCTATGGGAATTTACAAAAAAGGGTTTTTTTTGGTTCATTATTGACATTATATCTACACTGATTATATGGAGGGATGTCCATAATGTACTATTAAGTGGAGAAAGAGAGATACAGGATGTATTGGTAACAGACAATGTGTGGTTTTTGCTGACCCAGAATCCATTAACCTTTTTGGAAAACCAGAACATGGATTTTCCTTTTGGGAGTATTTTGAACTGGATGTTTATGTTCACAGATACCACCCTGCAAAATTCCTATGTTAAAATCAAAACTACCAATGTGATGACTCAAGGCAGGAGGAGAAGGGGACGACAGAGGATGAGATGGTTGGATGGCATCACTGACTCAATGGACATGAGTTTGAGGAAGCTCTGGGAGTTGGTGATGGACAGGGAAGCCTGGCGGGCTGCAGTCCATGGGGTCGCAGAATCAGACATGACTGAATGACTGAACTGAACTGAACAGAATGTGATGATATTAGAAGGTGGGATGTTTGGGGTACTTCGGATATTAGTTCATGAGGATGGAGCCTCATGAATGAGATCATTGTCTTTATAAAAAGAAGTATGAGAGCTTTCTCCATCTGCCCCTTTTCTTCCTCCCACCGTCCTCCTTTTCCTCCTCTTCTTCCTCCTCCTTCATCTCCACCCCTTTCTCTGTCTTTGTCTCGCTTTCTCTCAGGGTCTGCAAACCAGTAAGAATATCTTCACCAGACACCAGCTCAAATCTAGCTCTTGATTTTGGATTTCCAACTTCTATAAGTATGAGAAGTAAACGCTTGTTATTTAAGCTACCCAATCTAGTATATTTTTGTTACTGAAGGGAGACTGTTCTCAGTCCACGTGGACCCATGACACATGCCTGGATGATCACAATGAGAGCATTCCTCTGGCCTTAGGAATGGACATTTCATTGACCCAACCAGATCGATTCTGTTGGAAGAGAATAACTCTTTTTTGCCCCTGGTTTTGGAGCTGTGAAGATGTAAGCTTCTCTTGCCACCACAAGGGAAGATTCGCCCAAGAATGAACCAATATAGAGAAGAGCATCAGGACATAGTAAAACCAGGTTTTACTATGGGTTAAGTCCCTAGGTCCAGCTGAGCTTGAAGCCTCAGTTTTGTGAACCAGTAAATCCTACTTTTTAATTAAACTACTTTCTGTTTCTGTTACGTGCTACCCAAAGAGACCTGATTAAGAAGTAGAATGACGTGAATGACTTGATTATGACTCTAAAGTGGGGCCTTTATAATTATGCATTTGTGTTTGAATAAATGGTACTTCCCTGGTGGGTCAGATGGTAAAGAATCTGCCTGCACTGCAGGAGACCCAGGTTTGATCCCTAGCTTGGGCAGATCCCCTGGAGAAGGGAATGGCTACCTACTCCAGTATTCTTGCCTGGAGAATTCCATGGACAGAGGAGCCTGGCAGGCTGTTAGGGTCAAAAAGAGTTGGCCACAACTGAGCAACTAACACTTTCACTTTCAATAAATGCATATGTAGCTATTTGTTTAGTGAGGAGAATATACACTAAAATTTAACATTGTTTTTCTCAGGGGAATGAAATTGGAGAAAGTGAAGAAAAGGTTAATAACTTTTTCTTTTTACATATCTGTGATGTTTGACTTTCACATAGGTGTTTATATCTTTTGTAACTTTTAAAACCCTATAAATGTTTTAAGATGTGTGTCATATATTTTGAGTTTTTTCAAATATAGGAATATATAAAGGGGAAATGATGCAAATTACTTGGAAAAAGTAAAAGTTTAAATTTAATACTGCACTGTCTGTGCTTAGTCGTTCAGTCATATCTGACTCTTTTCGACCCCATGGACTGTAGCCTGCCAGGCTTCTCTGTCCATGGGAGTTCTCTAGGGCAGAATACTGGAATGGGTTGTGATGCCCTCCTCCAGGGAATCTTCCCAACCCAGGGATCAAATTCAGGTCTCCCGCACTGCAGGCGGATTCTACAGTCTAAGTCACCAGGGAAGCCCAAGAGTACTGCAGTGGGTAGCCTATCCCTTCTCCAGGGGATCTTCCCAACCCAGGAATCAAACCAGTGTCTCCTACATTGTAGGTGGATTCCTTACCAGCTGAGCTACCAAGGAAGCCCAAATTTAATACTAGAAACATTTCAAAACAAATAATCATATTAGCTGATGAAAACCTATAAAAGTTTTTCTGAGTAAATTCTTGATTTCAGGACTTAAATATAATTGATTATTGATTTTTGTATCTTTATCTTGAATACACATGATTAACTCTTTAAAAACACCCTTATTCCTAATGTACATGTGACTTTAATCCAATATATTTTAGAATAAGTAAAAGGATTTCTCCTCCATGATTAAAATAGACCACCCTTCTATTAAGAAAAGAAAATAATGAAGTCACTATTGTTGAGGAAATTTGTCTTTCTCAGATACTAATTCTGAGTTTAAATGCTAATTATAACTTTTGATAACTTATTTTGAAATATATTTTGATTTCTTATGATAATGTTTGAGCCTTTTTTCCATACTGGCATCTGTCATTTTTTGATTATAAATATAACCAAGTGTCTGATCAGCCTAAATGATCAAAAACCTTGATCTTATAATTTTATGAAAACACAACTGGAGGCATATGTTGTTACAGTATTTGCATTATTTAGTAAGATGGTTTTTTTCCCTCCTGGAGGTTGGGGAAGAGAGTTCATTGAGAACATTAGTGACAGAGCCTGGAGAAAACACTGCCAGCTCTTATCTTTGAGTGGCACTCCTTGTGTCTTAATTTCACAGCCCATTTTAAACCTACAGAAGGTCATTTACTTTCTTGCACAAGCCTTTAACCCACTTGAGAAATGGGTTTAGTCAAAGATAAAGCCCCTGTGAATTGGTAACCTGGTTTTGGGAAAGACTTTCATAGTGACTAAGATGCTGGGTAACAGACACTTATCATTTGTTTACAAAGACACCTCATAGCTATGATTATTATTTTGATTGTGTCTTCAAAGCACAATATAGCTGTCTTAAAGCTCTTTTTTCCAAGGAGTCAATTTAAAATATGATTAAAAGTTGGGAATTGTTTCTTTGCATTTGAGTGTTCAGGTTATTACACTATATCTGCAAACACAGTCTGCCATGTTTATAGGTAGGAACAATCATGTCTATTAGCAATTTACAGGTGAAAAGGACATTTTTAGCTGAATAGGACTTCTAATGTACCATATATGGAATAGGAATATTATCCATTAAATCCATCAAAATGAAAATCTTGACAAATAATAGTGAGTGACATAAATAAATAATGTCCTCAGAAAAAACACACAATGATATGTAAATGATTTTATCCTATAAAATCAATCTCTTAAGAGAAAATAATTGATTTTATTGATTTACAGTACTGTCAGCATTCTTGTAATGTAAAATTTAGTAGCTAGCCTTGGATATTAAATTTTAAACTCAGAATCACCATCAATCTTTCATTTAGATCTGATAAGCTTCTGGGGGTGTTCTAACAGTGGCATCTGAATACGGATCTCCCACATGGAGCAATTCACCTTCAGGGTATTATGTTTTCTTTTACAAATCTATAAGCAAAAGTATGACCTACTATAATGGAAATAATGTATGACTAAGACTCTTTCACTTGGCATTGGGATGAGGATTACACTGCTTTGACTAACAACTTTTCTTTTTTCTCAATTTTATTAACTCTAGCCAAGTCCTTAATTTTCATGAATGGAATTGAAAATATTGTTCTTTTGATCTTTTGGGTTGAGTTCTGGGTCATGTAAAGATTCAGTGAAGTGATTCCAAACCCAAAATCCTATAATTATGAAATGTTTAAGTTGATGCTTGGACTTCTTTTTCCCCTCTGCTTCTAAGTTGGGAAGAGAGCTTTCTGAACTGCAAATTAAGATAGTCTTGACCCGTTCATCCTTGGCAAAGCAAAAAGATTTAAAGAGACCATCTCCTTAGTAACCATTTGTTTTGTTTAATCTGAGATTAGGTCTAGGCTGACAAAAATTTTACTGAACTTAGAGTAGACAGGATGCTTAAAATTTTTTTTTAAATTTTCTATTATGATTATTTTTCACTTTTTGGCTATGCCACATGGCATGTAGGATCCTAGTTCCCTGGCCAGGGATCGAACTGGCATCCTCTGCATTGGCAGCTTGAAGTCCTACCCACTGGACCACCAGGGAAGTCCCAGAATGCTTTAAGACAGCATTACTTGGTAATAGTTTCTTCCTGCAGCCTCTTCTGAGTGGTTTGTGAAAAGGGACAAAATGTAAATAAGGATGGGTAAATAAGGTTAAAGGATGCAGTTTTAGAGGGAATCAAAATATTTATGAATTGATTAAATAACGCACTAAAGGATTTCTAAATGGCAGTATATGTCCTTTAACCGAGTTTTAAGAGAGCTGGTAATAATTCCTCTAATGATTTACTGCATGTGTTTTTACCACTGACCATCACCTAAGGGAAGAAAGATCATGTGATTCATTACTGTAATGGCCTGGGTAAAGAATCCTCCTGGGGAGGAAAGACTTAGAACTACAGCTGGGTTTCTAATTGGAGTGTGGTGAAAAAGACACTAATCACAATTGGAACCAGAGGCCAGGACAGCGGCTTGCCTGTCTTGCAACCAGCAGTCAGCAAAGCTTTACATCAGCAAACGAGGTACATTTTGAAGCCAGTTTGGGAGTTTAAACTGTACAAACATTTAAAGGACCAAATTGAGGATGTTTCCTGGATTTAGAATTTGACGGTTTAAGGACAACTACGAAGGGTAATGTGACCTTTCACCTTAGAGACAGTATTATTAATTGATGGAGGCTATTAGTTTTGTTTCTATAATTCTGATAAATGTAAAGAAATGTCTTAGAGGTCACTCAAAGTAGGAAAACATATTTACGATGCTGTGCTTTTCTCCTTCTTGCTTTCTCTGCTTAGAGAGCCTGCCAGGAATAGGATGGTGAAGGAAGGAAGGACGAAAAGAGGAAAGACTCAGAGCCAGGTAGACAGACAGACCTGTGTTCGTATTTCAGCTCTATAGTTACTGGCTGGTTGGCTGTATGTGTGAAACTGATCCTCTCTGTTTCCCCAGGTGTTCAGTGGAATCAATGATAATTATACTGAGGGGATGTGGTGAGAATGGAGTAACATATGCAAAGTACCCAGCACAAGGCAGGTGCTCCAGAATTGCTTTACTTCCTCTTGCCCTATGTCCGCCTGGCAAATCACTCATCCTTCAGACTGACTCAACACATCTCTTACCTTATAGTTCTCAAGACCCTTCTCTTATCATGAAAATACAGAAGTTGGACTGCAGCGGGGATAGGTGGTGGGAAAATGTACTTCATCAAGCTTTCTAAAGTAGCAACCAGGACACTAAACGGACTTTGACAAAAATAAGTCAATACAAGTAACTGACTTATTCACTTTAATATCAAGTAGGATAATTCCAATCTTTTCACCTTGTAGGTGTAGCTTTAAAAATTTACTTTGATATTATCACTGTATTTTTATGGGTCATCAAAAAGAAAAATTTTCAGTTATTTCATGTGTAGGTCATCTAAGTGTCAGTGAAGATATACTCTTATCTCATACCATGTTTTCAATGGAAGAATAAGAAACTTTTTCCAGACAAAGAAAGGTGAAACATTTTGCTTTTTAAAAAGCATATTTCTGAGGCTGTGGTTCATTTTATTCTGTAATCTGGAACAAATATCACTTCTGCTTCTAAAAAAAGTTGGTCTGCAGTTGAGATCTTATTCCCAGGAATGTTACTGAAAGTGGGGATCTGGTTGCAGTGGGAGTCTTGTCACTTGCTGCTCCAAAGCCATTAAAGAGGCTAGGTTGGTAGAAAAGAAAATTTATTCTCTTCTGGATGCAGGCAACTGGTGCGGGAGGAGAGTGGATGCTATCCAAAGGCCAACTCCCCATCTTTGACTATCAGGGGCAAGACATTTTATAGGCTGAGGGAGGGGGCTACATGCAGAAACAGCAGTTAGCTCAGACAGTCGTCTTGAAATTGGTCGCTGGCTGGGTCATCTTGACTGCTTTCAGTTCAGGTCAGTTCAGTCACTCACTTGTGTCTGACTCTTTGCAACCCTGTGGACTGCAGCAAGCCAGGCTTCCCTGTCCATCACCAACTCCTAGAGCCTACTTAAACTCATGTCCATGGAGTCGATGATGCCATCCAACTATCTCATCCTCTATCATCCCCTTCTCCTCCCACCTTCAATCTTTCCCAGCATCAGGGTCTTTCCCAATGAGTCAGTTCTTCATATCAGGTGGCCAAAGTATTGGAGTTTTAGCTTCAGCATCAGTCCTTTCAATGAATATTCAGAACTGATGTCCTTTAGGATGGACTGGTTGGATCGCCTTGCAGTCCAAGGAACTCTCAAGAGTCTTCTCCAACACTATAGTTCAAAGGCACCAATTCTTTGGCACTCAGCTTTCTTTATAGTCCAACTCTCACATCCATACATGACTACTGGAAAAACCATAGCTCTGACTAGATGCAGCTTTGTTGGCAAAGTAATATCTATGCTTTTGAATATACAGTCTAGGTTGGTCATAACTTTTCTCCCAAGGAGCAAGCATCTTTTAATTTCAGGGCTGCAGTCACCATCTGCAGTTTATTTTGGAGCCCCCCAAAATAAAGTCTCTTACTATTTCCATTCTTTCCCCATCTATTTGCTATGAAGTGATGGGACTGGATGCCATGATCTTAGTTTTCTGAATGTTGAGCTTTAAGCCAACTTTCTCACTCTCCTCTTTCACTTTCATCAAGAGGCTCTTTAGTTCTTCCCTTTCTGCCATAAGGGTGGTATCATCTGCTTGTCTGAGGTTATTGATATTTCTCCTGGCAATCTTGATTCTAGCTTGGGCTTCATCCAGCCTGGCATTTCACATGATGTACTCTGCATATAAATTAAATACACAGGGTGAAAACATACAGCTTTGACATACTCCTTTCTCTATTTGGAGCCAGTCTGTTGTTCCATGTCCAGTTCTAACTGTTGCTTCCTGATCTGCATACAGATTTCTTAGGAAGCAGGTCAAGTGGTCTAGTGTTCCCATCTCTTGAAGAATTTCCCACAGTTTATTGTGATCCATACAGTCAAAGGATTTGGTGTAATCAATAAAGAAGAAGTCAATGTTTTTCTGGAACTTTCTTGCTTTTTTGATGATCCAATGGATGTTGGCAATTTGATCTTGACTGCTTTAAGTACAATTAATCTTTAGTTCCGAGGGCTTCCCTGATGGCTCAGGTGGTAAAGAATCCGCCTGCAATGCAAAAGACCCATGTTTGACTCCTGGGGCAGGACAATCCCTGGAGAAAGGAATGGCAACCCATACCAGTATTCTTGCCTGGAAAATCCCACGGACAGAGGAGCCTGGTGGGCTACCATTCATGGGGTCACAAAGAGTCAGACGTGACTGAGCAACTAACACTCTTTGACTGTTTTCCTTTGCTTGTGCGTTTTCTCACTTCTCTGATTAAGCTTATTAAACTTATTCTTTGGCTAAGGTTTTTCCATAGACAAAAGGCAGGCAGAGGACACAGGGTCCTTTGAAACACAGGGCATTGTGCTCCTTTCAAAAGTCATAGAAGCAATTGTCTTGAAACAATCAAGAGTCTGTCAGAAGGTGGAGAAGCAGATTACTTGAATCTTCAAAGTACCAGGTCCTTGAGTCAGTTGAAGATCTCTTGTTCTCTTTTGTATGATCTAATCATAAATTCTGTAAGTCAACTGACTGATAGAAAAAAAAAAAGTTCTCCCTTTATTATTGAACTCTCCACCTAGTGACATTTCACAGACTAATCTTGCCAATTGATTTGTCTAGTTTTCCACCTGCTGTTTGTCTGACCTGGGAATCTGTTACGTCTATAGGTCCTGGCCAAGCAGCATTCACATCAGCTCAGGTTGCCATACTGACTGTCTTTGACAGATTACCTCCTCCATCTCAGATCTTCAGAGCTGTCCTCACTACTCTGCATAGGTTTCCATCAGATGTCTATGAAGAGGGACAGCCAAATCAATCTTTTTACTCTGCTTTGCTGCCAGAATTCGATGACCTCTCACAGTTCTTGTGCAATTTGTCTAGTCACTATTGTTCAAATGTTTTTAGCTTTGTTGGAAGTACTGGGCTAACTGATTTTATAATCTACCTCTGAGCTAAATTTTGAAGTATAACTTTAGCAACATTGAACTATACTTTCCCACAACCCAGAGCATAATGTTTTATGCTTAATGGTTAATCATTCATTACACACATGTTTTGCAACTATCTTCTAAGATTTTTCCAGAATTTTCTACCTGAGAAGGTTTTACTGATAATCATCCTATCCTGAATCATCTCACAAACTCTTCTGTCTTACATATAATTGCTCCCAACCTATAGATCAAGCACAGCTTACTGTAAATGATGTTGGATAAGACACTGTGGTTCTATAAAGTCTTTGCCATTCACATCTAAATGCGATCATTTGTGTTGCTCATTTGCTAAGTCATGTTCAACTCTTTGCGACCCTATGGACTGAAAAATGCCAGGCTTCCCTGTCCTTTACTATCTCCTGGAGTTTGCTCAAACTCATGTATGTTGAGTCGGTGATGCCATCCAACCATTTCATCCTCCCTCTGTCGTCCCCTTCTCCAGCCTTCGATCTTTCCCATCACCAGGTCCTTTTCTAATGAGTTGGCTCTTCGCATCAGGTGGCCAAAGTATTTTAGCTTCAGCACCAGACCTTAAAGTGAATATTCAGGATTGATTTCCTTTAGGATTGACTGGCTTGATCTTGCAGAAAGGGGTTCTCAAGAGTCTTCTCCTACACCACAGTTTGAAAGGTTGGTGCTCAATCTTGTAGATTTTCATAACATAAATCTTTCAACAATCAGAAGTGTTTATAAGTTATGTTAAACAATTCCTCTATAATGTTTTTAACATTAAATAGGTAACTGTTTCAAATCAATTTTCTGTTCTATGATGTAAGCATTCAATGGTATAAGATCAATGTTGGCCAACATTTTCTGGAGGATTAGAAAGCAAACATTTTAAGCTTTGCAGGCCACACAATCTCTGTTGCAACTACTCAACCCTACTGTGTAGCAGTCACAGACAATGTATAAATGGATGAGCATGGCTGTGAACAATATAGCTTTACCTATAGATACTGGAATTTGAATTTCATGTACTTTTCACATGACATATCATAAAGTATTTTTTTTCTTTTCATTTTTCTCAACCTTTAAAAATGTAACAGCCATTCTTATGGACTGTTAAAAAAAAAAACAACAACAAAAAACAGGCTGAGGGTCAGATTTGGTCTGTAACTGTAGTGTCCTGGGACAGTATAGTTTATAGCCAAAAGCAGATCCAGGTTTTTTGAGGAGAGAACCCTTTACAAGGTGGGGGTGGGGGGGCTTTATTTTAAAAAACTTTTATCACTTTGCATTTACTAAAGTAGGGGATATTTTCTTAAGTTGTTTAGTTCCTAAGTTGTGTCCAGCTCTCTGTGACCTCATGGGCTGTATCCTGCCAGGCACCTTTGTCTATGGTATTTCCCAGGCAAGAATGCTGGAGTGGGTTGCCATCTCCTCCAGGGCATATTCCTGACCCAGGGATTGAACTGGAGTTTCCTGCATTGCAAGCATATTCTTTACCACTGAGCCACTAGGGAAGCCCTTTTTTTTTTAAAGTAACCTCAGTAAAATTAATAAATTTATGCAGTTTAACAGTAATATAATGCTTTATTCTAACCACCAATCCCTACTTCAAATTTACTCAACTGTGTCAATAATGTCCTGCATAAAACTGTTTTCAGTACAGGATCCCATCCAGGTTACATAATAAATAAAGTTTGTACATCTTTTTAGTTTAAGGGGAACTTGTTTTTTAAAAATGTAAAATTACAAGTAAGAAATTAGATACAAAGCTTTGGGAGGAACCCATGCAGATGAAGTGGCTTCCTAGGTGGCTCAGTGTCAAAGAATTCACCAGCAAATGCAGGAGACACAGGAGATGTGGGTTCGATCCCTGGGTTGGAATATCCTCCCCTGGATAAGGAAATGGCAACCTACTTCAGTATTCTTGTCTAAAGAATTCCACGGACAGAGTAGCCTGGTAGGCTGCAATTCATGGGTCATGAAGAGCTGGACATGACTGAATGGCTGAGCATACGCACCTCTGCAGATGGAAGGCCTTGAAAGTGGAGCCTCCTCGGTGTCCTGGTTAATCTGCCTCTGGTGACATTTGGACAATTCTCCTGCAGAGGTTCCCAGACCTGGCTGATGATTGAAGACACCAAGAGAATTTTCTAATGACAGGTTGCAAAGCACCAACAGAATGCCTGAATTAGAATGTATGTTGTGAAACTCCATAGGCAGTTCTACCGTGCAGTTAGGTTTAGAGACCACTGTTTACCTAACCAATTTATAACAGTGGATGAGTTCATTAGAACTGGTACCACAAACAAACCCAATTTGTTACCTTAATTGGGTTGCCTATCCAGAAATAGGTTTTAACCATAAGTTCTCAGTTGAACGGTTTCAGCAGAGTAGACATGCATACTCTTAAGCCACCTACTCTCTTTTCAGTGAAGGTTAACCCTTCCATGGTGGACTGGCTTTTCACCATTTAGACTCAGGGTAATATTTTTATATATTAATCTTTAATTTTGAAACTTCTTAAAAGCCCTATATCTTTGAGTTGGCATTACTTTTCAGATAATCTATAAAGCAAATAAATGACAGCTGAAGAACATCTGAAATGTACATCATCACAGTTGGGAGAGTTAGTTTATAAACTTAGGCACATAGCGGTGGCTAAGTCACTTGTCATTGCCTGATTAAATTGTCAAACTTATAGAAGCCTGTTTTCATATTCCTGTAAGTACTATGCATCCCATATTCCTCAAATAGAAGGTAATTTCCGTGATGCTGAGAGATCTTCTTAGTTAAAATTGGGTAGTTCTGTCTGTAGAGTAGGCAGGTACTACCACATCCAGTCACTTAACTCATTAGCTCATACATTCAGCAAGTATTAAACGAGTGCCTGCAATATGCTAAGCACTGTACTGAGTGCTGAGGATCCAATACTGCAGAGCTTAGATTCTGATGGGGAGATGGAAACAGTAAATAATTTCACATGGTGATAACGTGCAGAAAATAAAACAAGGTAAAGCCATGGTGAATGTGTGTTTATGGGTGGGGAGGAGACAGAGATCACTAATTACATAGTCAAAGGTGGTGGTGACATTTGAGCTGAGACCCAAATAGTGACAAGGAGTCAGAGCCCTGCTGTCCAGCACAGGAGAAACCGACGCTCTTGGAATGTGGCTGATGCCACAGGTTGAAATGATAATATTTTGGATATAGTGGGTTAAACCAAATACATCACTAAATTTAATTTCACCTGATTTTTTTTTACCCTTTTAAGTGGCTATTAGAAAATTACCTATATGGTTTGCGTTATACCTCTGTTAGCACGGATCTAGAAAGTTAATTCAATTTCAGTTATTTCCAGAGGGCACACGTACCCCCACAAGGATCCTAATGGATCAGAGATGTTATGAGTTCTTAAGAGTTTGAGCTAATATAACCTTGGCAAAAATGTACTGAATTCTCCCACTGCTGTGAAATAAGGAATATTCCCAACTCGATTTTATAGATGGGGAAATGGAAGTCTACAGTGGCCAAGTATCGTCCTAAGATGATAAGACAAGGAAATCATGGCGTGAGAAGTCAGACCAGTATGGTCTGAAGATGCCAGAGGCCAGGAGCTGCAGTGAGAGGAGGCAGTTTAGAGCAGGCTCCGGGTAGGGACTACCGCGGGCTCTTCGGCGGCCTCCTGGGTCCTGAAATGTGGGTCCCCAGCACCCTATCGCCATTCCATGGTCCTGCCGGCTCCCCTCCAGGCCCAGGCCGAGGCACCAACCTCCCCTATCCTCAGGCCAGCACCACCGCCAGCGCCTAGGACCCACTTGCCCGCGTCGCCCAGTTCCCGGCTTCACCCGGCGCCGATGCCCCTCGCCCGACGCGCCGCGGCCGCCTCCTCCCCTGCCCCGTGGCCACCACTCCCTGCGCGCACACTCGGAGGGCATCCTGCATCCCTGCGGCTACTCGGCATGTATTTCTGATCCCTTGTCGGCCCTGCAGGAATTCCTGCAAAAAATACAGCGAGAGCCGATCCCGCCCCCTCCCCCTCTGAATCTCCCCGGCCGCCTGCTGTGGTTCTGAGAGAGGCCTTTCTGGGCACCTTTACCTCTTGGGGGTCATCTGGAGTGACCAGCGTGTCTGAGTTTGGTGTATGTATATGAGTCTAGAGCTCTTTAGATACCAGTCTTTGGAAAGGCAGGATCCCCACTCCCCCACCCCCAAGTTGGGGGTGGGAGGATCAGCTTTTTCCTCCCGGTTGTCGGGAACCTCAGACTGCGACAGCACAAGGTCGCCTGAATCTGCAGCCTCCCAGCTCCCTGGCCGCGGGGGGGTGGGGGAGGACACAGAAGGGCAAGCGTTCCAGACCCCCAACCATCAGGCTGGGCGCTAAGATGCCCCAAACACCTGGGCAGCGACTCCAGGTGCGGCCTCGTCACGTTACTGGAGGGCACTTGTTTCCTCTTGGGGGTCTCTTAGGAGGGGCTGTGAATATCAGCAGCACGTGCGGTGGGGGTGGTTTGGAGGGGTGGAGCCAAGTACCTCTGCGCCTTGACAGGTGTCAGAACTATTTGGCATGAAACAGTGAGGACAGGGAGGAAAAGGTGTAGTTTTTAAAGTACTCTGCTATTCATAGGACGAGTCCCTGGTTGTTATCTGTCCAGGAAGAAAGCGAGAACTTCATCTTCACCAGACCTGAGCCTGACTCACAGGGTAGCTGTGACTCATCCTTCCAAGACAGCTTCCCCAGCCACCAAGGAGCAAGTGATGGCTTTGGGCCGAAATGATTCTGTGAACCAGTCAGATGGAGAGAGTTTGGAACTGCCACCTGTGCTGAGAAAAGCCCTCAACTTTTCCTTTTTAAGTACTCTCTTTACATTTATTTTAGAGGGATGCCAGCTGTATTAAAAACATTGAAGGCAGGTGCCATGACTTATACCCCTTGCCCTGGATTTCCTATGTTCCTGTGATAAGTAGATGCCTATAAATGAACAACCTTTACAACTGACAAGACATAGATAACATCAAAGGTCAAAATGAGGGGCTTCTGATAGAATTTCATATCTGCCATTTTTTATGTTTGACCTTTTCCTAGGATCTAAAAGTAACAAAAAGAAAACACTGTAACCCAAAACAAAAATTCAGATGAAAGCCAAAAACTCAAACGAAAGCAAACAAGAGAAAATGAGGACATGCATCTTTTTCTTACTTTATACAAAAGATAGGATCACAATCTTCTTATGGTTGGTGTATTACATGCATATATCTGTAGAAATATTTATTTCCTTGAATGCATTTCTTTTTGCAGTTTTTTAAATTTCCATGTAACTAAAATAAGACTATGAAAGAATTCTAAACTGATATTTATAGATTACCACCAAAACAGATTTATACAGGGTAAAGATGAAAGAATACAGTGAACCATTGAATTAGGAGCAGGAGTAAAAACTCACTTACAGCACCTTTATTAGAGCACTTGCTCTAATTATAAAGCACCTTTAATAATAACACAGCTCCTAGAGAGTTAATTAAGTACAGATAGACACTCACATGACTTCTCTCTACCTCTCAGTTTTCTACATATATTTTTCACCATTATATAGGCTCAAGATAGGAAAGACAGAAATTATGTGAGCAGGCAATATATGGGACACCTTTTATTAGTCCTATATTTTAAGAAGTACTTATTGCTCTATCTGCAAAGGTTGCCAAATTTCTTAAATCCTACCTGATTTTAGGAATTCCTTCAGCTCTTAAAAAGTGTTGGAGGTCAGAAACTGAGAGTGGACTCCCCAGAAAGGAAAGAAACTACTTACAAATCCTTCAAAAGTCATGTCATCACTCAGCTATTAAAACAAACAAACAAACAAACAAAAAATGCCATTTGCAGAAACATGGATGGACCTAGAGATAGTCATACTGAGTAAAGTAAGTTAGAGAAAAACAAATATCATATAATATTGCTTATATATGGAATCTTAAAAATGGTACAAATTGACTTATTTTCACAACAGAAATAGAGTCACAGATATAGAAAGCAGCTTACAGTTCCCAGCAGGGAAGGTGGGGGGAGGGATGAACTGAGAGATTAGGACTGACATATAAACACTACTATGCATAAAATAGAAAACTAAAAATGTCCTGCTGGATAGCACAGGGAACACTACTCAATACTCTGCAGTGACCTATATGGGAAAATAATCTGAGAAAGAGAAAAGTGAAAGCCGCTCAGTAGTGTTCTACTCTTTGCGACCCCAGAGAGTGCAGTCCACGGAATTCTCCAGGCCAGAACACTGGAGTGGGTAGCTGTTCCCTTCTCCAGGGGATCTTCCCCACCCAAGGATCAAACCCAGGTCTCCCACATTGCAGGTAGATTCTTCACTAGCTGAGCCACCAGAGAAGCCCAAGGATACTGTTGTGAGTAGTCTTTCCCTTCTCCAGGGGATCTTCCTGACCCAGGAATTGAACCAGAGTCTCCTGCATTGTAGGCGAATTCTTTACCAGCTGAACTACTGGGGAAGCCTCCAAAAAGAGAGGATATATGTATATGTATAACAGATTCCAAGGGCTTACTGAACAGCACAGGGAATGATACTCAATATTTTGTAATAACCTATAAGGAAAAAGAACCTGAATATATATATATACATATATATATTCACACACATACATATATAAACTGTATACCTGAAACTAATATAGCACTATAAATCAACCATACTCCAAAAAATTTTTTTTAAAAAGTCTTGTCATATCCATGTGTAGAATTTCCTTTGCACAGATTTTGAGTAGGTGTTGTATCAGTTACTATGCTCTGTTCCTTTCTTTTTCCTCTGGTCTTCCAATTGAGCATGTTACATCTTCTGTAATTTCCCCACAGTTCTCGTTTATTCTGTTTCATTCTTTCCCCAGCCTTTTTTTCTCTTTATTTTTCAGTTTGGGAAGTTTCTTCTGATTTATCCTCAGGTTCCTTGTTTCTTTCTTGAGCAGTGTCTAGTCTATTCATGAGTCCATCCAGGGCATTGGTCATGTCCACAGGAGAGTGGACTCCTGTTTTAAGTGCTGAGTTGTGTCTGACTCTTTTGTGACCCCATGGACTGTAGTCCCCCAGGCTTCTCTGTCTGTGGAATTTCCCAGGCAAGACTACTAGAGTAGTTGCCATTTCCTTCTCCTGGGTATCTTCTCAATTGAGGAGTCAAACTCAAGTCTCCTGCATTGCAAGCTGATTTTTTTTTACTGCTGAGCCACCAAGAAAGCCCCTTCCACTATGTAGGAACACAAATAATTTTTTAGACTAAAGACTCTTGAAATTCCTTTCCAATGTTATAGTTTTGTACACTCTTTATACTTAATCGAATTTTGGTTCTTAGGGGCTGGTTCTCAATATGAAAATATATAAACTGTGCTGATACATAGGAATGTCACATTATTTATGAGTTGTGTTATTTTAGGCTTCTTTCACTTGACTTTATGTTCTAAGTATCCATGTTATATCTCCCTTCATCTATTTAGAATCAACATTAAAGGAAAGAAGTCTTACTTAATTCTCTTCCTAATGTTCTGTTTTTCCTTTGAAACAGAACTAAACCCTTTGAAGAGATTTCTGTCTCTTGCCTGATTCAGAATCTGCTTTGCTTTCCAAGGAGAATTAAAGGTGAAAAATCAGGGGCCTAATTCAATCAGTCAGTCAGTTCAGTTGCTCAGTTGTATCTGACTCTTTGCAGCTCCATGGACAGCAGTATACCAGGCTTCCCTGTCCATCACCAACTCCCGGAGCCTACTCAAACTCATGTTCATCGAGCTGGTGATGCCATCCAACCATCTCATCCTCTATCATCCCCTTCTCCTCCCACCTTCAATCTTTCCCAGCATCAGGGTGTTTTCCAATGAGTCAGTTCTTCGCATCAGGTGGCCAAAGTATTGGAGTTTCAGCTTCAGCATCAGTCCTTCCAATGAATATTCAGGACTGATTTCCTTTAGGATGGACTGGTTGGATCTCCTTGCAGTCCAAGGGACTCTCAAGAGTCTTCTCCAACACTATAGTTCAAAAGCATCAATTCTTTGGCACTCAGCTTTCTTTATAGTCCAACCCTCACATCCATACATGACTACTGGAAAAACCATAGCTCTGACTAGATGCACCTTTGTTGGCAAAGTAATGTCTATGCTTTTGAATATACAGTCTAGGTTGGTCATAACTTTTCTCCCAAGGAGCAAGCATCTTTTAATTTCAGGGCTGCAGTCACCATCTGCAGTTTATTTTGGAGCCCCCCCAAAATAAAGTCTCTTACTATTTCCATTGTTTCCCCATCTATTTGCCATGAAGTAATGGGACTGGATGCCATGATCTTCATTTTCTAAATGTTGAGTTTTAAGCCAACTTTTTCACTTTCTTCTTTCACTTTCATTAAGAGGCTCTTTAGCTCTTCTTCACTTTCTGCCGTAAGGGTGGTGCCATCTGTGTATCTGAGGTTATTGATATTTCTCTTGGCAATCTTGATTCCAGCTTGTGCTTCATCCAGTCCAGCATTTTGCTGGGTGACATAAGTTAAATAAGCAGGGTGACAATATACAGCCTTGATGTACTCCTTTTCCAATTTGGAACCAGTCTGTTGTTCTATGTCCAGTTCTAAAGGTTGCTTCTTGACCTGCATACAGATTTCTTAGGAGGCAGGTCAGGTGGTCTGGTATTCCCATCTCTTTAAGAATTTTCCACAGTTTGTTGTGATCCATACAAAGGCTTTGGTGTGGTCAATAAAACAGAAATAGATGTTTTCTTAATTTCTCTTACTTTTTTGATGATCCAATGGATGTTGGCAATTTAATCTCTGGTTCCTCTGCCTTTTCTAAATCCAGCTGGAACATCTGGAAGTTCTCAGTTCATGTACTGTTGAAGCCTGGCTTGGAGAATTTTGAGCATTACTTTGCTAGCATGTGAAATGAGTACAATTGTGCAGTAGTTTGAACATTCTTTGGCATTGTCTTTCTTTGGGATTGGAATGAAAACTGACCTTTTCCAGTCCTGTGGCCACTGCTGAGTTTTCCAAATTTGCTGGCATATTGAGTGCAGCACTTTCACAGCATCATCTTTCAGGATTTGAAATAGCTCAACTGAAATTCCATCACCTCCACTAGCTTTGTTCGTAGTGATGCTTCCTAAGGCCCACTTGACTTTGCATTCCAGGATGTCTGGCTCTAGGTGAGTAATCACACCATCATGGTTATCTGGATCATGAAGATCTTTTTTGTACAGTTCTTCTGTGTTTTCTTGCCACCTGTTCTTAATATCTTCTGCTTCTGTTAGGTCCATACCATTTCTGTCCTTTATTGAGCCTATCTTTGCACGAAATGTTCCCTTGGTATCTCTAATTTTCTTGAAGAGATCTCTAGTCTTTCCCATTCTATTATTTTCCTCTATTTCTTTGCATTGATCATTGAGGAAGGCTTGCTTATCTCTCCTTGCTATTCTTTGGAACTCTGCATTCAAATGGATATATCTTTCCTTTCCTCCTTTGCCTTTAGCTTCTCTTCTTTTCTCAGCTATTTGTAAGTCCTCTTCAGACAACCATTTTTCCTTTTGCATTTCTTTTTCTTGGGGATGATCTTGATCACTGCCTCCTTTACAAAGTTATGAAGCTCCGTCCATAGTTCTTCAGGCATTCTGTCTATCAGATCTAATCCGTGAATCTATTTGTCATTTCCATTGTATAATTGTAAGGGATTTGATTTAGGTCATACCTGAATTGTCTAGTGGTTTTCCCTACTTTCTTCAATTTAAGTCTGACTTTGACAATAAGGAGTTCATGATATGAGCCACAGTAAGCTCCTAGTCTTTTTTTTTTTTTTTTTTTTTTTTTGCTGTCTGTATAGAGCTTCTTCATCTTTGGCTGAAAAGATATAATCAGTCTGATTTCGGTATTGAAATCACCTGGCGATTGTCAACTGGAAGGGCCTAATTGGAACGTGCTAAAGAATGGTTTGGGGAATAAAGAACCATGATTTCCTATTTACAGCACTTCTGATCACCATCTTTTTCTGCGTAGCTAGTATATCAGTTTGGAATCAGTTTCAGACAACAGAATCCACTCAATAGTTGGGGCTGAAGGGGATTTGTTAACAGGCATTGGTTGTCTTAGACACCCACTGGAAGGATTGGAGGAGTAGTCTCAAAGTTGAGCTTTCTGGAATAAGAGCTACAATGCCTCAGAGAGCTCACAAGAAGTGGCAGTCTCAAGCTGCTAAACAGTATACCTTGAAGTATACTGTTGTGGATGGTCTGCATTCACACTGAGAAAATTGACATCATAGCAATAGGAGAAGGGAAGTTAGCAAAGGAGATTGTGAAAGAGTAGCAGAGAGGTAGGAGGGAATCCAGGGAGTACAGGTCACAGAGGCTGAGGGAAGAGTTTAGGCAGAAAGGAATGGAAAAAGAGGATGTAAGAAATGTCCACGAGTCAATAAAGAGGTGGTTGGAAATCTTGTAAGAAGCATCCCAGTGAGGTTAATGAAGCCAGAATGCAGTGGGTGAAGGAGCGAGTGGGAGGTATGAAAACAAAGACAAGTGTACACCACTCTTGCAAAAAGCCTGACTGTGAAGGAGAAGGAGTGGGGTGGCTGTCAGAGTGTGACATAGTGGGAAGAGGGCGACTCTTTTTTAGAAGATGGAAGAAACTAGTAGCACATTTTAAAATGTTTATGAGGAGAATCCTATCGAGTAGAAGTAGTTGAACATACAGAAGAATATTGTGCAATAGATAGAATGTAGTTCTTAAAGAGACGGGAAGGGGTAGGATGAAAGATCTGAGGAGACAGTGGAAGTAGGAGGATCAAAGAAATTAAATACCTGCAATGGAGAACAGGAGGGTCACTGGGCAGCCTTGAGTTCTTTTATGAAAATCTGTACATTAAGAATGACATATTTCAAATATCTAAGATACAGATGTATCTTAGAGGTGGTAAAGGATTCCAGGAGATGGTGAAGGACACGGAAGCCTGGCATGCTGCAGTTCATGGATCATAGAGTTGGACATGACTGAGCAGCTGAGTACAATAACAAGATACAGATCCTAAAATGCTGGACTGGCTGAGTGAAGGTGGGTTGGGAGCTGTGCAAATCCTATCCATATGTAACTGGGACACTAGAAGACCTTAAGGATCAGTTGTTTCTGATTACATGCCATAGATACAACTTAAACTGGGTTGTATACTGAAGGGAATGTATTAGTTTAAAAGGAAAAGTTAAAAATTGTGTAGGCTTCAGGCATAGGTTGATCAAGGCTCCCTTTGTGATTTACTCTATTCAGGCCCACTCCATGTGCTGGCTTTGTTCTCATTCTGGCTTCCCTCAGGGTTGAGGATTCCAGAAAAAATTGGAACCACAAAGAAAGAGTGGAGAGGGAAGAGGGAAAATGCCTGTCTTCTTCCTTCTATCCAGTCTGCCACCATTTCTTCTTCTCTTGGCAGAACCTAACAAAAGCCAGAGAAAAGGGGGCATAGAATCACAGAACAAACGAGCAGAAGGATGGGGAAATGAGTCTGTAGGCAAACAGGCAGATATCTGGCACAAGCCCAAGAGATGCATGCATGCACTTTAAGTCACTTCAGTCATGCCCGACTCTTTGCAGCCCTGTGGACTGTAGCCTGCCAGGCTCCTCTGTCCCTGGGATTCTCCAGGCAAGAATACTGGAATGGGTTGCCTTGCCCTCCTCCAGGGGATCTTCCCGACCCAGGGATCAAACCCATGTCTCATGCATCTCCTGTATTGGCAGCCAGGTTCTTTACCACTAGTGCCACCTGGGAAGCCCTGGCCCATGAGGTATTGAACAGCAAAAATAGAGTGACCTTGGAGCAAGGTATTCAGAGCTCCCCCTAGCACACAGAACCTGAGGAACCCACAACCAGCTCATGGAGGGCCTGGCCTTCGTAGATCCTGGGAGGTGATGACTGTCAGGTATTGGTGGGACAGTATGCTATTAGAAGTGGTATGACATTGTGAGTGTGAGTTTGCCTCTCCGTGATTCAATTCATCTCTGCCTGCAGACAGTCAGGGTGTAGCTGAATGAATCATTCAGAGGTATTCACATCACATGGAGATCCTGGGTGCTGGAAGCCAGCTGCAGTTCTAAGTCAGGACTTGGGGCTGATTTGGGGAAAGGGGGCAAGCACACTTAGATTATGCAGCTGTATTATGTAAGCCAAGCATACATGGAAAGAAGAGGGTAGGCTAGCCAGCCCTGTGCTGGGCTGTGGTTGCTATCATTTGGGGCTGCTGGTATGTATTTTCCTTCTTCCTTCTGTAACCAGCTGCTTCAGAACTTGAAAAGGAACCCTGCATGGGTAAGACACTCAGCTTGGACAAGTGCTTTACACAGTGCTCATCAGTCCAGACCTTCAGTCTCCTAGTGTCCTTGTCCTCATGCTCCCGAAGAGTTAGGATTACAGAGGTATGCCTGTGCACCAGATGGCCAAGGGGATGGATGATGAGGTGGACAGCTGTTGTTTTTATCTGCCCATCACCCCTTCCTTTGGGGAACTAAACTTTCCCCTCCTTGTAGTTCTGGAAAGGGCTGTAAATCACAAGTGCCTGTACCCTATTACCTTTGATGAGTCCCTGTGACCTGGGCTAGGCTAAGACAATCAGATACTCCCTCCCAGGAGTGTGAGTTGGGGACAGATACAACAGGACCAGAAAGCAGCTGAAGCTGGATCTCTCTCCCTGGAGAGCTGCTGGCTGGGGACAGGAGTTCCCAACTGGGGATCTTGAGCTCTGTCCTGTTCTTTCTCCTTCTTGAGGTCTGAGTGGTCAGCTTTGTGCATTCTGGGAATCCCCCAGTACTGAGAGGAGAATTTTCTGTTCCTAATAACCAAAAACCCCTATCTGAAACAAGAGTCAACATGATTTAAGGACTTGGCAATCTCAGAGCTTGAGAACTGAAGTTGGGTCTCCCTTGCTACTATCATTTGGGATGGAGATGATGCAAAGTCAAACACGTCACAGGGTTCTCGGACAGGTTGTATTGGCATAGAAATCCATTGACTACATGTGCCCTTGAAAAATAGTGAGGTGGAAGGAAAAGCTTCATTACTTGGATGAGATATTTTCTTAGACAATAAATACGGTTTTAAAACAACTCGTGAATTTTCTCATCTAACTCAAATTGTAATACACTGAAGGGGACATCCGGGCAGTCCAGTGACGTCTGTGCTCCCCATGCAGGGGGCCCGGGTTCAATCCCTGGTCAGGGAACTGGACATCACACGCTGCAATGAAGATTTCAAATGCCATAGCTAAAAGATACCACATGCTGCAACTAAGACCCAGTGCAGCCAAAATAAATAAACAAATCTTTCAATTAAAAAAAAAGTAATATACTAACAGTGCTTCTTTAGGACAAACTTCCATTTTCCCATTCTGCCTGTTCATTTCTACAAATAGGATAATGTCTTTTCTTGTGTTTGTTAGTGTCATCGTCGTTGTTTAGTTGCTAAGTTGTGGCCGACTCTTTGCAACCCCCGTGGACTATAGCCCACCAGGCTCCTACATCCATGGGATTTTCCAGGCAAGAATCCTGGCGTGGGTTACCATTTCCTTCTCTATATTAGGGTCATACATGCTATGGATTTAGGAATGGTTGCTGAAGGTTGTCTTCGAACATACAGAGAAAGTACAAATGCAGTCCTAAACATGATGCTTACAAATAATTTATTCTTAATTCATACATTTGTTTTTCAGCAAAAAAATGCATAGTTATTTATACAGATTTTCATATTCAAGATCACAGGGAACAAATTTCTCAAGAAACCAAAATCATGGCGAATTATACAACAGACATGACTCATAATTTTTGTTCAGCTACATGCACAGAACTGACCAAGTGATAGCTATTTCTATGGACTATTTTTGCTTAATGTATCAGGTTATATGGGATTATGATTAAATAATGCTTTTCTGGGAGAATTCACCAACAATTTGAAACCATACTGTAGTACCTGTTAACACACCCTGAGAAAGCCTCGCCAGCTAGCTAAACACAGCTGTTTAGGATGCAGGTGGTGGCTGCAGTTAAGGTCGCTTAAGAAATAATTTAGCAAGCAGTGGAAAAACATTACTCAGTGTCTTTTTTCACGCCTGCATTTTCCTTTACTCTCCCCTTCCTCTATTAACACCATTAAATGAACTTAAAAATTACTGACACAAGGAGGTCTCTGTTTGGTCACTGGTAAGTCCTCTCTCTGCCTCTGACCCGAGGGGGGAAATGTGTATGGCCCTTCAATTAATGACTGCAAATGAGGACCTGCTGGTTGTGCATCCTTGTAAATCTGAGTGCAGTCATTGTACTTAAATCCTTACTTTAGTAAGGGATGAACCTCCTAAGGCAGATGTTTGAGAAGGCCTAAATACACATGGAATCCTTTTAGAAGCCTTTTGTCTTCAAGGCTAAGTCTGTGGCAAGTGAAGGCTTTGAGGGTGGTGGACACAGTCTGGGAGAAGGCTGAAATGGACAGAGCTCAGAGCTAGCACGTGCTTTATTTAGAGAGAAGAGTGGGCATGGTATCCTCCCCTATCCCTGAAATAGAGCCTTTTCCTGGATGGCATGAGGCTTTATTCTTCTCTCTGCTCCAGAGAAACCAGGAGTGGAGTGTCCAGGGCTGCACATTTTCCTGGCTATGTTATCCACGAGCCTACTATGTTTGATGACTGAACCCTCATCAAAGTGAACTGGGCCTCATTTCTGTATTGCCTTGGTATTCAGTTGCTTAATTTTGCTCATAGCCTCCATAAAAGGAAACAAACCCGATAGAAAAGAAGACCGTCTGTGCTCAGCCTTGTTGGAAGAGTGCATTTAATGACATTTCTAACTATAATGGAATTTTGAAAAGACTTTTAAGTGCAGCCTAGTGACACACCTATAACATAGCTGACCTGTTTTCTTCTTTTTTAGAAAATGATTTTATCCATCTTTAAACTATACACTATTTACATGTTTCAAGACCTCCTAGGTCTTTATCATTTGGGTAAGAGCTCCAGGTGACAAAGATGAGGCTTTCCAAAAAGCGCTGGTTCTCATTTGTGTGCTAAGGCCAGTTTTTACAAACAAATTACTATCATAAATATTTAAATATAAAATTAGAATACTTCTCTAAAAATTTTGCCTATTAATTTTCATTTTTGCATCCAGCATACTACAAACAGATCATGCTATCTAACTAGAGATTGACCTAAAAGAAGAAATAAAATCAACGCGTCCCTGTTCTTCATCTGGAAACAAGGGTTATTTACACGGGGTCCTTTCTCAAGGTCGTGGTGAGCTGTGAGGAGGAGGGCCGTTTCTTCAGAATGGTTTAAAAACTATCTGAAGACACCCCCACTCCTGCTTGAGTGCTTATTGCATATTTTAGGTGGAGTATAAGGCATGAGAAAGGTGGCCAGCCACTTTTACACATTCGAGAATAATGTTACACATTCAAGAAATGCCATGTTTGGAATAGCTTTCAGAGATTGTTCAAGAACAAAAAGTATCAAAGGTCATGCATTTAGAAGCTTTAGAAGCTTCTGCATTTAGAAGCACAGTACATTGGAAACATTTTCAAAAGCTCAAACCCAAAGCTGAGTTTCACTGAGTTAAATAGTCAAAATGTGAGCATTTCTGCTGCATCTAGGTATGTGTTCAGAGCTGTAAAAAGTCACATCCTGCCACAATTAACAGCCAAATGAGCATTCTTGGCCTCTGACCTCTGAATAAACGCTCTAATTCTGCAACTCACTGACAGACTCTGAAGAAGCTGTTTGGAAACAAAAAGTCCACAAACTGGTTAGAAATCTGCAAAGCAGAAATGCAGTCCATTTGTCCTTTTTCTAATGATGACAAAAATTTGCATTGGCTTTTGGAATAATGACTAAGAAGAGTGGACATCTATTTTCACAAGTAAGAAATAGCTATTCATAATATTAAAGGAATAAACTCTTCAGTAGGAAGACATGCAGACTACCACAACACAGCATAGCAGTACTCAGCTTCCACCAATGATTGTTTCCTTTTTCAGTGTGTCTAGACTCGTTTGCTTTCTGTCAGGAGATGTATGTCAGAGAGTATTGGCAATCCTTCAAGAAAATGATTCAAAAGGTGATTAACAGTTGGCTGGTGCTATCCCCTCATGCCTTTCTGCCTTATGTCCTAATTTTATGGAGACAAATTAAAGACATGAAGTCACGGGTACATGTGCTACTCAAAATATACCTAGGTGCTTGTGCTCAGGTCAAAACCTACAGGATGTGGTCAGACTGACAGAATTCTTCACCTGCCTATATGAGCATGAATGCCCTGGGAATGCACACGCTTTTCTGGGGACAAAATGTAAAACTCAGGCAAAATTGTCCATAATTAAACTTGTCCCATTCTGATTTCGTGAATTGAATCCTCCTCATTCTTCCTTTCCCATGCCTTCTTCCTAGCTTTGTCACATCTGATATTTTTTTTCTAGATAACTTTCTTCAGGTTTTTTTTCTGAAACAAGGTACATAGCTTACAACACAGCTAAAGGAGGGGAAAAGCTAAAGAACATTAGTTAATTTTAACTAATCTTTGGAGGTATAAGTATTTACGTTCACATTAAAAAAAATTAATTACACTATCTATGAAATGCACACTTAATAATATCACAGTCTAGGCACTTTGGATGAATCTTAACTTCATAGTGATATGAATACTATGAACCTTCTGAAAGTGATTATTATTTATCAATTACCTTTATTGATTAGTAGTGATGACAAACTTTTAAATTCTTTGTGCATATGCCTGCTCTCCTTTCACCTGGATTATACATTAAACTTTCTAGTTATTTTTGCCTATAATATTCACACAGACCTAGAATCAGAAAGAAAGAAAAGGAGGGAAGGAAGGAAAAAAACTAAAGAAAGAAAAAAGAAATCAATTGTGGGTAAATTAAGATGTTAATTGAAATAAGATTCTATGCATTGTTCTTAGACTAACAGGACAAAAGAACCAAACTCAGTGGGTTAGGACATTGTGCTTATGGCCAAGGTCAGAGTTGGGTCCCTGGTCAGAGGGTTTTTTCCCAGTGTTCCTACCTCTGTTCCATCAGCAGAGGGTAATGGCTGTAAAGATATGGATTGTTCCTGGCCCAGCATCTTACTTTCAGAAAGTGCTCAATGATTACTAAAGGCATTATATGAACAAAAAAATGAAAATCGGCTCACAGGACCCTTACAGAGTGAAGTTAGCAACGGCAGAGTTCAACCGGTAAAGAACAACTCAAGAGGATAAAAAGTACTTAAGTGGTTAATATTAACATTTTATTTACAACATTATAATCGAAATTCAAGGATGTGCGCATGTGAAGTCGCTCCAGTCATGTGCGACTCTGTGCCCTTATGGACTGTACTCAGCCAGGCTCCTCTGTCCGAGGGATTCTCCAGGCAAGAATACTGGTGTGGGTTGCCCTGCCCTCCTTTACGGGATCTTCCTGACCCAGGGATTGAACTTGTATCTCCTATGTCTCCTGTATCGGCAGGGAGGCTCTTTACCACTAGTGCCACCTGGGAAGCCCAAATAGAAGGACAGCCATCTCTAACCTTGCTGTTTTGTAATTATAAGGTAATCAATTAAAGGAGGAAAAAAATATATATCCAGTTAGTGTCAATGTGCTTGGCCAGGCATCACAGCCATGTGAATTAGTAAACATAATTGAGCACACAACTATCCCCACATTCTAATTATGTCACCTTGGGGGACCAATGGTATAACCGCTCTTTCTCCTACTAGAGTTTTGTGCATATCAAATCAAGTTGTGAAGAGATCTGAAAATTAAAATCCTCGCTTGTTATTGCTGTTAGCTCTCAGATTCAGCACCAAATCAGAAAAAGTTACAAAAATCATCTCCATCCCCAGATTTTGCATTCTTCAGAATGATTCCCCTGAAGCAGTAAGATGAATTATGTGAAATGGGTTTTGACTGAAATCACTTACAGGCAGGATTTATGAATGGAAACATGGGAAAGCCACTCTGGCCAGCTGTGAAGCCCCACACTTTCTTCCTGGGCTATTTATAGAAAGTATATGGCCAGGGGGAAAGATCACGTTTATTTTTACAAGCCACTCATGACATGACTGAAGAACTCACTTCCTCTCTCTGGGAAGGTCACCCTCTTCACCTGAAGGTACAGATACAAGAGTGACAGGAAAGAAGCGGACCCCCTCCACCCTGGCCAATTAAGTCAGCCTGAGTCAGCTCCAGAGACCAACCCACGGGGTGACAGGCATGCAAGTCAAACACCCGCATTTCCCAGGCATGACTGCTCCTTGAGATGTCACCTAGATCATGACTAACAAGTAAAAATAAAATGCATTACATAATAGGATTCAAAATTCTACTGCTGAAACAGGTTGCACAGAGATAAGGGAGTGCATTTTGACTTATCGTTTGTGCTACATTTCTAACAGCCGAACACTATAAACTAAGACTGAATTTTAAAGGATGCAGCAACATGGAGAGTGTGGAAAAAACATTTTACGTGAAAAATATTTTACAAGCAATTATATTGTGGTTGCCGTATTATCCCTGAAATATGTAATACACCTGGAGAGGTCCATGCAAATGCGGAGACTGGGTAAATATTTGCTGATTCTCAAAAATCATCTTTTACCTTGAACTAAAATCTGATATCATTTAGCAAATAACATATATAGTTTCAGAAATCATCCCTTGGTCTTATGTAGTGTATAGGGTACCTATTGGAACACAAAGTAAAGCCAAACCACTGTCTTCCACCAGGATGTCCTTTGTCAATGCTGTCTGTGGTACATAAAAAACCAAGATGGAGTAGGAAAGGAAAAGTGCAGGAAGGAAGAGACAAAGGGAACGAAAGTGAGACTTTACCCTGCAGAAAACTTCCAAGGGAAAAGTGTGTCATCTTATTGAGCTCATGCATCATAATCACTTGAAAATGATATGGGTATAATTTTATCCTTAAGTGGCCTCTGCTTAAGGACAAAGACATAGGGCAAGAAGAGAATTTCGTTTGAGAACCTGGAAGATCGCCAATAAAAAGTTAAAACAACAGATATGGGCTTAATTTCTCAAACTCATCGACCTTTTTTAAAAGTCTGCCTCTAGAAAGTTTCTTCTGAAAAAGGAGGTAGCTATTTTACCAGGAAAACCCTAAATAATTCTCAACCTGTTCATCTAGCTTCCAAACCAACATTCTTTGGGCTTCTAGAAGAGACAGCAATGACATGCAAATGAGTTTGCCCACAGAAATAGCCTGATTGCCACAACTGTCCTTGAACACACGTTCCGAATGAAGTTACAGCTGAGTATTAACATCCGTGGCAGGCACAACTCTCCATCTCTGTAACATAACCTAACAGGAATCTCCTTGCACTTTGCCAAAGATGAGACACTGACACCAATCAGCAGACTTGCAAAGTGTATTCATGATCCCATTAAGAGGTCCTAAGTCAAATACGGACATACATAAAGTTTACTTCTGTGTGCAGTTAACACACAAGGATATCGGTTCCTCCAGGGAGTTGTGCAGAACCTCTCTGTTTACAAATACAGTAGTGATTAAAAGCATAAACAAAAACAGCAGTCTTGGCAGGAGTGCCAGCCTACCAGTGCTGAGGTAAGTGTTCATCTACCTTCTGTGCTTGATCTAAATTATACCGTGAAGTCAAGACTTCCCCATTCAATGACTTATTTGGCTCTTCACCAAAAGGAATTGTCAGGAAGTATGATAAGCATTTAAATCACCTCAATGGTTTGTGTTAATCTAGAGTTGCCATCTCAGGACTAGGATAGGACTTATGAGAACTATCTTAAGTAACACTGGCCAATGTGGTTGTCAGACAGGACCTCAGGAATGTGTTTCCCAAATTTTTCAATGACTTAGGGTGACTGCCATTCATTTACAGTCTGGACCCAAATGAGACGTCAGTGTTTAACTAGGCTAAAGGTCATCTTTATTTAGCTTAAACTACAACTCAAGTAACATAATCCTGACTTTTCATAACACAACAGCCACATTTATTCCTGAATACTATGATTTTAATTTTAAGCAAGGATAGATGGGCATAGCCATGTTCTCCAGTGACTACATTAGGAACCATAGCTACAGTAGTGGGTTGTTTTCCTCTCCTTGCAGAGAAGGCAAATGTTCTGCATGTCCTGGTAAACCACTTTCTGTCCTACCAAAACAACCAGCATCATCCTCCTTCCCTCCTGAGTGGAATGTTAAACCTTGATTTGCAATCAAGTAAGAAAAGCTTACTCCTACTGCTCTCCCCTATGTAAGAAACCATTGATATTTTTGAGGACCAGTCATTTGGGCATTGCTTCAAAAGGCACATTTATTCCAGTGGCAATTTAAATCAATAGAAAAGGAGAGAATAAGATTAAAAACAAAGCAAAAAAAAATCAGATGGGTTCTATGGAATACATTTAAGTAAACAGGAATCTGGGATCTATACAAACCATTTAGCTCCTTCTCAATAGTTTAACTAGAGTCCCTATGGTAGAATAATTCACAGTTGTATTACGACACACACAGGCCTCCAAAAAATACTGTGTAAAAAAAGTAGCTGAGAACTCTCAAGCAGCTTGCCCTGATGTCCAGTTCAAGTGTATGCAATGCAAAAGGGCTGCGAAATTCAAAACTACATGACAAAGAAAATTCAGTGCAGATCACAGGCTTTGATAAATTATGAAAAACCATTGTATATATTACTATTTAAATAACATCTGCGAAAACATTTTGTAATAATTAACATGTGTTCACAGTCCATGCATTTTCTAACAGGTTAAGCCCTGGGTTTGTGTCTCCGTGCTGATTTTCTACAAAGGTCTATTCCTCGACAAATCCAAGCATTCCTCAGAATCAAATGGAAGTACCCAGGGATTTCGTCTACTTACCCTCTTTACTCCATGCCTGACCTCACAGGGTCACTTGCTATTACCTCTGGCGGAGAAGACGACTGGAAAATCGAACCGTTTGGGGTTTTAGTGGGGGTTTTATTCGCTGCCTTAGAAGAATCCCTGATGCCACAGACATCATCTGAATTTTCTCCAAGGACAAGAACCAGCTGCCCTATCCCTCCCGTTTGCCCCACCTCCCTCTTCCAAAGCCCCAGGTGCGCTGCCGCTCTGGACTGATGTGCTGGACATTTCCCCTGTGGTTTCGCCGCCCCCTCCTCAAGCAAAGAAGGAAACACAACAAAACTTCAAAACAAACCAACAACAGAAACTCCCAACAAACTGGTGGGCGAGCCGGCAGCCTCCCGCAAGGAGGAGGCTCACTTTTTACTGCAGAATTCGGCGTTGCTGAGGAACTTCTTGATGACTAGCCCCAGGCAGACGACCAGCAGCAGCATGTAGCCCACGGTGCCCAAGAAGGTGGGAGCGTCCGGTGGCTCCTTGAGGAACTGGCGCAGGCCCTCCTCCACATAGTACACCTGATCGTAGATGCTGAGGAAAGTGAAAATGTGGAAGAGCTGGTGGCTGTGGCCTATGATGTCGAAAAGGCCCGGCTGGATGCGCTCGGGGATCTTGCTCACGTTGAAGAAGGCAGCCACCACCAGCCAGAAGTAGCGGCGGTAGAAGTGCACGAAGAGCGTGGGGTTCTCCCCACGCAGGTCAAAGAGCCAGCTCTCCAGCATGATGGGGCAGGCCATGCTCAGCGGCATGACGAAGACGAAGGTGCGAAGTGCGAAGGGGTAAGAGCACCAGTCCGTGCGGCTCTTGCAGCAGGCCACGGTGCAGGCCACCGCCAGCACGAAGGCCACGGGCAGCACGAGCGCGCGGTAGGCGGCAATGAGGCCCGTGCAGTCCACGTGCCAGCCCAGGCGCTGCTGCACGTACGGGGTCATCACCCGGGCGTCCAACAAGCTCAGGCCCGGCAACAGGTAGTAGTAGTAGGCCACGGTGCTGCCGAAGCCGTAGTAGCTGATGGACGCGTAGTCCAGGTAGAAGAAGGCGGCGCGCAGGCGCAGCGACAGGCAGCTGAACACGTGCGCCGTGCAGCTCATGGCGAAGGTCAGCAGCACACCCGACGCGTAGCACCACAGCGGCAGCAGCCACGGATGGTGGAAGGGCACGTCGCGGCCGCTCAGGAAGAAGAGGCGGCAGAACTTGCTCAGGAACAGCAGCAGCGGGATGAAGTGCGTCCAGAAGTTGAGCGTCTCGTTGGTGGGCTTCAGCACCGAGGCCAGGCACTCCTGCGCCGTGCACGGCAGCCGCCGGTAGCCCGACAGAATGAAGCACTCCACGAAGTCGTCGGGCACCTCGTCCCAGCGCAGCAGCGGCTTGGCGGCTGCCGGGGAGTCCCCAGAGGCCAAGGCGTGGGGACGCGAGGCGGCCTCCGAAGCCGCCGCGGCCGTGCCAGGCGGGCCCTTTGTGCCCGCGCTCCGGGGCTGCAGGCGCCGCGGCATGGTGCCCGGGGCTTGGCTAGGACGCGCACCGGCGACCTCTGGCGCCGGCTCCGGCGCGCTCGCCAGTCCCCGCCGGCCGCCGTCGGAGCCTTTGTGCGCGCGCCGGGGGCGTCGCTGCAGGCTCAGAAGACCAGAGCCTCTGAACAACCGTTCCTAAAAAATAAAGAAATACAGATAATCAGCGAGCTCCAAGCCGCGTACCAACCGGCAGGAGCGCGCGGGGCACGGCGGCCCCTCCGCCAGGCTCCCCGCTCCCGGCTCGCGGCCGCCCGCGCTGCGGCAGCGGCGGCGGCGGCGCGACTGACTGCGGCGGCGGCGGCGCTGCTGCGGTGACTGGGCATCGCGCGGTGCGGGCGCAGCCGCCGCCGCCCCCGGCTCGGGAGGCGGGGATGGGGGAGCGGAGGCGCTGGAGGCGGGGAGGGACGGGCGCACCGAGGGAGGGCTGGGGCCTCCCCGGCTAGTGTTTCGCGGCCGCCTCGGGGGATAGAGTTGTCCCGGGTCTCGAGTTCCGTACCATCCCTCCCCCGCTCCTCGGGTCGCCGAAGCCCGAGCTGGCCCGTTAATGATTGATGCGGGGGCCAAAGGCTGCGCCAGCGACTCGGCGGCCCGCGCCGAGGGCGAGGGTCGGCTTGGGGATTCGAAACCCGGCAGCCACGCGGGAGTTCGAGAGGACACTAGGGAGCCGCGTTCGCGGGGGGCGGGGAGCTGCGGCCGCAGAAGGCGGGGAAGAGGGTGAGAGGAGAGCGGCGGGCGAGTCCGATCCGGGGTAGGGCGCAGGGATGCGCCGACCGTAATCTCGGGGGCGCGGTGGGGTGGGGGGGGAGCTCCGGCAATCTGGGGCTTTGAGGCCTCGTCTGATCTGGCCGTGTCGTCTGATCCCTGGGACTGCTCCTCTCTTTGCGTGTGTGTGTGTGTGTGTGTGTGTGCGCGCGCGCGTGCGTGCGCGGGCCCGCGATTCTCACTCTCAGCACCATGGCAAGCGTTAGTTTTTCTCCTTTCGTCTAGCGGACTGATTCAGGTGCGTCACCAACCTCCTTTCGTCCTTGTCCGATTCAAACGAACGGCCCCCTAAACTGGCCGGTGGTCGTGATCACCAGCCCTTGGGGGTCGCAGCCCACCCGCGGTCCTGTGTCTTTAACTAGGAATCTTGTTTGGAGCCCAGAGTCCTCCAACTCAGGGCGGGCTGCTCAAACTCAGCATTTTAATGAAAAATTTCAGATGAAGACCAGGGGATTCGGAAAGCCTGTAATGATCTGAGAAATTTATTAAGAAGGAATTCCCAAGCAGAGCTGTACCCGAGTCAAGGGCTGGTTATAAGTGGGGGATGTTGATGACGGAAGACCTCGGGGAGGAGATGCGTTCTAGCCTGAAATGAAAAGAGAACGGAGACGAATTCGTGGAGATTGGGAGGGGTGGCTTGGAAAAAGCTTTCTGCATAATTTAGCAGAAGTACCTGGCAGGCTGGGTTGAGTGGCTGGAGGTCAGAAGAAAGGAAGACTGAATAATGGAAAATGGTTGTGATGCACTGCGCTGTGAAAATATGCCCTTGAGCCTTGTGAAAAGAGGGGCTAAGAAACCTGCCTGCTGTAAAATATTTCATCATTTCGCGGAAGTTTCTGTTAGCGATGCCCTGGCGGTGTGACTGAGTCTGACTTGCATCACGGACCTGCTGTTAGTGTCATGACAATAGAGGCCAACATTTAAGGAGCCAGGCATTGTTCTAAGTGCTTTACAGCCTTAAAAATCATTTAGGTATAATTTTTCTCATTTTGCAGATAAGGAAGTGGAAGCACCACAACGGTAAATAATGGGCCTAGTTGGCAGAAGGGGGTTAGGAACCCTGCAAACTGCTTCTGGACCTTATGTACTTAAAGCAGAACATCCAACAACCTGATTTGCTCGAAGGAAACTGTTTTCATTTCATAAATGAAAGGCCGCTTTCATCACTATAACAAATCCTTTAAGTAGGTCAAGGAAGGTTTACTTAGTGGTGGCTCAGAGGACTTAAGTTATGGATAAGAATTATTTATAACTAGGAAATCATTCAGTGTTGTAAACATCTAAAATTACTTAAAGGTATCAGAAACAAGTTTCAGCCTTCTCTTTCAAAAAAAAAAAATGTTTTCTATTAGTAACTGCTTTAGCAAACTCTTACACAATTAGGCCAAAGGTGCAGTTGGGTCTTGTGCCTTTCTGAACTATCACAAATTCCTTATTGTTGGGTTTTAAATAAATGAGATTTTGCTATAGTTACTTAACTGTATCTTGTTTTAGTATTTTGTTTTGCTAAAGTGTCTACCCACAATTCGGGAGACCTGGGTTGGATTCCTGGGTGGGGAAGATCCCTTAGAAGAGGGAATGGCAACCCACTCCAGTATTCTTGCCTGGAGAATCCCATAGACAGAGGAGCCTGGTGGGCTGCAGTCCACGGGGTTGCAAAGAGTCAGGCACGACTGAGCGACTTCACTTTCATAGCCTCGTTTTAAAGCAAAACCTAATTTCCTTTCACCTTTGGACTAAGGATCCAGGCTAATTTGTAAAAGAGATTAAGATTCAGGCATTTATAAATCTAACCTAGGAATGATAAAACTGAATCCAGGGCAGACTGGAAAACAAAGAGTTTTTTTCTCTTCTCTTTTATACCACAAACAACCTGAGCTATAAAAAATGTTGATCTTACAATAATAATTCCCATATTTACCGACCTGTTGGTTGCATAATCAACTCACTTACATAATAGAGGAGAACATAACATAATAGAAAGTTCACATCAAGTGAAATAATGGAATTGACTGTAAATAAATGTGAAAGAAACTTGGGTTAGATAAAATAAGTTTTATCTTTATGTGGATGGGATGAGACTGGCTATGATAAAAGATGGCGTTCTTTAAAGCACTCTGTATTTTATAAAGTCGAAAAATCCATCATAACATTCTTATAAATCAGAAAATCTTTGCAATTTCTGCTTTTCTCTTTTTTCATGTAACTGCCCTCCCGCATGAGGCACAGAACCTGCTGTAGTTTTGAAGTGGTTTTCCTGAAAGCTCTCTGATGCCAGCCAAGATAGGTGTCTTGGCTATACCCTGACAAAGCCAAGTCAAAAGGAACTAAGGAAACACCACAATTCACCTAACTTATTTAAAAAAAAAAAAAAAGAACCAGCAATATGATTTTTCCTTAATTACTACCAATCTATAGAGTTAATTTTCCTTAAGGTTTTTGACATTTAAAACCTTGTTTCCCAAACCCTACAAAGGCTGGCTTTTGTAGTTTATTTTAACTCCAGTAAAATAACTGCCTCTTGGCAGTAAGAACCACAGTCCCATCCCCTGGGTTTGGCTAAACAGAGAAACAGTGGGCTGCCTGCCATTCCCAGAAGGTGAACCAGGAGATAAGGCATCTCTAAGGTAACTAGAACTGACTACCAAGTTCCCAATAGAGAAAAGTTACCCGTATTACATTGGAAAGTCAATGCCATCGTTTAGAGGCAGAAACCGACTAGTTCTTCCCATTGAAATCTTGTCCAACCAAGGTTACAAGTGTGTTTTTCACAGTTCTGTGAGGACTGTGTACTTTTGAGTACTAATGGTCCTGGCTGCCAAATGCAGTCATTTATAGAAATTGTAGCAAGCAGGACAAATAGATTTTGACTTTGTGGTTTGCTTTGATATTCTTATAGATCTACTGTAGGTTAATTTGTGTTTCTCTCCACGACAGTAAGATGTTCAGTTCAGTCGCTCAGTTTTGTCTGACTCTTTGCGACCCCATGGAGTGCAGCACACCAGGCCTCTCTGTCCATCACCAACTCCCAGAGCTTACAGCCAAACTCATGTCCATTGTCAGTGATGCCATCCAACCATCTCATCCTCTGCGCATCCAACCATCTCATCCTCTGCGGTCCACTTCTCTTCCTGCCTTCAATCTTCCCCAACATTAGGGTCTTTTCAAATGGGGCAGATCTTAGCATCAGGTGACCAACGTATTGGAGTTTCAGCTTCAACATCAGTCCTTCCAATGAATATTCAGGACTGATTTTCTTTAGGATGGACTAGTTGGATCTCCTTGCAGTCCAAGGGACTCTCAAGAGTCTTCTCCAACAACACAGTTCAAAAGCATCAATTCTTCTGCTCTCAGCTTTCTTTATAGTCCAACTCTCACATCCATACATGACTACTGAAAAACCATAGCCTTGACTAGATGGGCCTTTGTTGGCAAAGTAATGTCTCTGCTTTTTAATATACTGTCTAAATTGGTTATAACTTTTCTTCCAAGGAGTCTTTTAAACATAAGATGAAGCATATATAAAACTTCCACAGCAAATATGTTTTCTAATAAGAATGATGAGATATTTGTAAAATCTGCAGAAAAAAATATGCTATGATATTTGTTAATACTACACCTGTTTTGGAGGAGGTAATTTTTTTTCTAGTCTCATTTTTAGCCAAAACCAATCAAACAAGCAAACAAAACCCACTGTGAACACAGTGTTTAATTGCATCTGTGACTATATGATGAGACCTCTATAACGTTTAGTCCCTCCTTAGAATATAAAGTCTAAACAAAGTGCTTCCCTTCTCTCAAGTTGAAAACAGCTGTAACGTTATCTTCCAAACTCTTCCATGTTGTTTGGGATTAAAATATATGTACCATGGGTTTCCCAGGTGGTGCTAGTGGTAAAGAACCCACCTGCCAGTGCAGGAGACTGAGAGATGTGGGTTTGATCCCTGGGTCAGGAAGATCCCCTGGAGAGGAGAATGGCAACCTGCTTCAGTATTCTTGCTTGGGGAATTCCATGGACAGAGGAGTCTAGTGGGCTACAGTCCATGGGGTCACAAAGAGTTGGACAGGACTGAGTGACTAACACTTTCACTGCTATATATAAAATAGACAACCAGCAAGGACCTACTGTATAGCACAGGGGACTACACTAAATATCTTGTAATATATTGTATCTTCCAATATACCTATAATTGAGAAGAATCTTAAAAAGAAAAGGTATATATATGTATGTATTATGTGTGTATGTATAACTGAATCACTTTGCTGTACACTTGGAACTACCACAACATTGTGAATCAACTATATTTCCATAAAAGTTTTTAAAAAGCAGAAACGAAACAAACACTTCCATGTCAGATGTGATCATTTACCAGATTATAGAATCAGATTCTTGATGATGGAAAAGCTTCTGGCAGTGGCATCAGGTGTAACTATGGCAACTATCAGGGCAAAGTGCAATCCAAATGCTGGGTGGAGGGCTGGAAATGCTAAAGTGGTGGGAGACTGAATTCTTATCTGGCACGGTTCCTGCCTGGTAACTGACATGGTGGCAGGATTCTGTCCCTCTTTGTTTTGTAGCCACACCTCAAGGCTTGTGGGATCTTAGTTCCCTGATCATGATTGAACCTGCACCCTTGGAAGTGAAAGTATGGAGTTCTAGTCACCGGACCACCAAGGAAGTCCCAACGGGGGTCCTTTTTGAGTAAAAGCTAAGGGAGCCTTGTTGAAGCTGTTTTTGCCTTTTTGAGATTCTTTGCCGGGAGGGACAGCTCCAGACTCCCCTCTGTCCACCTGCTTTTTACCAGTGGTCTCCAAAGTGGGCTGCATAAAAAGATGAAGAGGAAGAATAAAATGTTACAACTTCTCTTTCAATAGATCTCATCCTTCTAAATACATTGGGGCATGGGGAGCATCTAAGCACTGGCTGATAAAGGGCACGCAATCAATACTGTTTGTCCACTTCTGCCCCATAGTCCATTGCTCTTGTTTGTCCCGTCTGCTTCCATCCCCTCTGCTGGACTCATGGTAGACTCCCCTTTCCTGTCTCGAAAGTTCTGCCTCTCAGAGTTCACCAACAGTTCCTAGGCTCTGATCAGCCCTGCCCAAAGCCTTGAGCCCTTCCCAAAGTCTTCCTGAGCTAATACAGTCTCCATTCTGGAGTTATTTCTCCCAATTCTGCTCTTTCTCTTTCTTGGCTAGAGCCTGTATTGTCTTCCTACTTAGACTTGATATTTTGTGTTTTTGTTGTTTAGTCCCTAAGTTGTATCTGACTCTTTTCGACCTGAGAGACCGTAGCCCACCAGGCTCCTCTGTCCATGGAATTTCCCAGGGAGGAATACTGGAGTGGGTTGCCATTTCCTTCTGCAGGGGATGTTCCCAACCCAGGGATCAAACCTGCATCTCCTGCATTGCCAGGAGGATTCTTAACCACTGAGTCATCAGGGAAGCCCATTTACATGTTATATTCACCCTGATTCAGATTTACCCTTTGGGAAGAGACTTTTTTGGTGGAGCCTTTTAGGTGCTTCCATTAATTTAGCTTTGAAGACTGATACTAGTGTGTGAAATAGATGTCTGAGTGCCTGTTCCTCATTATTTATTGACAGTTTTCCCTGAGACACAATGCTTCGCACATAGTAAGGACACACATATTTGTGATTGGAGTAGTTCTCTTTAGTACTGTAAATCTTTGAATGGTTAGAATCTTAGACTAGCAATGTGGTGTGATTCTTTGGTCATCTAGGGAGTTGGTCATCTAATCCAACTCTCTTCCCATTTATGATAATTGTTTCAATTTATTGATCATACACTCTATTCAGGTATTGGAATGACACTTTATCTATATTATCTCTAATTCTCAGAATATTGTTTGTAAGGTAAATCCAGTCTCCCTGTTTTCAGACAAGAAATCAGAGACTCAAAGATGTGATGCAGTTGGGTAGCAGATCAGAAGTCAAACCATTAATTCCAAAACTCTTTTCTTTTTGGGGTGCTACTTCCTGCAAGGCTATTGTGCAGCCAGCCTTGAACATCTCCAGTAAAGACATCTATTACCTCATATGGTATCCCCTTCCATTTTAAGCTTTTAAAATGGTTGTTTTTGGAGAACTTTGTAAATAAATGAGCACGACTGATAAGAAAAAAAATGCTGTTGCATCTTGGCCTAAAGCTCAACTGTAAGTGTTGTTGAATGTGGTCACCAGTTGGATCTGGTTAGAAAGTCCCTGCAAAGAATGATGCCAAATAAGGCATGTGTGCACGCAGTATGTGACAGCTGCATATTGATTAGCTGTGGCTGGAAGGTACATTTCATATAAAGAGCATTTTCCTGTAAACAGTTAACATCTGTTATTACCAGGGGGCTTGCCATGGTCTCAGTCTCTACAAAGATGCAAATAGCAGATTCTATGATTTCATAGATGATCCTTGCATTTAGTACAATATTACTGATTAGAGTGATTGATTAATACATAAAGGAAAATATTCTGCTAGAGTTTCATTTAGTTTTTTTTTCTTTTTAAAAATTAAAAAAGTTTCACTGAGGCATAATGGACTTGCAGCATTATGTTAGTTTCAGGTGCATAATGATTTGATATTTGTATGTATTGTGAAATGATCACCACAATTAGCCAGCATCCACACCATACATAGTTACAAGAGCTTTTTTTTCCTTGTGTTAAGGACTTTTAAGATTTACTCTTTTGACAACTTTCAGATGTGCAATACAGTGTTACTAATTATAGTCACCATACTATACCTTACATCCCCAGGACTTATTTTATGACTGGAAATCTGTACGTTTTTGACCCCCTTCACTCCCACCTCCCGTATGGTATTTGTCTTCCTCTGCCTGACTTGTTTTACTAGCATAATGTCCTCAAGGTCCATCCGTGTTGTCGCAAATGGCAAGATTTCATTCTTTTTTTTAATGGCAGAGCATGAGTCTGAGCAAGCTCTGGGAGATGGTGAAGGACAGGGAAGCCTGGCATGCTGCAGTCCATGGGGTCACAAAGAGTCAGACCTGACTGAGTGACTGAACAACAGCAACCATATTCCATTATATATATATATACATATACATGGGTTTTCCTGTCGGCTCAGATGGTAAAGAATCAGCCTGCAATGTGGGAGACCTGGGCTCGATCCCTGGGTTGGGAAGATCCCCTAGAGGAGGGAATGGCAAGCCACTCTAGTATTCTTAGCTGGAAAATCCCCGTGAACAAAGGAGCCTGGTGGGCTGCAGTCCATGGGATTGCAAAGAGTCAGACACGACTAAGTGACTATGCATAGCACATACACACATAAACCACATCTTCTTTAGCCATTCGTCCATGGATGGACACAGGTTGTTTCCATATCTTGGCTATTGTTAACGATGTTGGAATAAACAAGGGGTGCACCTGTCTTTTTGAATTAGATTGCCATTTTCTTTGGATAAATACTCTGGAGTAAAATTGGTGGGTTGTATGGTAATTGTGTTTTAATATTTTGAGAAATCTCCATACTGTTTCCACAGTGGCTGAACCGATTTACGTTCCAATAAACAGTGCACAAGAGTTTCCTTTTCTTTCCTTTTTTCCAAACTTCTCCAAAATTACTTCTATTTCTTTTATAGCCATTTTAGCAGGTGTGAGGTGATAACTCACTGTGGTTTTGATTTGAGTTACCTTTATGGTTAGTAGTAATGTTGAGCATCTTTTGATATACCTGTACATCTCATTTTTTAATGTAAAGATTTTCCTTTTCTTTGAGGTACAATGTCTATTCATTGAAAGAATTTATCAACATAATTGTCTTGGCATCAATCATGAAACTAATTGAAGATATTATATCTTATATAGTCAATATATTGATTTTTAATGAAGGAGCATTTTTAAAGGAACTTATATAGTCCCTTTGTCACCCATAGGCACGTTTCTTTGAGCTGTGTGTTGTGGGAATTCTACAGTTAAAATGGTTTACTTCCTTTTTAAAGTAAATATTTAATAAGAGAAAGCATTTTACTTTTATGCTTTCTTAAATTTCAATGACTGTATGATTTTGAAAAATATCAAATGGCTGCATATATGGATTTTGTGACATAAAAGTTATTTCCTTTTATATTCACTACAAATATCCCCTTTATTTAGAAGTTGGCAGATTGTAATGTTTTAGTTTTTATTCTTGGTCCCTACCCTGCTCCTCTAAACTTCTTTCCACCAACCTCAGCTTTAGATTCCTCATTCTCATACATACTTAATTCACTGATTGAGATATTCCAGTGCTGAGTAAGGATTATTGAATAAACCTATAGTGGGCATTCAAGAGATAGGCCAGTTGTTTATTTAACAAGCCATGATAAATACCACTTATGCTTATAGCTGGCACCAGGTGCTCAGGGCATGGAAGGGCAGAGGAGCAAGCTGGAGCACAATAAAGAGAAGTTAGAATCATCCCTCTTCTCAGTTGCAAGGGAATGGGCCCACAATATTTTAATGCCACCACTCTGTGATTACTTATTTAATGCAGCCATTTTGAAACAAGCAGTATTTTACTGCTGCTTCAAACACCATTAAGTTTCCAGTGTTTTTACTTCTCAGTAAATTGCTAGACAGACACCTGCACCCCATTCACAGAGGTCAGGGCTGGGGTGAGGGTTAAGCACCATCTGGCAAGACATGCATGGAAAACTGGAGTTACGAGTCATCCACACTTGTTCATCTCAGAGAGAACTGTCAGTCCTGGGTCATTTGTTTCTCTCTCCCTTGGCTTTTATCTTAGTTCTCTGATTCCTCGTTCACCATAACAGTGCCTGGGCTCACTTAGTTCTAATAAACAAATAGATGTGAATGCAGCAGGATGGAACTTATTAATACTTTGTTTTCCACTTTAAACTGCATGAATGGTCTCTTATGTTTTGGAAGCTTTCTGATTATATTGACTTTATTTAATTGGGTAAGTGTCAGAAGGGAAGGGGTTGGGAATGGAATGACTCTGTGGGCTACAATTCTGTCTCATATTGCCAGCCCCAGACCACGCCGGAAGTCCTCAACATTTCCAACAGGTCTTTCAGTGAATTATGTGTATTCTGTCTACTGGCATCAAACTCTTTTATAATAACTTAGGGGAGACAGGCTAAGCCAGGTCTGGTAGATGTCAACACAAGATAACACAACACTTTGTTTTCTCATATTGTGTAAACAAAACTAAAACATATACCAAGTAATTGGATGTGGGCTTGTCAAAGCAATAAATTTGCAAGACCTTTTAAATGATTCAGAAATATAGTAGAAAATAAAGGTCTCATAAAGAAAGGGATCAGAGGTGGAAGAGGGGTGACGAAAGGCTAGTTTTCTTGTTTTATTCTGTAATTTAAAAAGCAGTAGTGGTTTTATACTTACACCAAAAATCTTTTGACTTTGCTGTGCCATGGAACATTGTAACTCAGGAAAGACAAGCATTGTACAAACATTATATGAGAAGAAATAAAATGGGGAAGGAAGAGAGAATTTCTTTTTGTGAGAGGGGCATGAAAATAACCTACCTTAGTTTCCAAACTGGAATGGTGTTGTCATTAGGGCTGATGTGGTTCTTAAATTCTACATCAGCCTCATGGCTGATGGCAGAAAATCATCACCCCAGTGAGGGATGGAGGTGAGTCCATGGAGGTGAGGGGAGAGTGCTCCTAAATCCTGTCCCATGTGATTGGTGGTTTTCTTATATTCCCTTAAGAAAAGGATTTTTATGGACTTCCCTGGTGATCCAGGACTTGCCTCGTAGCTCAGATGGTGAAGAATCTGCCTGCAATGCGATCCCTGGGTCGGGAAGATCCCCTGGAGAAGGCAACTCACTCCAGTATTCTTGCCTGGAGAATTCAATGGGTAGAGGAGCCTGGCAGGCTACACTCCATGGGGTTGCAAAGAGTCGGACCTGACTCAATGACTAACACTTTCACTTTTTTCACTGGTGATTCAGTGGTTAAAAATCCACCTTGCAATGCAGGGGACACTGGTTTGACCCCTGGTCCAGGAAGATCCCACATGCTTAGGAGCAGCTAAGCCCGTGTGCCACAGCTACTGAGCCTGGGCTCCACAACAAGAGAAGCCACCATAATGAGAAGCCCGAACGCCACAACTAGAGTATAGCTCCTGCCCTCTGTAACTAGAGAAAGACCATGTGCAGCAATGAAGATCTAGCACAGCCAAATAAATATTTTTTTAAGTGACCTTATTTTGGGGGGTTCCAAAATCACTGCAGATGGTGGTTGCAGCCATGAAATTAAAAGACGCTTACTCCTTTGAAAGAAAGTTATGACCAACCTAGACAGCATATTAAAAAGGAAAGACATTACCTTGTCAACAAAGGTCTGTCTAGTCAAGGCTATGGTTTTTCCAGTGGTCATGTATGGATATGAGAGTTGGACTATAAAGAAAGCTGAGTGCCAAAGAATTGACGCTTTTGAACTGTGGTGTTGGAGAAGACTCTTGAGAGTCCCTTGGACTGCAAGGAGATCCAACCAGTCCATCCTAAAGGAGATCAGTCCTGAATGTTCATTGGAAGGACTGATGTTGAAGCTGAAACTCCAATATGTTGGCCACCTGATGGGAAGAGCTGACTCATCTGAAAAGACCCTGATGCTGGCAAAGATTGAAGGCAGGAGGAGAAGGGGACAACAGAGGATGAGATGGTTGGATGGCATCACCAACTCAATGGACATGGGTTTGGGTGGACTCCGGGAGTTGGTGATGGACAGGGAGGCCTGGTGTGCTGTGGTTCATGGTGTCGCAAAGAGTCAGACACGACTGAGTGACTGGACTGAACTGAACTGAAAGTATTTTTAGGGACTTTCCTGGTGGTCCAGTGGTTAAGAATCCACATTTCCACTGCATGGGGCATGGGCTCGATCCCTGGTTGGAGAACTAAGATCCTGCATGCTGCATGGTGGCGCAGTCAAAAAATAATTTTACAAACTTAAAAATAAATAAAAATAAGTAATTTTCAAAGAAAAGGATTTTTAATCTACATCCCTCATCTTTTAAGACAGAGGTCGCTAGTTCCCACACTCCCTCATCCTATGCTCTCTCTCATCCACTGCATCAGCCTTCCGGCTATTCCTCTAAAGCCTGTGCCACCAGGAGAGGCTTCGTGTGGCTGTGTACATACTGCCCCCTGCACAACAGCCTGGTGACGGGGCAGGGATGTCTGCTAGGCAGCCTGTAATCTGCCGGCCACACTCTGGGCACACTCTGGGCCCACGCATGGGCTGTCTGCCCAGAAGAAGGAAGCCTTTCCCTGAGTCACCACTGGGCTGATAGCTGCCCCTGGGCCATTGCACACGCTCTTTCTCTGTGTCTCACTCTGCCTCAAACGCTTTCTGCCCTGACATTCTCCCTTCATTCAGTTTTCTAATCAGCAACACCATCTCTCAGAAAACTCTGCCACCCACCCAGATGGCAAAATGGCAGCCCCCGGCACTCTCTACCTCCTCACCCTGCCTTATTTTCTTCCTGTTTTACTAGCAGACTCTGTGTAATATATGATATCATATATACTTATTCATTCTTTCTCCCTACTAAAATAGAAGCTCTGTGAGGGCCAGAACTTTGCCCTCTGCTGTATCCCCAGCACCTATCAAAGGCCCTGGTACACAGTAGGCGCTTAACATTTGTGAAAGGTTTAAAAGACACCATTCCTAAGGCTTTCCAAGTCCAGAGTTAGGCTCAATTCAGAACATTTGTATTGACCCTGCTCAGGCAGACTCTTCTCTGATGAACCGATCTCCACAGCCCAGAAAAGCTAAACCAAAAACAGAAAACACAAAAGCTGTTGGCTGTGAACCTCAGTGGCAATGGCAATGGTGTCTGCACTTCAGAATCCATCACTTAGGGATCGTAACGAACCAAACCCCTAAAAGATGCCTGTCACCCCACCTTCACCCCACTTCCCCTCAGCGAAACCTGTGGAAAGAGGCCCGTTCACTTTGTGGACAAGTCATTTATCTGGAAAGAAAGAACATATAACATGAGCCATCATGATAGGAAGACAGCAGTGCTTTGATTTGAATTTTAAAGGTCAATTCTAAAGTAGTTTGTATCAAAGAGAATTCCTCAAATCTCTTCTATTAATAGCATCATTTCACACCCCGGCAGCTCTGCGGAGGCTATTTAGGAATCGGTCTCACCAGGGTTTCACCTAAACTGAGATAATAAAGAAACAAATGTCAGTGCGGATATAGCGCCACCGAGACATAAAAAATTTACACCCTCTTTCCCCAGGGCCTGAGCTTTTAAAACTTCACAGATCCTTTTCCTGAAAGTCTGGTTTAAAATGCTTGGAGGTTTGCGAATGTCTCAGAGCTTTTAAGACCACAGCACAAATTAAAAAAAAAAAAAAAAAAAACTGAAGTGTAGTTTATTTACATTATTATATTAGTTTAAGGTATACAGTGTAGTGATTAATATTTTTGTAGATTATATGCCATTTAAAGTTATTATAAAATATTGGCTATTTTCCCTGTGTTTTACAATATATCCTTGTAATCTATTTATTTTACGCATAGTACTTGGTACCTCTTAATCCCCTACCCTTATTTTGTCCCTCATACCTTCCCTCTCTGCTCTAGTAACCACTAGTTTGTTCTCTACATCTGTGAGTCTGTTTTGTTATATTCATTCACCTGTTTCATTTTTCAGAGTCTACATACTAGTGATAACATATAGTATTTGTTTTCTCTCTCTGACTTATTTCATTAAGCATGATACCCTCCGGGTCCATCCATGTTTGCAAATAGCAAAATTTTGTTCTCTTTTGTGGTTAACAGTCTACTGAGTATATATACCACACCTTCGTAAGCCATTCATCTGTTGATGATCACTTGGTTGTTTCCATGCCTTGGCTATTGTAAATAGTGCTGCTGTGAACATTGGAGCACGTGTATCTTTTTGAATTAAAGTTTTAATCTTTTCTGGATATCTATCCAGGAGTGGGACTGCTGGATCATATGGTTACTCTATATTAAGTTTTTAAAGGAACCTCCACACTGTTTTCATAGTAAGCACTGACTTTGAGTCAGATAAGCCTGGGCTTGAAACATGACTTTGTTATCTACCAACTGGATGACATTGGGAAAGTTGCTTCACCTCTGTTCTGCAAAGGGAGCCCGTAAGTAATGCTGCCTTGCAATTTTGTTGTGAAGATTGAGTATAAAAACTGCTAGACACAGACTGAATAGTGAAGTCACTCAGTCGTGTCCGACTCTTTGCAACCCCATGGACAGTAACCTACTAGGCTCCTCTGTCCATGGGATTTTCCGAGCAAGAGTACTGGAGTGGGTTGCCATTTCCTTCTCCAGAGGATCTTCCCGACCTAGGGATCAAACTCAGATCTCTTGCATTGTAGGCAGACATTTACCGTCTGAGCCACCAGAGAAGTCTCAGACTAGACACAGACTAGGTATCAATAAAGGGTAGCTGTTACTGTTCTGCTTACAACCTTCCCACAACTTTGTTGTTCAGTGGCTAAGTTGTGTCCTACTCTTTGCGACACCATAGACTGCAGCATGCCAGGCTTCCCTGTCCTTCCCTATCTTCCAGAGTTTACTCAAACTCTTGTCCATTGAGTAAGTGATGCCATCCAACCATTTCATCCTCTGTGGCCTCCTTCTCTTATTGCCTTTAATCTTTCCCAGCATCAAGATTTTTCCAGTGAGTCAGCTCTTCGCATCAGGTGACCAAATTACTGGAGCTTCAGCTTCAGCATCAGTCCTTCCAAAGAATATTCAGGGTTGATTTCCTTTAGGATGGACTGGTTTGATCTCCCACAACCTTAACTGAGGAAAAACAAACCAAGCAATGGATATTACAAACTACTAGTTTAAGACGGTATAACTTTCAAGATTGTTTACTTATTTATTTCAGTTTTTTACTGGGGTATAATCGCTTTACAATGTTTTTGTTAGTTTCTGCTGAAAAGCCACATGAATCAGCTATATGTATACATATATCTCCTCCCTCTTTAACTTCCCTCCCCAACTCCATCCCACCCCTCCAGGCCATTGCAGAGCATGAGCTCATTTTTGGTAGAGATCCTTGAAAAGAGCCATTGAGGTATAAAGAGATGAACTTCAGTAATGGCCCTCCCTGGTGGCTCAGGTGGTAAAGAATCTGCCTGCCATGCAGGAGACTTGGGTTCAATCCCTGGGTTGAGAAGATCCCCTGGAGAAGTGAATGGCTACCCAACTCCAGTATTCTTGCCTGGAGAATTCCATGGACAGAGGAGCCTGATGGGCTACAGTCCATGGGGTCTCATAGAGTTGGACACAACTGAGCGACTAACAATTTCAGTAATGGGGTAGACATCTGGGCAATGCAGTTACATGCAGAGAGATAGTTTAGGTGTTAGGGCAACAGTTTCCCCTGATGGTGCCTGAAAGACGCCTGTGTGAGGAGGACATGTGAAGGCATGAAGACAGATAAAGAGGTGTCCAGGCAGGCAGGCAACCTCAGGGCAGGTAGCCACAGCCAGGTCACACCATCTAGTTAGCCTGAAGGAGGGACACGGCACGAAAACCAGAGGAATTGAAAGGCATGCTTGTCGGTCTGAGTAGCTGATAACAAGGTGATCCCTTGGGAGGGGATCTATGCAGGGGACCATAGAACCTGATCTCGCATTCAGTCCTGGAGAGGTTGGTGGTGGGCAGACTGTCCAATCCCAACATGCAAATAGCTGCTTCTGTGCTTCCCTCTTTTAATGTGTGAATTCTGTTTTCTGTTCTAAATGTAGATATTTCCATGAATTAACATAGTACGCATCCTTTTCATTTTTAATACCTCTGTAATCCTTCATCCAGATTACATCAAAATTCTTCATTGGAAGTATTTGGGATGGTAAGAATTTATCATAATACCAATTGCACTGTTAAGAGAATATCTTTGGACACTTTTTAATGTTGTTTTCTTGCCATAAATTCCCTAAAATAGAATTATGAGATCAAATATATGAACACTTTAGTGGCTTCTGACATGACTAATACATTTCTTTTGCAAAAAACCCTGAGATCTCCTTCTCTCTGTCTTCCATGTCAACCCAGAGCCCACAGAGGTCTCAGATCTTATTTTCCACAGGGACATGTCCCTACCTTTTCCCAGGACCCTGAATAGACACTCTTCATTTGTTCATCAAAATTTTAGCAAGAATGGCCTTGAGGCAGAGGTGAGAGTCAGTACGGGCAAGCTGACTAACGCTGACCTTGTCCTGAAGCTGACCTCAGCCTGGGAGAGAGAAGGCAGATAAGAAATACTGCTTCTCTTTCTGCTTAGAAAACATGTGGTAGAGGGGAGAAGGAAACAAAATGAACTGGAAAAGGACTTTCCTATGTGCAGTAATGGGCTTCCCTGGTGGCTCAGATGGTAAAGAATCCGTCTCTAATGCAGGAGACCCAGGTTCAATCCCTGGATTGGGAAGATCTCCTGGAGAAGGGCACAGCAATCCACTCCAGTATTCTTGCCTGGAGATTTCCATGGACAGAGGAACCTGATAGGCTACAGTCCATGGGGTCCAGAATTTACAGGACTATACTCTTATCAGTTTCCCAGGTGGTGCTAGTGGTAAAGAACACCTCTGCCAGGGAAGGAAATGCAAGAAATGTGGGTTTGATCCCCGGATCAGGAAGATCCCTGGAAGAGGATGTGACAACCCACTCCAGTATTCTTACCTGGAGAATCCCATGGACAGAGGAGCCTGGTGGGCTACAGTCCATGGGGTTGCAAAGAGTTGAACATGACTTAGTGACTAAACAACAAATGACGACATACTGTTATCAGGTCTTTAAGTGATAAAAGACCTTGTTTTTCCATTTAGAAGTGAGATAATCAGGTCTTCATTCATCAGTTGCTCTCTAGTTGTTTGCTCCAAAGGCAAATGAACAGTGCATCGTAATTTCATCACAAACATGTAGCACTGTCTCAGCACACTCTTCCGTAAGTTCTCAGAGGGTGGGTCCCTGTCCAGCTGAGCTGCCTCTCTTTCTGTAGGACCTGGTACAGCACCCAAAGTGCAAGAAATACTTGTTAAATTCATGAATGAATGAATTTATTCCCAGAAACAGAAAATCAATGAGACAACAAAGTCCTTTCTCTCCAGGGGGCTTTCTATTCCAGGTGCCTATAGAGTTTTCTTTTAATGGTTAGCAGTGACAACATAACGCTTAGCAGATGTAAAGTGAACATCGGCTCTACCCTGATGTAAAGACCAACCCAAACAAAAGGAAATTCATTCCAGAAATACTCCAGTGAAGTGCTATTTAATCCATGCTTTTTAGGGAACCTGCAGAATTATTTTGAATTGAGCTGGTGCAGTGGTTCTGGTTGGGGGAGTGAAGATCTGATGAGTCAGTCATGCAGCCAGTGTTCTATCTCAAAATGGTCTTTCGTGAATGAATCATTAGACCACATGCAGGGCCCCACCCGTGTTTATTTTCCATTTGCAAGATTATGTTTCACAGATTCCCAAATAACACAAAAAACAAATTTTCTTCCAAAAAATCTATCAAAAACAAAAAACTATGGCGTGAATAGGATTTCCTTACATTTCCAATTCCAAATGCTTGTGGTTATGTACAGAACAACTATTGATTTTTGATATTATTCAATTTTTATATCTAGACATTTTTTTTCAAAATGCTTTAGTATGTTTTTATTGTCGTTGAATTTCTTTATGTCTTCTAATTATACTCTCACATCATTTGCTATCATTCTTCTAACACATTGCTAGATTTAATTTGATATTTCATTTAGAATAGTTTATCCCCCTCTTCAGGGCTTCCCCAGTGGCTCAGTGGTAAAGAATATGTTGCAATGCAGGAGACCTGGGTTCAATCCTTGGGTCAGGAAGATTCTCTGGAAGAGGGCTTGACAACCCACTCTAGTATTTTAGCCTGGAGAATCCCATGGACAGAGGAGAATGGTAGGTATACAACCATAAGGTCCCAAAGAGTTCGAGATGACTGAAGATACTTAGCATGCATGCATCCCTCTCTTCATAAGTAAAATTGTTCCATCATTTTTGTGTTTTGTATTTTGTAGTAGGTTTTGGTATTAAAGGATATGATAAAATCATTCAATGAACTAAAGTGCTTTCCGTCTGTTTTCACAGTCTGGGACAGTTTGGGAAGTGTAGGGATAATCATGTAGGCACTTATTTCAGAATTATATTATAATGTTAGGAAATATATCAACATAAATTAGAATATTATCACATTAAAGGTTAAAAATTATGTAATAATGGCAATCCAGATGAAAAAATTGGACAAAGTAGGCTTTCTAATAAAAATTCCAAATATAATAGGAACAAAAGGAAGCTACTTAAACTTGCTAAAAACTATGAATTACAATTGGCAACATCATATTATCAGGTGAAAAATTAAGGCTATTGTCATTAAAATCAGGGCCAAATCTGGGATAGGTACATTTACCACTATTCAATACTTTTTGAAAATTTTAAGTAATGTATTGGGACTCCTCCATAAATTCAACAAATGGTATAAATATTGCAAAAGACAATGATTTTTTGGCCGTAGTGTGACTATATACCTAGAAAATTCAAGACTACATTAAGAAAACAATGAAAACAATTAGAGGTTTTATTTAACTCAATTGCCTAATGCCAGAAATATGCCAAATCATTGTTTCTTCTATATTAGCAATTGCCTGTTAAATATGGGGGAAAAAAAATCCCACTCAAAATGGTGAGAAAAAGAGCCAGATTCAATGATTAAAACCACAAGAATTATATTTTAAAAGACTCTAACATTTTCTTGATTAACTTAAATAAATGGGGCATTACACCATGTTCATGGATAGAGAGATTTAATATATATATCAATTTTTAAACAAATTAATAGGCAAATTTAATATAATATGAATAAAATGTGAAAATATATTTTCTTTGAAATTGAACAAATGGTTTAAACGTTTGTATGGAATAAGAATATTTAAAGGTTTATTGGATAAATTTAGAAGAATCGTGAGGGAGCATTCGCCTCACCAGAGAGAAAAAGTGCTATAAAACTGCTAAAACTGGAACAATATTGTTGTAACACAGCTACAACAGAATCCAGAGATAAACTGGCTATATTTGAGAACTTGTACTGTGAAACGTGTGTTTCAGCTAAATGGGAAAGATGTTTCTTAAATGGGATTAGCATAATTATCTGTTCATCTGGATATCTGGAAGGTTAAGGTCCTGAGTGAGAATGCTTGGAATAAAATTTCATTTTTGTGTCTTAATAGCTGTATAAACTTGGCTGCTTCCTTAAATCCTCTAATCCTTCACTTTCTTATCTAGTGAAGTAAATCAAGTGCTTACAGAGCTCTTGGCATATGAAAATTGTTAAGTAATTATTTCTTCTCACTATATAAAAGTAAATCCCAGATGGGGCCATATATCTTGAAAAGATAAAAACTCTAACTCAAAAAGATGCATGAACCCCAATGTTCATTGCAGTACTATTTACAATAGCCAAGACATGGAAGCAACCTAAATGTCCATTAACAGATGAATGGATAAAAATGGTGTGGCACATATATACAATGAAATACTGCTGAGCCATAAAAAAGAATAAAGTAATTCCCTTTGCAGCAACATGGGTGGACCTAGAGATTATCGTACTAAATAAAGTAAGCCAGACAAAGTTAAGTGCCATATGCTATCATTTATATGTGGAATCTAAAAATATGATACAATGAAATTATTTGTGAAACAGAAACAGACTCACAGATATAGCAAAGAAACTTACGGCCACCAAAAGTGAAAGTGCGTGCATGTGTGTGTGTGTGTGTGATCAATTAGAAGTTTGAGATTAAAAGGTATTCAATACTGTATAATGAAATAAACAATGACCTACTGTATAGCACAGAGAACTATATTCAATATCTTATAATAATCTATAATGGAAAAGAATCTAATATACATATATGTTTTAATATATATATATGAATCACTTTGCTATGTATCTGAAACTAACACAACATTGTAAATTAACAATAATTCAATAAAAAAAAAGATATCATGGACTTGCCTGGTGGTCCAGTGCTTAAGAATCTACCTGCCAATGCAAGGCACACAAGTTCAATCCTTGGTCCAGGAAGATTCTACATGTTTTAAGGCAATTAAGCCCACACAGCACAACTACTGAAGCCTGTGAGCCTAGAGGCTATGCTCTGCACAAAGAGAAGCCACAGCAATGAGAAGTCCATACACCGCAACAAAGTCCTAGCACAGCCAGAAAAAAAAAAAAAATCTCCCTCTTCAAAATAAATAAATAACAAAAAACCCCAGGTGGATTAAAGATCTAAGTTTAAAACATATAACAATACAAATAGCAGGAGGAAATAAAGGAGAATATTTGTATAATATCAGTTTGAGAGAGACAGCCTCTAGGAAGACAGAAAATGAAGAGTCAAAAAGAAAAATCTGATGAGTTCAACAACATAAAAATTAGGAACTTCTGCCTAGGGAAAAATGGTAATCAAAGTAAATATAGAACAGACAAATTAATGTTTTTAAAATACAAAAACCTCCTACAATCCTATAAAAAACAATAAAAGAAAAAATGGGCAAAGGATATGAACCATCAGCTTATCAATTAAGAACTTTATATAGCTGGTGATGCTCAACTATACTAGGCCAGTGATATTCAAATTATAATAGTAGTGGCAGCCATGAAATTAAAAGACACTTGTTCCTTGGAAGAAAAGCTATGACAAACCTAGATAGCATATTAAAAAGCAGAGACATTACTTTGCCAACAAAGGCCCGTCTAGTCAAAGCTGTAGTTTTTCCAGTTCATGTATGGATGTGTGAGTTGAATCATAAAGAAAGCTGAGTGCCGAAGAATTGATGCTTTTGAACTGTGGTGTTGGTGAAGACTCTTGAGAGTCCCTTGGACTGCAAGGAGATCCAACCAGTCAATCCTAAAGGAAATCAGTCCTGAATATTATTCTTTGGAAGGAGTGTTGCTGAAGCTCCAATACTTTGGCCACCTGATGTGAAGAACTAACTCATTAGAAAAGACCCTGATGTTGGGAAAGATTGAAGGCAGGAAAAGGAGATGACAGAGGATGAGATGGTTGGATGGCATTCACTGACTCAATGGACATGAGTTTTAGCAAGCTCCGGGAATTGGGAAGCCTGGTGTGCTGCAGTCCATGGAGTCGCAAAGAGTCGGACATGACTGAGTGACTGAACTGTCTTTTTTAATCCAACAGAATGACAAAAATCTGTAAATTTATGATTTATAATACTGACACATCCAGCTTTGGCTGGAGGATACAGAAACAGCTGGTCCTCAGTGTTGCTGGCCAGTGTCTGCTACAACTTGTGACAAAATTTAATCCATTGTCTAATCAGTTAAAATTAAGCTTGTGTGTATCTTGTGACCTAGCAACCCAACTTTAGAAAATCCAGCCTATAGAAATGACAGCACAGATCATTAAATGATAGGAATATAAGTGAGTTTGTTGCACCAATATTTTTAGACCATCCCATTAAAAACAAAAAATTATAATCTGAAGTTTTTTCAAATAGGGAAATGGATGAACAAGTTATGGACTATTATGTCTACAAAAGAATACATTACATGTTATGTATTGATCTGGAGTAACAAAAGCAAGTTCCGAGTTATGACGTAATGGCTGACATTTATTGAGCACTTAACACCATGCTAGGCCATTTAAATATGGTCTCTATATTAAACATCATTGCCAGGGTTCTCTCTCACCAGATCTGCATCCTCCTCCCCAGTGTATTCTGGGGTTTGGTTTTCTCTGCTCCACTTTATCTGAATTGCCTTCCAGAAATTATTGTCCATTGGTGACTTCCTCACCTGTTCTCTCTGCCGTTTTAATTTTATCCCTCTTCATCCCCACCATAATTATTTATACAGTGATTGTCTCTGTAATGACAGGAGGACAATATATGGTCCACTTGAAGCAAGATCTCTTAATTTCACGTTGTTAAAAAAAAAACTGCATTGATTTATATAGATTTGTATGAGGGCAGATGAAGGGAGGAAAGGGTACACAATGAGCCTTAACATTTGAATGGACACATTGGCAATCTATTGTCCTTGAATGGAAAGCTCTCATGATTTTTTAAATAACAATATTTTACTTTCAACTATGGCTATGACCTGAATCAACAAGAAGCAATGTCTATTATCATCATATTATTTTGTCAATTTTGAGTTATATACTCACAAAGAAGGCAAATCCCCATAACCGCAAAAATCATGTTAACTAAGGCCTCCAAGCCAAAGAAAGTCTTTTAAAATCCCAATAGCTAGAAATAACTCATCTTGTTTTAGAATTTAAGAGCACCACATCTCAGATTTCTAGTTTAAATTTTTAAAAGATCTATAGAAGAAAAACCTATAAGAAATAGAAATTGCATTTAAGAACACCTTTGTGACATGTTTTGAGAGCATATGGACTTTTAAAAATTACCTTATTCTTCTTAGTATATATAAGTTCATAAAATTATTTTCTTTGCTTTTCTGCCAGTCAGTGGAGCACGCTTATTAAAAGTCAGGGGAAGAGCATGTTCCATTACCAGTGCACTAAACCACAGGATTAACGAATATTCTAGCAAAAGCAGTCACATTTATTAATGTCCCAGTGGAGCTGTGGTCTGAAACAATAAACTTAACCATAATAATTTGGTATCCATTAATCAAATAAATTAATTCCTCCATCCACTGTTACTAGGATGGTCACAATTTCATGACATTAAAAGGGGACAAAGAGGAAGAATATTCATTTACTTTTTAAAAGGATAACTTTGGGGAAAGAATAGGCCCAAAGGAGTGTAAATAGTTAATTTGCATTACTTGGCAACCCCTGATTCTGGCAAACCCGTGCAAAGAGTTAATGAACTGGGTTGACTTCACTGGTAACCACATTCCGTAGTTGAAGGGGTGGCAGGAGTTTAGAACCGAAATGATTGCCTGGAAAGGCAGCAGGGGCACGAGAAGACAGATGGCAGAGAAAAAGGAATGTGTTTTTCTGTGCATTTACCAAATGTAATTAAGTACCTCCTTTTTTTTTTAACCAGTTTTAGGTGCTTTTCAAAAAGAATCTCATTTAAACTTCTCACTAACTCTTGCAGATGAAGAAAATCAGATATAAGAGAGAGAGAGAAACTTGACAAATGTAACACAGCCAGTAAGTGGGAGAGTAGAATTTATTTTTAAATAGAAAGTTGTATTCTAATGCAATGGTATGCTAATAAGTTTGATTAAATTAGCATACAATTAACATATTCTTAGCATACAACTGCTTCATGATGTTGTATTGGTTTCTGCTGTGCAGCAAAGTGAATCAGCTATAAGTGTTAGTGAAAATGTTAGTTGCCCTGTCCTGTCCAACTCTTTGGGACCCATGGGCTATAACCCACCTGGCTCCTCTAAGGAATTTCCTAGGCAAGAATACTGGAGTGGGTAGCCATTCTCTTCTCCAGGGGATCTTCCTGACCCAGGGATCAAATCCAGGTTTCCTGCATTGCGGGCAGATTTTTATAATCTGAGTCATAGGCTTGATCAGCTATATGTATACATATATCCCCTCCCTCTTGAAGCTCCTTCCCACCCCACTCCTCGTCCCACCCCTCTAGGTCTCCATAGAGCACAGAGCTGAGTTCCCTGTGCTATGCAGCAGATTCCCATTAGCTGTCTATTTCACACGGGGTGGTATATATATGGAGCTTCCCAGGTATTGCTAGTGGTAAAGAACCCACCTGCCAAGGCAGGAGACATAAGAGACATGGGTTTGATCGATCCCCTAGAGGAGAGAATGGCAACCCACTTCACTATTGTTGCCAGGAGAACCCCGTGGACAGAGGAGTCTGGTGGGCTACAGTCCAGAGGGTGGCAAAGAGTCGGATCCAACTGAATTGACTTAGCACGCACAGTGTATATATGTCAATGCCAGTCGCCAACGCGTCCCACTCTCCTTTCACCTCTGTGTCCACACGTTTGTTCTCTACATCTGTGTCTCCATTCCTGCCTTGGAAATTAGGTTCACCTGCCCCATTTGTCTGGACTTAACATACATGCGTTACTATACGATGTTTGTTTGTCTCTTTCTGACTTATGTCTCTCTGCATGGCAGGCTCTAGGCCCATCCAAGTTTCTGCAAATGACCCTATTCCATTCTAAGGTCAAAGCCGCTACTCTATCCCCCATCTCACTGTGTGAGGACTTGTCTACACTTGAGATGATGTGCTTAACCTCCAAATGCCTTGCTAGAGAGTAAGTTCCTTGCCGGCAGAGGCTCTGTCTGCCTGAGGCTCCAGGTGTCCCTCGGTGTCCTCTACAGTGTCCTCTGTTGGGAGCAGGGCCCTTCTGTTCCACTGACTTCTCATTTGGGCAACCTGCTAGGAATCTAGTCTTTCACTTTATCCAGGCCTCTGGTGCCCCTTCTGACATTCATTCTTACCTGGCCTGCTTCCACTATTTTTTTTCCCTGGCTGCACTGGTCTTCCTTGTGGTGCTCTGGACTTCTCTAGCTGTGGAGCCCAGGATCTAGAGTGGGAGGGCTTAGTAGCCACCCAGTCAGGACATGTGGGATCTTAGTTTCCCCATCAGGGATGAAACCACTCCCCATTCCCTGCACTAGAAGGTGAATTCCTAACTACTGGACTGCCGGGGAAGTCCCTCTGCTTCCACTCTTTCCCTTGAAACCATTTTTCAGTGCAGCAGCCAGAGTGGTCTTTGAAATGTAAATCAGGTAATCTTGATCTTAGAATAAAATCCAAAACCTTACCCATGGCTTTCTGGCCTGGCTGTGGACCCTGTGCACATTTGTCCTCAGGTCTCCAGCCTCAGGCCTGAGCTCCAGCCACCACACTGGCTCTCTCTCCATTTCTCACCGCTCTGAGCTCTCTTCTACCCTGGAGCCTTTGCACAGCTGCTTCCTTTGCTCTTTGTTTACTTTAATTATTCTGGAAAAACACATGTACAAGGAAGCACAGACAAGCATGTTTATTACAGAATTGTTGTAATATGACAGTTGAAAACAACCTAAAGTCCTGCATTAGTAGAGGGAGCTCCATCAACTTCCATCCCGACTGGGTAAATAAATTATGGGGCAGTCATACAATGGAAAACATGGTGCTGAAGAAAGGAGGAAGATGTTCTCAATACTCTGATATGGAATCAAGTTATGGAAAGTCACTTCAAGGTGCAGAATAGTGTATAAAATATGCATAAAATGGGAAAAACAGAAATCTATATTCATATTTGGTTGAAATGCATGAGGAAAAACTAACTGTAGTAAGAAAATTAACAACAGTGGTTACCTATGAAACTGGTATGGGAATGGTGTAGATGAGGAGCAAGAATGGGGAGGAAAACTTCATTGTACCTTTTTGCATACCTTTGGGGCTTTAACTATGTGAATATACCACCTCCCCCGCCCCTACATACACAAAACAAGAAAGAGGTGGGTCTACATCTATGGACATGAAAAGGTCTGCAAGACAAATTGTTAAGAAAAACAAGCATGTTGCAAAACAACATGCACTTATCAAAGTTTAGAAATACAAGGACAGGGGATTGGGAGATGGGCACAAGATGGGGGGCTTGATTTTTAGGAGTGGCTGGCCAAAGGGAACTTCCTTTTAGCTGTGTGGGTCAATTATTTTTTTAGTACTTGTTATTTATGAATTAATTATAAATAAGGGAATAAGAAAAGATATCTTGGGTATAGTACTGCCAGATGATGACCAGATCAAGGGTTGGGTACTGGGAGTAAGTGATTGAAATGGAGTGAAGGCAAGGTTGGAGCTAAGAAAGTACCAGACATGTACAACCAGGCCGTTACCTAGAGGAACACACCTGGTACAAAGCCCCAGTGTGGTGTTTTGAGCTGGGCTGGACAGCATAGGGGAGTTCTGTAGGCGATGAAGGATGAGGAGAACCCTCTTAAAGCCTTACTCAGAAGAGGTAGCTCCATGACTCCCATAAGGGCATGGTTGAAGATTCTAGAGCTGCATGGTCTCCAGAGAGAGATGGCTTTTTCTGGTGGTAGAAGAGAAATGGAGGAGAAATACTGTTCAGTACGGCAGCCACCAACCACATGTGGTTCTTGAGCTGCACAACTGTGGTTTATGCAACTGAGAAAATGAAATTTCATATTTTATTTTGATTAACTTAAATGTAGGTGTGTGCATGCTCAATGGCTCAGTCATGTCCAACTCTGTGTGGCCCCATAGACCGTTGCCCGCTAGTCTCCTCTGTCCATGGGATTTCCCAGGCAAGAACACTGGAGTGGGTTGCCATTTCCTACTCCAGGGGATCTTCCTGACCCAGGGATCGAACCTGAGTTTTCTGCATTGGCAAGCAGATTCTTTACCACTGCTCCACCTAGGAAACCACCTGCTTATTTGCATTTATCACATTGGACAACACAGAGCTAGAATGAAGCTTCATGAGGAGCTGGCTCTGGTAATTTGGGGCATAAAAGATTAAGTGGCCTCCACTAGAGATGCCCAGAGGTGGTGTAGTGGCCTTAGGAGAGGACCTGGATCCCACTGATGCAAGAAGAAAAATTGCTCTGGGGAAAAATTGAATATATAGGAGGTTAGATGGTATTTATGGGAACAAGGATCTAACATTTCCATCATTGCAGAAAGTTCCATTGGACAATGCTGATCTAGCCACGTTCTGCTACTGAGCCCTTGAGATGGACTGTGAGCATAAATACACAAAGACTTTGTCCCCAAGAGAAGAATACAGAGTATTAGTAACTTTTAATATTGATCATATGTTGAAATAATAATTTGCATATATTTTGTTATGTAAAAATATTGAAAGTAATTACAAAGGAGGAAAGAGGATGGGGGAGGAAGGATTAGGAGTTTGGGATTAGCAGATTCAAACAATTATACATAGGATGGATAAACAACAAAGTCTTAGTGTTTAGCACAGGGAGCTATATTCAATAGCCTCTGATGAGCCGTAATGGGAAGAATACATATATTTACATAACTGAATCATTTTGCTATACAGCACAAATCAACACAATATTTTAAGTCAACTATACTTCAATAAAACTTCAAACAAGTAATTACAGCTGCTTCTTTTTTAAGATTTACTTTTTTATTATTTTGGGCTGTGCTGGATCTTCACTGGTACATGTGGGCTTTCTCTAGTTTCCCAGCCACTTCTTAAATTTTAATGCAGCTCCTAGAAAATTTTAAAGTCCACGTGTGGCTTGCATTACATTTCTATTGGACAGAGTTGATATAAAAGTGCAGTGAGAAAGACTGAGAGGGGGATGAGGTCAGAGCAGGGCTGAGGATAATGGGGACAAGAGGTACTTTAGTACATTTGGCCCCAGGTGGTGTCTGGTCTTCTCTCAATGTGACAGGGAGGGCCCCTAGAGATCTGCTGAGGACCTGGGGTCCCAGCATAGACGGCAGTTGTATGGCTTGGGGTGTTGCCGAGGGCCTTCTTTGTGGAGTCGGCTCAGGACTTTCCCAGATTCTCTTTTCCCCATGAAAATGTACTTCCTTCTAGTCTTAACTTGGGTGATAATTTCTTGACATTCTATGCCTTTATATGGTAGAGTTCATCCTGATTAATACCAGCCTTTCTTTAAATATGTGAAAAAGATGCTCAACTCACTTATATTAAGAGAAACACAAAACAAAATACAAGGCAATATTTTTCCCATAGCAGATTGGCCAAGATTAAAAATAAATAAATAAAAACTGTGTGGGTAAGGTACAGGATAACAAGGTTATGGGGATTTAGTTAATACAGTCTTTACAGGAGACAAATTGATAGTGTCTATCAAAACTTTAATTGCGTATTAGGTTTGACTCAGTCCTGGTATTCATTCTACAGATATACACAGTGAAGATAACCTCTTCAAACCGTATTCATTGCAGTAGTATTTATAAAAGAAATAATTGGGAATAGCTTAAATATTCACTACTGTGTAGTGATAAAATACATAAGTATAATTTCAATAGGATTATGAGATAATAATGTAACCTCACTAAATAACAGCCGCTAAAAATAGTAAGGCAGAAATAAAGAACATCCAAACATACAGAGAAGGATCTCCAAGATACATTGTTAAGTTAAAAAAGAAAAAAAGCAAAGTGAGAACAGTGTAGGTAGCACACTGTCATTTCTGTGGTGAGTAGAACTCAATGTATTTGTTTAGTTCTATGCTTATACATGTATAGATTTGTTAGAAAGATGTGTAAGAAACCAGTAACAGTTGTGGCTTCTAAGGAGGGGAACTATATTATGGGGAGAAGAAAGACTATTCTGTACCTTTAAAAATTTCATGACACACATATATTGGCAATCCAATAAAACTAAATGAAACATCTAATGACTTTTTAAGTAGGGAATTACCTCTTATCACAACATCATAAAGCATCTTTTGTCAACACATCACAGTATAACACTTGCCTGGCGTTGCAGCTCTCTCTTTTTGCTTTCTGGGGAGTTATATTTACTCTCTAACTACTTAGTAATTGAAGAAAAAGACTTATGTATTTACTTATTTTTTGGCAAGTACAGTTCTGGATTAATTTTTAGGATCCATTTTTAGGTTTCCAGGATTTTGACTTTTTTCCGTCTTGTTTTGTTACTTTATTCATGCTTAATCATTTCTTGTGAAGTTAATGAAAGTTTTAAAAATATTTTGAAAAATCAGAGTTCCCTGTTCTTTCTTTTACTCTTTGACATGCTCTTGAAATAAACATTTAAAGATCACACAGAATAGGAGTAAAACAAAATACTCGATTCAGGGTGCCCTCTAGTGGTTAAAGAAAACACTCTGAATTTAAGAGCCCCTCCTTTTCTCAAGAAGCAAGAACTTCCGTGTTTCTCCAAAAATAGAATTGCCATATATATATATATATATATATATATATATATATGCATATATGCGGGCATTCCCTGGTGGCTCAGACAGTAAAGAATCTGCCTGCAATACAGGAGACCTGGGTTTGATCCCTGATTCAGGAAGATCGGCTGGAGAAGGGAATGGCTACGCACTCCAGTATTCTTGCCTGGAAAATCCCATGGACAGAGGAGACTGGTGGGCTACAGTCCATGGGCAAAGAGTCAGACACGACTGAGCAATTTAACACTCACTTTTCATGTGTGTGTGCTCAGTCATGTCTGACAGTTCCACTCCTGAGTATGTGTCACTTCAGTTGTGAATATATATGAGATATATATATATATACAAAATATATATATATTGGCTATGTTCTCTGTGCTATACATTATATCCTTGTAGCTTATTTTATACATAATGGTTTGTCCCTCTCTTAACCCCCAGTTGCCCCTCCCTTCCCAGTGGTAACCACTAGTATGTTCTCTATATCTGTTTCTGTTTTGTTATATTGACTAGTTTGCTGTGTATTTTAGATTCCAAATATAGATGCTCTCATAGAATATTTGTCTTTGTTAAATTTTAAGAAATGCTTTCTATTAGTGATTCCTAAGTTCACAAAGACTCCCTGCTGCAATTTCCTCCTTTAAATTTAGAGCTCTCTCTTGGACGATTAGAACCTCCATTCATCTTGAAACCACTCTGCCAGTTTGAGAGGTGAGAAGGGCATTTTCCATCCCAGTTCCATGAGCCAAATTGGATTTTCTTGTTCCTCATAATGAGTCAGTTTTCCTAACACCATCTGTTGAGCGATCATTCTTTCCCCCATGGAGCAGTGCTGACACCTTTGCTGTGTATTAAGTTCCTGTGCAACTGGCCCTGCATTAGCTCTTCTAGTCCATTGGCCAAGCTTTCAGTTCTTGTGCTATGAGCACACTGGTTTTGTTTGTTTGTTTTGCTTTTACGATGGCAAGAGGTTTGCTATTTTATTCTTATTCTTTATGCATTGTCAAGTGATTCCAATCCAGATTTTCACTTAATTCTTTCAGAATGCTGCAAGGCCAGGATTATTATTTTTTTATTTTTTTTAACTTTTGGAGGTGACATTTAATACCATGATTGTGATGATCTAGGTCAGTATTATTATCTGTATTTTACACATATGGAAACAGAGGCCCAAAAAATCTAATTTCAATGCCCAAAGTTCATGTACTGTTAAATGGTGAAACTGGGATTTTAAACTAAGTCAATCTAGCTTGAGAGCCTGTGTTTTCCTTTCTACTACATGCCCAGTATATCAGCTCCTGGTCTGATTGTTCCTTAAGCCCTATAAAGAGTCCTGACCAATTGGGAAAAGGGAAAAAATTCATCAACTCAGCCTCTTGGCAAACATTAGCATGGTTCTGGGTTTAATTGCCTCATTTTTTTCACACAATATTATTAAAGCTTGAAGTTTTAAAAATCCATGTTCTAAGCTAGATTTAGGTCACATACATGATAATTAAAAAATAAATCTCCAGGTGCTGGGAATGATGTAGTGTTTTCTAATTATAATATATGCAATTTAGCTCAATAGTTTAAAGAGTCAGAAGCCTAGGATCTCACAATGTAGGCGACAGTGTTGTTATTACCCACTCTCTTCCTTCTTTTTAGCAGAATCCAGATTTTACTCAGATAACGTACACCCTAGTCAGCCAGGTGCTTCATGTAAACCCATCATGGTCATCCTACTCTCCTTGCCATCAGCTGGTTTAGGTATCAACTCATTTCTCACAAATAAGACATGAAGAAAAAGTCTGACGGGATGACATCTAGGAAGCCTTTTTCTTAGTCTTAAAAAAATGATATATAAGCTTTCAGGAAGGAAGGAACGCTTCTTCCTCTGGTGTGATGTTGGGAGCTGTGGTAGCCATTTTGTGACTGTGAGGGAAATTAGTCTGAGGAACAGGCTGACCCCTCTGAAGATGGCACAGCAGAGAGATGGAAAGAATGTAGGCCCTTGATGAAACTTGGCTGCTAAGTTAACAAATTCTGGCAGAGTCTTGCCTCTGAGCTTCTTGATGAATGAAATAATTAAATTTCCTTATATTGTAAGCCACATAAGTGATGAGATTCCTGTCAGTTGTGACTAAAGGTAGCCTGTGTTGTTGTTCAGTTGCTAAGTTGTGTCCAACTCTTTGAGACCCCAAGGACTGCAGCACACCAGGTTTCCCTGTCCTTCACTATCTCTAAGAGTTTGCTAAGATTCGTGTCCGCTGAGTTGATGATGCTGTCTAACCATCTCATCCTCTGCCGCTCCCCTTCTCCTTTTGCCTTCAATCTTTCCTAGCATCAGGATCTTTTACAGTGAGTCAGCCCTTCACATCAGGTGGCCAAAGTATTGGAGCTTCAGCTTCAGCATCAGTCCTTCCAAAGTATATTCAGGGCTGATTTTTCTTTAGGATTGACTGGTTTGATCTCCTTGCAGTCCAAGGGACTCTCAAGAGTCTTCTCCAGCACCACAATTCAAAAGCATCAATTTTTCGGCGCTCAGCCTTCTCTATGGTCTGACTGTTATAAATCTTTATGGTGTATATATTTTTGGACCATAAAGGTATCTTACATGTGCTTCTTAAGGAAATATAAGTATAAATCCTCAATTATCTCTTGTGACTTTAAGTCAAGAATGTGACCCATGTATGGGCTCCCACATCTGCTGCCTCTGCTCCGGGTAGGGACTGGGGGAGTGAACAGGGTGTGTCATACCATAGTTCCATATGTCTTCCTTCTCTTCCATCCTATCTTATCTGCAAGGAGCTTACTGTCTAATAGGGAACACAGAAAAATGACGTGAGGGTGGGTGCAGACCTGTCTGGGACTAAGTTTAAAGCACAGGGCCAGCTCAAAGGAGGGAGAGACTCACTTATCTGGGATGCATATCCAGGAACAGAATTGTTAAGGGAGGTTGGGACAGGAGTGGGCTGAGGTATCAGAGGAAGAGCCTAGAGCTGGGTATAAGAATTAGCTGGGTGTGGGGAAGGCGAGTTGGAGGAGCAGAATTCCAAGTTGAGAGGAGGTGTGAGTTAAGAGACAGAGATGGAAACAGGGCCCCTGGGGGAGCTGGACCCCTTGGTGTGGCTGGAGCACAGAGTTATCAGGCCACAGAGAATGGGGCTGAGAAGAAGGCATTTTCCTTTCCCCACAAAGAAGTGAAGGGAAGCTGTGTGTGAAGTGATATAATATGTGCTCCAGTTGAAGTATGAAAAAGCTTCTTTGTGTGTGAGTTAGCTAACTTATGTAGATGCAGAAAATAAAACGTCATTTGAGAATTTTAGAAATGGGCCTTTGGAATGATTGTTCATTGGAGAATATTAAACATGTTATTATTTGCCTCTTTGTTGAATAAACAATAGACTAAGATAAAAACAAAAGAGTCTATATTAAAAAGTAAGTTTCCTCCTACCCTAGAATCTTAAATTTCTTTCCCTGGTGGCAAGCACAGTGGCCAGGGTTTAAAAAATATACATTACCATGTGTAAAATTAGATAGCCAATGGAAATTTGCTGTATGTTGCAGGGAGCTCAAATCCAGTGCTCTGTGAAAACCTAGAAAGTTGGGATAGGGCGGAAGGTGGGAAGGAGGTTCAGGAGGGAGGCAACATATGTATGCCTGTGACTGACTCATGTTGATGGATGGCAGAAACCAATACAATATAAAGCAATTATCTTCCAATTAAAAATAAATTTAAAAAATCAAACAAAAATAAAGTACTTTTATTTAGTTTTTTAAAAAGAAATACATGCATAAACAAACATGCATTTGGTATTAGCTATATACTGCTGTGTAACAAGTTACCCAAAAACTTAGTGGCTTAAAACACCAAACATTTATTATCACATATTTCCTGTGATCAGGAATCCCAGTGGCCTAGCTGGGCCCTCCAGGCTCAGGGTCTGTTACAAAGATGTCATCAAGCTGTCAGCTGAGAATGCAGTCACCTCATAGCTCCACTCCAGACTATCTGCTGTCAGGTTCCCTCAAGGCCTTGCTGGCGGGATTTAGTTCCTCACAGGCTATTAGGTTGATGGCCTCATTTCTTCACTGGCTTTTGGCTTGAGGCCTCCCTTAGCTTCTTACTCCATGGGCCTCTCCACTGGGCTCCTCGGAGCATGGCAGATGACTTCATCCAAGCAAATATGTGACAAGAGCTAGAAAACTCAAGAAGGACTAGAAGGAAACCAAAGCTTTTTTTTTAATAACCAAATATCAGAATTGACATTCTCTCACCCTTGCTGTATTCCGTTCGTTAGAAAAAAGACACTAGGTTGAGTCCACCCTCAAGGGTTGGGGATTACACAGGGCATGGTCACCAAGGGTTGGAGAGCATTGAGGATCATCTTAGAAGCTGCCTGGCACACGTGTGTATTTCCATCTATAGATGTCCATTTTTGAGCTTTCTTCTTTTTTTGGCTGTGCCCTGCAGCATGCGGGATCCTCATTTAGCCAATCAGTGATCAAACCCACACCCACTGCAGTCGAAGCAGTGTTTTAATCACTGAACCACCAAGGAAGTTCCTAGATGCCTTTTTTTTTTTTTAAACCACAAAGTTTACTACCTTGCTTTTGCAATGTAACAGTGTATCTTGGAGCAATTTCCAGGTCAGTACATAAAGATCTTGTAGCCTTGAGATAGCATGTGTCAACCCTCATGAAACAGTCCCTTATTGATGGACAGTCAGGGCATTTTTAATGTTCTGCTGCACATATTCTTTTTAAAATCTTTTAAAAGTTATTTATTTTTGGCCACACTGGGTCTTCATTGTTGAGCACTGGCTTGCTCCAGCTGTGGCGACCAGCAGCCACTTTCTAGCTGGGGTACTTGGGCTTCTCTTTGCGGTGGCTTCTCTTATTGTGGAGCAGGGGCCTAGCTGCTCCAAGGCATGTGGGATCTTCTGGGAGCAAGGATCAAAGGGACCAAAGATCAAACCAGCATTTCCTGGGCACTGCAAAGCAGATTCTTAACCACTGGCCCACCAGGGAAGCCTTGCACATATTCTTTACAGCAGTGATTTCTCATATGGAGGGAAATTCATTCCTACAAGCTGAATTGCTGGGTCAAAGGGTATGTTCCCTTCACATTTGGATAACTATGGACAAATGATCATCCCAACCCCAAAGCAGAAGAATTGTCTACTTCTCCACAGCTTCTTAAGGCATTGTTCAAAAGTTTTAATGAACAAAAGGGAAATTGTAGGAGAAACACTAAAAACCAAAGTCTAATAAGAGAAACAAATCGGAGTCATTAATTTTTAGTAACTAACAGTGGAACATTGTATAATTTGATTTGGATTCACCGGGGTATTTTCCTAATATAATATGCAAACAAGATTAAGGACTCTTAAGTTTAGGCCCCAGTGTACCTGCTGATCATTTCTGGCTCTTGTCACTACAATCTTAGATAACACTTCCCTCTCTGGTATTTTGTCTGGGTCACTCAGCAGTTAACTTCTTAGATTTCAGCCTCATTTGAGGACATGGCACTCATGGATACCAAGTCAAGTTTATACTGAATAATTATTTGCTTTGGAAACATTACACTTTTTGGCCATTTTGGCCTTTTCTATGGATGATTCAAGCATTAGAAAGATAGGGAATGTTGGGGTCAAGAAGTCTTAGGACCCAGATACAGCTCTCCTCCAGTTCCCTTCCAAGTTCTGGAATCCCTTCTACAATCAACTTCTCTCTGTGTGTTTTCATAGGGGAATACTTATTCTATTAAGGTAGATTATTCCATGAGTAAACAGCTCTAGAGGTTAAAAAGTATTTCATATATTGAGATGAAATCAGAAATCTGATGCTCTGGTGCCTCTTAATCTGTCTTAGGAGCAATAAGGAAAAGTCTTTGCTCCTTGTAGATGGCTCCCATAGCTTCCTTCAGTCTGCTCTGCTCCAGGCCAATGACTTTATTCATTCCTTCCTCCCAGGAGTTGATTTCCAGATGTGCTGCCACACTGATTCCTTTCCTTTGAACACTCTCGTAAGATTCAAAAAGATGTCAAACATGAGGGCACCCACACTGCCACTCTTTCTGTTGATCCCCACTTGATAGTAGGAGCACTTTGACGACCACTGATTGAGAGTATGGATGCTGACAAAGAGCTGTTGTGAACTCAAGAATGCTCTGTCAGTGTTTGCAGCAGCATGATTCACGATAGCCAAAAGCTGGAAGTAACCCATACGTTTAACGGTGGATGAACAGATAAACTGTGCTATAGACATACCATGGACTATTTATTATTCAGCCTTAAAAAGGAAGGAAATTCTGACACATGCTACATCATAGCTATAGCACAGAAATATGCTAAGTGAAATAAGCCAGTCATGAAGGGACCAATATGTATGATTTCACTTGTATGAGATATTTAGAGTAGGCAGATTTACAGAGACAAGACTTCCCTGGTGCTACAGTGGATAAGAATCGGTCTACCAATGCAGGTGACACAGGTTTGGTCCCTGGTCTGGGAAGATTCCACATGCTGTGAGCAACCAAGCCCGTGTACCCTAACTACTGAGTCTACACGCCGTAGAGCATAGAGCTGGGCTCTGCAACAAGAGAAGCCACTGCAATGAGAAGCCCACACACTGAAGCTGGATAGCAGCCCGGCTCTTCACAACTAAAGAAAGCCCGTGCAAGGAAACGAAGACCCAGTGCAACCAAAAATAAATAAATAACTAATTTAAAAAATGTATAGACACAGAAAATAGAATGGTAGCTTTATGATTGTATTTAGTGCCACTAAACTGTACACTGAAGATGGTTAAAATGGCAAACTGCATGTTATGTGTATTTTTCCACAATAAATCAAACTGCATCCTATCAATCACTGTTGCATCTCCAAACATCTGAAAAAAATAATTGTGTGTATGTCTGAGATCGATTATTCATACATTCTGCAATTAGTTTTGGCTCTCTGCCCCCACCCTCAACCTGAAGACTTCATTCATCCCACCATAAGCCTCCAGGAGCCATGTGTATCATGTGGCCCTATTTCCTTGGATGCAGCTGCTTAGAGCAAGACTGAGCAGCTAACTTGCGCTGGAATACTAAGAAACTATCAGCTGAGATTTTGGAATTTGGTGTCAGCAACTTTTTGTTAGTCTCTGTGTAGGGCAAGAGGATATATGTTTGGGGGGCGTAAGGTACAATCTTCCATGTTCACTTATTCAATAAATGTTCATTGTTTGCCTCTAGGTGCCAGGCATAGTAATAGGGGCTAGGATTCAGCCCCATTCCTGCTGTCCTTGAGAAGCAGGACAAATTGGACTGAAAAGATATTACCTCTAATGTCATCTCTAATATATTTTTGTTCTCTCTTAGATTTTGTGAGCTCCTCCCTCCTCGATGAACACCACAGAATACCATGGTATTTCGTCACGTTTAACTTCCCCCTCTACATTTTGTAAGCACATATTTTTTTTTTTTCAGCACCGCAGCTAGGACAATTGTTCAATGAAAGCTTGGTTGACAGTGACAGGATATTAGGAGGATTTTTAATTGAGCACCAAGACTACTCAGAGAAGTTCCATGTACGTTCACAGAGCACCTCCGAAGGATCATGTGTGTATGTGTGTGTGTGTGTGTGTGTGTGTGTGTGTGTGTGTGTGTGTGTGTGTGTGTGTGTGTGTACGCTCAGTCGTGACCGACTCTTTGCCACCCTGTAGACTGTAGCCCACCAGGCTCCTCTCTCCATGGTATTCTCCAGGCAAGAATACTGGAGTGGATTGCTGTTTCCTCCTTCAGGTAATCTTCCTAACGACGGATGCTTTTGTTTACTAGCTGCAGCAGCGCCACCACGTGGCACGAAAGTAAATGAGATTTGCAGCCCATTGAGCCTGTAGAAATTAAACAATTATTTTTGGGGGAGTTGGAGAGGAAAGTATCCTGTGTGGCTTGCAGGAATCTCAGTTCCCCCATTAGGGATTGAACCCAGTTCTCTGCAGTGAGAGTGCTGAATCCTAACCACTAGAACACCAGGAAACTCCTGAAATTACACAATTCTCAAAAAGAATTATTTAGATTGAGAAAGAGGAGATTCGTATTATTTCAAAATCTACACAGGATGGGAGACATTTTGGTCTGCTTAAAATTAGAAAATTTTGCATTTCTTAAAACGAGACAACACTGTGCTAAGGTCTCCATCCTGCTCTCTGAGAGCCTCTAGTAACTCCTAGGAGTTAGCCCCAGAGATGACCTTTTATGAGTAGGACAGATACCCTGAAAGTTCGGTAGATTCTTTGATGAGGTCTTCCCTGACTCCTTTTATGCAGTTCCAAGCTTATATGTTCCTAAAAAACCACTTCTTCTGTGGATTTTTTTCATCAGCAAATAGTCATTGAATGCCTGAATGTGCTTACTCTGTTCTAAGCACAACAGATGCAGCAGTGAACAAATCAGACTAAAACTTCAGACTCTTCGCTTATTATACTTGTTGTGACACATCTGTCCCCTTTATGCCCTGTAAGTCCTTTGACAACAGAGATCTGTCTCATCCTGTCACTGGAACCACACCTTCAGCCCATTTAATTCTGCAGTAAGAATTTCAGAACTCAACTGCATCAAGAAGACTGTATTTATTGGGACCGTGGCTGTTTTCTGGTGGAATCAAAGCTGTGCCTGCCAGCCAGGGACAAAATACAAATGCAGAAAGTTCATGTTAGAGTCTATGGTAGGCCGAATAATAGCCCTCTGAATATGTCCACATTCTAATTCCCAGAAACTGCGGATCTTTTATAGATGTGATTAATTTAAGGCTTTTGAGATGGGAGATTGTTGGGGTGGGCCCAATGTAATCACAAAGATCCTTGTAAGAGGGAGGTGGGAGAATTGGAGAGAAGACTGTAAAGATGCAAACAAATGTCAGAGAGGAGAGAGGCTGCTATGCTATTGGCTTTGAAGATGGAGAGGAGGCCACAAGCCAGGGAATGCAGGTGAACTCTAGAGACTGGAAAATGCAAGGAAATGGATTCTCCTCTAGCATCTCAAAAATGAACACAGGCCTGCTGCCACATTTTAGATTTCTGACCTCAGAAGTAGAAGATAATACATTCGTGTTGCTATAAGCTGCTAGCTTTGAGGTAACATCCAGCAGTATCAGGAAGTTGATATAGATTTTTGTCTTCCCTTTAATCTGCCCACCCTATTGCCCATTCTCCCTGGTGTACAGAGCAGGATATTTCTATTCTGTTCACTTATTTTCCCAAGTCATAGAGGTGTCCTGGTGTTTTTAACACAAGCCTGTAACAGTGTTTCTGTAATAAGGTTGTTTGACCTTTGGCATATTCTCAGGGTCCCCAAGTCTTCTATGAGAATTTAAAATTCTGCATTTTCAGTTCCATGGTTGACTAAAAATTTAATATATAATTAATACATTTTAATTAATAATTCAACTTACAACCCCAAAGTCAGCCTCATTTTCAGAAGAACGCTAAAAGCATTCTTATTAGAGTCAGGAACAATTCAGGGATATCCACTAGTACCACTCTTATTTAATGTTATTCTAGATTCACTGGATGAAAGCCCCAAAGAAAAAGTGAAAAACTATACTAATAATAAAGGAATCCAGAAAAGTGGTGGGCACAACATTTGTGCATAGTAATCAATATATAAAATTACCTATAACATGAATAAATAATGGGAAAACATCCTATTTGCAGTAACAACAGAAAAAAAATTTAAAAGAACTAAGAGTTAGGGTAACAAGAAATGTGAAAAGTCAATATGAAGGAAACAGAACAAAACTTGAAAAAGAAGAAAGGTATGCCATGTTCCTTAAGAGAAAAATCGACTGTGATTAGCACTGTGAAAATAGTCTTACGTGCTTAAGATCACACAGCTGGGCTTCTGTTATTGGCAACTAAATGAAATTGATCAGAGAAAGTCTTGTTTTATTTTTGTTTCCATAACTTCATTCTCCACCTAGCCTGTAATTACCTGGTGGGCCAAGCCAAACTCACCTTTGGACTGCCAGGGTATGGGAAGTGAGTTCTCCCTAGGAGATGCTGCCCTCTGCTCCTTGTCTGACTTGCCCCTAAGCACTTTCAGTTTTCTTTTGTTTCATACACACACACACATACACACACACAGACTCAGCAATATCCATTTCCATAATACTCCTCTGGACTATCCTAGGTTTTATTATCTCATTGAAACAATTGCTACATACTAAGGGTAATCTTCTCAGGATCATAGCTAAAATAACCGTTTTATAATCTTCAACATATCCCCAGCCTACTCTTGGGTTATATGTCTTTTGGACACCACTTTTATATACGTCTTACCTCTCTACATCTTGGGCACTGTAGTTTAAAAACTTTTCAATTCTAAGGACTTCCCTGGTGGTCCAGTGGTTGAATCTTTGAGCTTCCAATGCAAGGGGTTCGGATTTGATCCCTGGTTGGGGAACTAAGGGCTTCCCTTGTGGCTCAGCTGGTAAAGAATCCGCCTGCAATTCGGGAGACCTGGGTTCGATCCCTGGGTTGGGAAGATCCCCTGGAGAAGGGAAAGGCTACCCACTCCAGTATTCTGGCCTGGAGAATTCCATGGACTTCACACTTTGGGGAACTAAGATCCTACATGCTGCATGCTGCACAGCACGGCAAAGAAAGTTAAAAAAAAAATAAAATGCTAAAAAGAGACGTTTGTTTTTAAAAAATTCCACTGCTAATCACTATTGTCAAAGGAATTTTAGATAGTATCAAAAGGTACATTTCTTTTGGTATAGGAATGGAGAAAAGGGAGAAGCTGTTATTGTCCCTGAACTCTTACTTGTCAGGCTAGCCTTGTGGGATAGGATGGATAGCGGGTAGGGGCAGGGACAGGCAATCAGGTTAATTACAAAGAATCTTCCATTTCACACAGACCACACCCTCTTTGGAGGCTGTTATCTGACTACTAGAAGTGGCTAGGCTCTCTCAGAGGAAAAGCTAAGTCGGATTTTTAGCTCTCCCTTCCTCCCTTCTTATCTTCTTTCTGCAGAGCCTGGCAGATGCTAGAAATTCAACAACTGCCAAACGAACACAAGGATAGGATTGTCCTTCCACTAGCCTACGTCCTAAAGCCTAAAGAGCAGAAAGAAGCTGCTTAAAAATTCTCTAGAAAAAGTGCCACCAAAAAGGAGCAGTCCATTGGCACAACAGAGAAGATGTTAGCTTTGGGGCAGTCATTAAAAAAAATAATAACTTTAATTTAAAATAAAATAAAATATTTAAATTTAATTTATTTAAAAGTAAATTTAATTTAATTTATTTAGGGCTGTGCTGGGTCTTCGTTGCTGAGTGGGCTTTTCTCTAGTCTGGGAGTGTGGGGGCTACTCTAGCTGCGTGCAGGCGTCTTTATTGTGGCTTTTCTCGTGGTACACTGGCTCTAGAGCACGTGGGCTTCAGTAGTTGCCTTGCTTGGACTCTAGAGCACCGGCTGAATAGTTCTGTCCCTCCGGCTTAGCTGCTCTGTGGCATGTGGAATTTTCCTGGACTAAGGATTGAACCCAAGTCTCCGGTATAGGTAGGCATATTCTTTACCACTGAGCCACCAGGGAAGCCCTAGTAAGGTTTCTATCTTTCACTGTGTATATTGGGAAATGCTTTTGTTTCAGCCTTTCCACTCCACCTTTTTCTCTCCCTTGGTTTAAAAGAAATTAAAACTTTTGTGTGTACGAAAGTCGCTCAGTCGTGTCCAACTCTTTGTGACCCCATGGGCTATACAGTCCATGGAATTCTCCAGGCCAGAATACTGACTGGAGTGGGTAGCCTTTCCCTTCTCCATGGGATCTTCCCAACTCAGGAATCAAACCCAGGTCTCCTGCATTGCAAGCAGATTCTTTACCAACTGAGCCACCAGGGACACCCAAAACATTTGGGGAGGCCCTTAAAAATATACTGGCCCTAGGCACTGAGCTTTCTATGTCTAAGGGGTAAAGTCAGTTCACCTCGGTGTTAGGGGACTGGCTGACTTACTTTTTTTTCCCTCTTCCTGAGGGTTAACCACAGAATATTATCTTTTTTTCCTCCTCTTTTCTATATGTCTATTTTCTTTGAGATGTTTTGTGTGTTTTAGCTGATTTTATTTTAATTTTTAAAAATATTTATTTATTTTTGACTGTGCTGGGTCTTTACTGATGCTCGGGCTTTTCTCTAGTCATAATGTGTGGGCTTCTCATTTCAGGGGCTTCTCTTGTTGCAGAGTACAGGTTCTAGGGTGTGAAGGCTTCAGTAGTTGCGGCTCCTGGGTTCCAGAGCACAGGCTATGCAGTTGCGGCTCACAGCTTTAGTTGTGGCTTACACGGCATGTGAGATCTTTCTGACCACAGATGGAACCCATGTCTCCTGGACTGGCAGGCAGATCCTTTACCACTGAACCCAGGAAAGCTCTGCTAAATGTTTTGATTATCACCTCTGCTGAGACTTAACCACTATACATGAGAAGTTGAAAACGCATAGGCCTACAAGCAGGCCTCTGTGGGGCATTTGTCCACCGAGTGTGGGGAAGGCCTGGTGACCCCAGAGTCCTATGTGGCTCCCTCCCACTGGATTGTTCCCAGACTTGCCTGTTTTTCAAGAAAAACTGGAAATCTTGAGTAGAAAAAAGTCAAGTCTCCTAATTAAAACATGCTCAAAATTCAAAGAAAAAACCCTTTCTGCTTGAGCCAAACAAAACACCTCTGTGAACTGCATCTGGCACTACTTTATAATCTCTGTCAAATGTAGCTGCAGGGAGAACCCTTAAAAACAGGTGTAAGAGTAGAGAACCGACATGTCAGCAAGAATAGCATGGTTTTAGTGTGACTGCGAAAATACTAATTGCAGTAAATTGTATAATTTTCTTACTATTTATGTGTAGTCACTTGGTAATAACTGTGAATCTAATGAACAATTTCAGGTTCTATACACATCTGTTTGTATTTATATGCATGCTATCTTATTCTCCTTCATTTGCGGTTTGAGTAAACGGGCCATAATTTCAACTTACATGTATGAAGGAAAACTCTGTTGTTAATCATGCTTTTGAGTTTTTAAGAGTGTACTTAACTAGGTCTTAATGAAGGCTTGTGTTTAATTTCTAGTCAGGTCACATGTTTGACTTCCTTTGGGGTTTTACTGTATGAGAAAGAGAGAGAAGTCTATGTTCCTTTATTTTTAAGTCTTTAGGAGTAAACATTTAATAAAGTAGGTGAAGTGAAAGTTGCTCAGTCGTTTCCCACTCTTTGTGACCCCATGAACTATAAGCTGTTCCCTTCTCCAGGAGACCTTCCCAACCCAGGGATCGAACCCAGGTCTCCTGCATTGCAGGTGGATTCTAGCCTGAGCCACCAGCTGAGCCACTCTGGAAGCCCCAACATTTAATAAAGGTGATTTTAATGTGAAATAGTACTTCAGGGATTTAAATGAAAAGCATGTATATATTTACTTCATAGCGACAAAGTCGGCCTTAAGTATTGCCAGAATATGACTAGGCAGGGCCAAGCCTACACTTCTCCCTTCATCTCAGCTGATGATTTCACTTTCTAATCCTAGATTGTAAACAGACAATTAAGATCTAATGTGATGAGTATCTTGAGTGGGAAACAGGTTCCCATGGAAACAGAAGCAGAGTCTCTTACTTAGGCTTGGTGCGGCAGGGAAGTCTGTTCCGTCTTCCTGGAGAAAGTGTATCTCCTGTAAGAGTATTAAAAAAAAACTGATTAACCTTCAGTTAGAGGCCAGGATGAGGGTGGGGTGAGGCTGAGAAGTCTAGAATTAAAAATATCTGGGCTTGAAATTAAATTCAGAAGGACTGGAGGTTGCAAAGCGCTATTCTACTTCAGTATTTCGCAGTGGGGCTTCCCTGGTGGCTCAGTGGTGAAGTGTGCCTGGCAATGCAGGAGACACCGTTTGGCTCCCTGATCCGGGAAGATCCCAGGTGCCACAGAGCAGGTGGCAACATGTGCCGCAACTACTGAGCCGGTGCTCAAGAGCACAGGAACCGCAACTACTCAGCCAAGGTGCCACAGCTACTGAAGCCTGACTGCCCTAGAGCCTGTGTTCTGCAACAGAAGCCACTGCAATGAGAAACCTGAGCACTGGAACTAGAGAAAAGCCCCCGCAGCAAGGAAGACCCAGCACAGCCAAAAAAAAGATAGAGAAATAAAAATTATATGTATAAAGATAGTCCATGATGGCCAAACTTACAAAAAAGATATTTTGCACTTGTTACTTTCTGACCATTTTTTTAATTTTTTTGCTTATTTGTTTACTATTTGTTCTACCCCCACTGGCTCACACACAACAGGAGCCCTACCTAGCTTGCTGATTCCTCAGTGCCTGGCACACAGGACTGTTAAGTCTTTCCATGTGTCAGATCACCACCACTCCAATCTCCCCTCCCTCTCCCCCAACACCATCCAACAAACAAAATTCTCCTTCTTCAGAGTTGGCTTAAATGCTTCCTTCTCTCTGAAACCTCCCCCATCTCTTAACCCCATCCCCACATTCAGAATTAATTCTTTCAGAGATCCCACAGCTAGTGATCCTTCCTTGTAGCATCGGTTGAATTCTACAGTCAGTTTGCTATTCCCTTCTCCTCTCTATTCCTCATTAAATCTTAAATCATATGAAGATAATATTTTAGCTGCATAAGCCTCCGAACACTGTGTGCAGGCTTTTACACACAGTAAGTTGGTAAATGAATATGAGTCGCCCAGTCGGGTACAACTCTTTGTGACCCCCATGGACTGTAGCCTGCCAGGATCCTCGGTACATGGAATTCTCCAGGCAAGAATACTGGAGTGGGTTGCCATTCCCTTCCCCAGGGTATCTTCCTGACCCAGGGATCCAACCTGGGTCGCCTGCATTGTAGGCAGATTCTTTACCGTCTGAGCCACCAGGGAAGCCCTTTACACACAAGGGGCTCAAAAATATTTTGAATAAATGAATTCAGGAAGTCATGAACCCTTCTTTCTCCCTTTCCCAAGTGCTCAGAACAATATTTTATAACTTAAAAAAAATTTGACCACATCACAGCCCTACTTAACTCTGTTGAAGGATGCTCTTCGTCCTTGGAATAGAATTCTAATTCCCTTAAGGACACTGGTTACCTCAGGACTCACTTGCTCCCACCCACTTCTCGAACCGCGTCCATTCCCCCAAACAAGGTAGAGTAAAACGTGACTGCACAACAGGGCTGTCCTGATTCATGCCACCAGACTTTTATTTCCATGACTCCCTCTGCCTGGACTGTCCCTTCAGTTTTCCTTGCCTGGTTTGGCTCAGGAATTACCTTCTCAAGCAAGCTTTCCTTCTTTGACTATAGATCCTATTAAGAACTTAGGTGCTCCCCTCCATTTGTGATTAGAAACGAAAACAAGATTAAACGGTAAAATGTAACTTTCAAAATGACAAACATGGACGCTAGATTTAGAACACCGTCTATCTATAATGTTCCTTTCATTCCCCCTCTCTCTGCAAGTCCCGGTTTTGACCCGAATAGTTTATCCGATAACACCACTGCCGGAGACTCAGGTTGGGTCAAAGGCTCTCTTCCCCCGCTTCCGGACACCATTCTCTTTAAAAGTAACTTGAACAGACTGCAAGTGTGCCTTCCCCCAGCAGGGTGTGAGCGCCAGAGGTAGCGCGGATACCATCTTCAGCGCAGGAGAGCCGGACAAACCCTTGCCCCGTACCCTCGACCTCCCAGTCGGCTCCAGATTTATTTTGAGTTGGAAGTAAAAGCTCCTCATATCTTCTTTAAGAAGTCTTTCCCTCTCCGCCCAGCACATATCTAGTTTTGGGGCTGGAAAAACAGTGAAGTAACAAACGGCCCCGAAAGCCAGTACAAACAGATCCACTAAATTCTCCACCTCAATAACAAAACCCGGCAAGGAGACGCCCCCAAATATTCAGTGGGCGGGCCCAGGAAATGCTCAACACCGGAAGTCACGTGGCGCCGCGCTCCTTGAATTCCTCAAGTCGGCAGTCGACTATTCAGCCTTGCAGCCGCCTCTGGCGGGCTCCGCTTTGATCCAGCCTTTCGGTGCTCGACTCGCCCGCGCTGCTGCCGCCGCCGAAGGAGGGGCAAAGCTCAAGATGGCGGACAAAACGCCAGGCGGCTCTCAGAAGGCCAGTTCAAAGGTAATTTCTTAGAGGACTTCTTAAGTCAGTGGGTCTATCACTGTCGTCTGGGGACTATAGACGCTTCTGGCCAGCGGGAGGAGACTGGGGACGGGGTCCGCGTTCTGCTCGCGACGGTAGGCCGGGCCGCAGACGGACCGTGGTGCGCAGGTTGAGAGGCCTGGTGTCTCCCCTTAGTCCCAGCCTGGATTCGGCTCGAGACTGGGGGGCTCAGGGCGGGTGGCGTGAGTATTTTGGCCCGAGCTTAGCACTGGAGTGAAATCAGGGATTTAGATGGAGGTCTTAAGTCCGGAAAACGCGCCCGGGTATTTCAGCTTGTTGCGCTCTTCAGGCCGCCGGGCAGAGCCTAGGAGAGGCGGGAATCGCTTCCCCGAACTTAAGTGTCTGCCTCCCTTTCCTCGGCTCTTTGGTTTTGGATCTCACACGCTTCCGGCCTCCCCCCGTTTCCCTCACGTCCTCCGGGGAATAAATCATCTTACGGCCATCAGTTGTGAGGGGAGGACCAATAGTGAAGGGACGCGGGGTGGGAAGTGCAGTTCCCCTTTGCGGTGATGCATCGCCAAGGTTAACGCTACGCTCTACACGTGGTTTTACCTCACGTAAGAGGAAGTATATTTGGAGGGCTCATTTCCCAGGACTCCGGATCTTCTGCATCTTCTGGAAAGAGAACTTCCTTAGACTCAGAAGCCACCTAAGATTAGTAAATTGCTTTTGAGTTTACAGGGAACCGTGTGCATGTATTGTGGAAACCACTGAGCTGTGGAAGTAGTTTAGCGTTAGTTAGGTTGTGATTAGCATCAGGTTCTAAGTTGCCATCTTGAACGGGTCCTTTAATCGACTTTTTGCTTTGAATTTCTCATCTCCAACACGGTATTAAAAGTAATAGGTCCTGCCCGAAGTAGTTGTTACGCTTTTTGATGCTGATCCGAGAAGTTGTGTAATACCTAAAAGTTCTAAGGACTATTAGATCTTACAGAGTGTGTATGATTGTAAGTAGGTTCTTAGGCAGTTACGTTTACGGTAGACTGAGCTTGTCTGGTATGTACAGTTTGTTCTAGGAAACGCAACCTGTTATATACTTGCTCCTCAGTTTCTGTTAAATTGTAATCTTTATGCTGTTTGGTGAATGGTGTTTATTAGTTCGTTATCGGTAATGGATTTTCCAGAAATCCTTCAGTTGTGTAGAAACTATGGTAGAGGGCTAGTTTTGGCTACTTTACGTGCTGCATATATTTCGTTTGTTTCTTCCCTCCCCGGTACCTTTTCCCTTGGTGAGGAGAGGAATAGTTGAGTGCATGATTTCCCACTTCCTCAGCCGACTCTGACAAAACCAGCCCAGGCCTGCTTACTGTTAGGGAACTGTTAGGAAAGCTGCGTGCGTGCTGAGTCGCTTCAGACTCTCTGCGATCCTATGGACCGTAGCCCGCCAGGCTCCTCTGTCCGTAGGATTCTCCAGGAAAGAACACTGGAGCGGGTTGCCATTTTCTCCTCCAGGGGATCTTACCGACTTAGGGATCGAACCCGCCTCCCTACATTGCAGGTGGGTTCTTTACCACTAGCGCCACCTAGGAAGCCCTTTTAATGTGTATGTTCAGGCTTCCTTCTCTAATAGTCCTTCGCGTGTTGTGTGTGGATATTCCCTATAAGTAGATTGTTAGATCTTCCAGTAATAAACCTTTTCAGTTTATATTGCTTTTTAATGTTTTTTTTTCTTTTTTTTAAATGTGGAACATGTTAGGAGTCTTTATTGAATTTTTTACAATATTGGTTTTGTTCCATGTTTTGGTTTTTTTTGACGGTGAGGCATGTGGGATCTTAACTCCTTGACCAGGGATGGAACCCTCACCCCCTGCATTATTGGAAGGTGAAGTCTTAACCACTGGCCTGCCAGGGAAGTCCCCTGAATTGCTTTAGATTATCATCAGTTGATGCTGTTAAGAGATTTTCTACTGATGTCATTAAAATATCTCAGGACTTGACGTGATTTGCTCCATTAATATGGAGGGTGCATGTTGCAGTAGAGAGATTATGAATTTTGCTAACAAGATAATTGGATTTAAATCTTGACTTGATAATAAATCATTTGTGCTATCAAGGCAAATTGCGTAATTTTTTCACCCTTACATTTCCTTGTTTGTGATATGGATGTAATCTCATTTCTACAGGATGGATGTAAGAATTAAATAAGTGAATATCTATAACGTATATTAAAAACTTAGTTCCTTTCCTCTCTCCTTTTGTTCTTAGAGGAAATAAAAAGTACTTACTTTTCAAAATGTCAGGATAAATTCTGAACCTGAGATTTAGAATCTGTCATCATTTATCATATTGACTGCTCAGATTGCTGCTTTTTATTTCTAACCCAAGTCCAGAATTTATTGGAGAGAGTGTAAGATCATTTGGGTTTAATACTGCAGTATTTGGAATTTCTAGCCTTTGGTCTCTGGTTTGATTTCCCTTCCTCTGGGGAGTGCAGATGAGTGACCTATTCTGCCATACAGATGGAGTGAACAGATTTTTCAGTTTCATGTTCTTTGGCTATAAAGTCCTATTGATACGGGTAGGGATGCTGGTCAATCATAGTTCTAGACTCTGAGAAAAATGCTAATTTAAAAATATACAAGAGGATGTAATGTACAGCAAGGCAACTGTAGTTAACAATGTGTGCGTGCTCTCTCAGTTCTGTCTCTTTGCGACTCCATGGACTGTAGCCCACCAGGCTCCTCTATCTGTGGGATTCTCCAGGCAAGAATACTGAGGGGGGTTGTCATGCCCTCCTCTGGGTGATCTTCCCCATCCAGGGACTGAATGAACGCTGATCTTTTGCATCTCCTGCATAGGCAGGCAGGTTCTTTACTTCCAAACCACCGGGGAAGCCCACAGTTAACAGTTTTAAGTATTGCATAGTTAAAAGCTGCTGAGAGAGTAGATCTTAAAAGTTCTCATCACAGGAAGTAAAAAAAAAAAAACTCTTTTAACTGTGTTTGATAATGGCTATTAACTAGACTTACTGTGGTGATCTTTTTGCAGTGTGTACAAATACTGGGGCTTCCCTGGTGGCTCAGTGGTAAAGAATCCACCTGCCAATGCAGGAGACTTGGGTTTAATCCCTGGGTCAGGAAGATTCCCTGGAGGAGGAAATGACAACCCACTCCAGTATTCTTGCCTGGAAAATCTCATGGACAGAGGAGGTCAAAAAGAGTCGGACTTGACTTATAGCAACTAAACAACAGCATACAAATAATGAATCATGTTGTGTACCGAAAACTAATGCAGTGTTGTATGTCAGTTATACCTCAGTAAAAGAAATTTTAAAAATATAATGTATTATAGGAATTTTTGCTATTGACAATGGCAAAATTATTTGACCTGTCTTAATTACAAAATGAAGAGATTAAATTAGATATCCTCTACAATTTCTTTTGGACTTGCCAGGTGGTGCTGGTGGTAAGGAATGCTCCTGCTGATGCAGGAGACACAAGAGATGCAGGTTTGATCCCTGGGTTGAAAAGATCTCCTGGGAGGAAATGGCATCCCACTTCAGTATTTTTGCCTGGAGAATCCCATGGACCGAGGAGCCTGGCGGGCTACAGTCCATAAGGTCACACAGTTGACGAGATTGAGCAACTGAGCAGCAGCAGCAGTTTCTTCTAGCTTTAAAAATTACATTAAGGGTGTATAGTCAAATGATTTAACCTTTGTGTGTAGTTGTCCTAATGAAGAAGCCCCATGTCCTTTATTTTCTGTGGAATTTTGCTGTACTTAAATTTTAAAGCCTGGCAAAGGTTTTAGATTAACTAAGAATTTCCCGTGCATTTGTTCCTGTATCACCAGACTAAAATAATGCTTTGGGAGAGAAGGGTGTTCTTGCCATGTTGTAGCTTTGATTTTGGGAGGAGAGGCAAAGAGTCTATAGTTGTTTGCCTAGAAAAATATTAAGCATATTTCCTTAGAATTTAGTTTATAAAAATTAGTTCATAAAATTTTTTATTTTAAGAGTTGTTTGCTCAGCACAATGAGGATATGAAGAGAATGTGGTATCCTTGTTCCTTCTGCATCTGCTGTGCTGGTAATACTGCAAGTATAGTGGAATTGTGTGCCCAATTACTTTACTCTGACAGTGCTTTATTTTCCCATATTGTCAAAACTTGGGTTATAGGTAAATGAGCAAAGTATAAAATGCTGTTGGCTTCTTTCGATTCTCAGTTCTAAATTGGTGTGGGAGCTATCGGTATTTTGATTGACTGCTGATTATCGAAAATACTTCACTTGCGTGAAATAATGTATGATGAGGGTCCATTCATAGCTTGTGATCCTAGATATGTATTATTGCCTGTGTATGTTTTTCTGATGGTACCTAAAGATATATAAGAATTGGGGATTTCCCTGGTGGTCCAGTGGCGAAGACTCTGGGCTCCCAATGCGAGGGAGCCAGGTTCTATCCCTGGTCAGGGAACTAGACCCCACATGCCCCAACTAAGACCCAACACAGCCAGATAAATAAATAAAAATAAATATTAAAAAAAAAGATATATAAGAATTAAATATGACCAAAAACTTCAAACAAAACACAAATCTTGAGAAATTAGCCTCTGTTGTTTGCCAGTTTTAAAGTGAGTCTTCATTATGATATGATTGAAACTGTAAGATAAACACCTTATCTTAAAATATAAGATGATCAATTTTCTATGTGGAAGGCTGTTTGGGGTGGAGAGAGGAATTAGGAGCTTTTGTTTTCTTGATTGGTTGGTGCCTTTTAGAAATTTGAGTATTTGTAGCATTGGTTCTTGAATATAACTAGTGTTTTTAAAATGTTTATTTTATTGGATTGAATTGATTTTTTTATTCCTGAAGCTTTGTTTTTCCTGGAAAAAATGTTGACAAAAACATTCATTTGCCATGCAAGTTGAAGACTTCTGCCTTTCTATTCCTTTTTATAAAGAGTTTCATTTTTGGAGAAACAAGCAGAAAACTTCCTACAGGATATTAAACTCAAAAATACTAATATTGCAAATAATTTGCCTCTTATACTAAGTAGATTTAACAGCTTATTGCATATCAGCCACTTCCTGGATATTTTGCGGAAATAATTTTTTTTTTAAGGAAGATGCATTTGCCAGTAGCACTTCAGGCTGCTTGGTACTGTTAGATCTCTTCCTTGAGCAGTCAGTGTTTTTTCACTAGGCTTTTTCTCATTTTAGATTAAATGCAGATCATTCTAAATGTACTTAAAACTTTTCGTGTATTTTGGATGTAATTTTAAGGATAGTTTCAGGCTTTTAACAATATTAAATAGTGCTTGTCTCAGTGAATTTATGAAGTTTTTTTGAGAGGTAGGGTTTGGTTTGTCTTGGAGAGTGGTATTCAGCTAGGTAGCTGCTCCTTTTTGGTGAGTGGGCAGCTTAGTATATATTGATAGTATGGAATGTAATTTTGTTGGGTAGGTACTTGTTCCAACCAGTTAAATCAGCAGATATATTGAGACTGTGTCACTTGCCAGATCTTGTGTTTAACTCTGAGGAATAAAACGTTAAATAAGATGACAGTTCAGTTTTGGGGAGCATACGACTAGTGGAAGAAGAGAGTCAACATATAAATAGTTCAAGGCAGAGCTATCCAAAGCATCTAAAAGTTTAGAGAAAGAAATGACAGCTGAATGGAGGGTGGGGTTGAGGGAGGTTTCAGGAATGGAGGCATTTGATTGAATCTTGAGAACAATGAGCAGAGTTTTGAAGGGTAAAAACACAGGTACCAGAAGAGATGGGTGAAGTAAAGAAAATAAAAATCACTTGGAAATGGATTGCTAAATGGTCTGATTTAGCCAATTTATAAGCCTCTTGCATAGGAAATAAAAATTTCTGAGATGGAAAGGTTAGTTTGAGCTTAACTGTGGAGGCTTGGAATAAGAGTCATGGAAAATTCACGACAAGAAAGACCTTTAGGAAAACTATACTGGAAATAGTTTAAGAAGAATTTGGGAGTGGGGAAAATAGTTTGAAGGTTTTTACAGTGCTGTTGATAAATATTAAAGATTGCTTCAAAAATCTCACCTCAGATACTCTCTGGTAAGCTTTTCTGACATTGTCTCCACTCCCACTGAGATTTGCTTGTCCTCTGCTCTTGTAGAGTAGCCACACTGTTTTACTTGTCTCTTTATTAGCTCCTAAGTGCAAGAGCTATGTCTTATTTTACTTTATATTTCGAATGCATGACACAGTATGAGTAAGTGGTTGCCAGTAAATGGGTTGAATGAAGGGAAGATCTGAACCATAGTAATATCTTTAGAAAAAAGGGTCCTGGAGAAGAGTTTTAGTAGAGGTGGGATAAACAGAATTTGATTCAGTTGATTATGGGAGATGAGGAAGAAGTCGAGGATTACCCTGGTATAATGCTGCTGGCTAACACCCATTGAACACTTTTATGGGCCCAGTGCTGTTCTTAATGCTTCACCTGTCTTTGTCCTCCACAACACCACAGTCAGCTTTATAGATGAAAGAACTGAGGTTACAAAGCTGCTGGTAAGTGCTAAAAACAGGAAGTCTGATTCCAGAATCTGCTCTTAACATGTTACTACTTCCAGATTATGACTGAGAATTAGCATTCAGTGACAGAAATAAGGTCAACAGGAGAAGCTAGTTTGGGAGGAATTTTATACATACTGGATTTGAGGAACTTGGAGACGTTCGGGTGAAGATGTCCAGGAAGTTGCTTAAGAACAGATTGGAACCCAGGAGAAGCACCAAGGTTGAAGATAAGAAATTGGGGGTCATTTCAGTACAATAGAAGTGTTGATGTACTTCCTGTGGGAGTGATTGTTCAGCTTGCAGAGATGTGAGTGAGGTGATGCTTTAGAGGGTATGAGGAGGAAGGAGACAAATGGGATAGGAGAACTGATCAGGCAGAGTGGAAATAGTGGAGCAGTGTTGCTGTGGGTAGCTTGGTAATTTGAAAAACTCAGGTGTGGGGGTTTTTCAATTGAAGTAAAAGTAGGAGAAGTCAGAAAGTTTTACTTTGAAGTTTAGTTGGCTTCATCTCTCTCCTCAGCAGCCATCAGAATGATTTTTTAAAAATATTTTTTGCTGTCCTTCCTCACATTTGTATTACATATCAGCTTTCTCTATCTTGAGATAAATTTTTCTTGTGCTTGCTTCTTTATTGCCTCAAACCTCCCTTATTTTCCCCTTTTGTTTCTTGCTTTTGGGTCTTTTCAGTTGGATGAGGAATTGTGCTCTGCACTTTGGAAGCTCATTAAACATCACTAATTTGATGTTCTTCAGCAAAGACATAAGACCCAGACCCAAGACGAATAATATAGTACCGTTCCAGGTTAAGTAGAAGCAGAGATGTGGCTTCAAAAGTAATGTTACATTTACTGTTTACTTGCATCATTAGTTCAAGAAGTTAGTTATTCCTTTAAACTTTTTATTCATTACTCTGCATCTCTTTAACTCTTCTCAAGCCTAAAAAATTTTATTCTGAATGCTGTGTAGCTGTAGCTGCTTATCAGTGGAAAATGTTGGGTTTGCAGTAAATACTGTCCAGTGCCATCTTGGGTTAATCAGCTGATGCATTGTCCTACGCTATGTTGTTATTTTTAAATCCTAGAAATGATGATTCGGATGTGATGGCATAAAGAAAAAAAGGTTAACACTTTCTTAGTTGCTCTTTCATGTCTGTTCTTCTGGGCAAACTTCAGAATTATTTTTGGCAATCTCCCTTGTCCCCTTGGAGAGACTTGTCTTTAGGATTTTGAGCTATGGAATGAAATTGCATTAAATACAAAAATAAATTTAGGTATAGTTGACTTTGTCTTAATAGTGTCTTTCTTTAGTTGGTTTCTAGGTGTTTTATGTTTTTTCTTGCTATTAACAGGTTAACAAAGAGCAACTGGATTTTTTTCCTGTTCAATTCAGTCTCTTGACTGAACTTTTTTTCTTTTTTAAGAGGAGTTATTTATTCTTGGAGTTCAAGTGTCTGCAAATAGACACATTTCAAACTGATTCAAAGTATGTTTCGCAGGGGTTAAATTTAAACATAAAAGAATTCCTACCATAGTATCTTGCCTTTTAGGAAAGGTTAGCAGGGAGAAGGAAGTGAAATAGAAGAGACACAATAAAAGTTGGGGACAGAAAAAAGGTGGGTAGAAATAATAGAGATGGGAAGTGGCTCATTGCTTGGTTGTCTTGGGCTGGTTGTGCCTCAGTCCAGTACAGTGGAGGAATACATTGATTCAGTATGAAAATCTGATCAGCTGTTTGGAGCCTTATGTTTCTAAAGATATATGTGTAAAAAAGTACTGTGTGGACCCATAGGAATCTTGTTTGCTCTTTTGTGCATCATATAGATCTTCAGTTCTCTCTTAAAAATGAATGTGTTATGCCTTAATTTTGAAATCTAGTACTCAGGTGAGATAATTGTGATCTCAAGTTTCTTGATTTCACTTTTAATACTTAAATATATGTAAAGTAAGTAAAATTGCACTACACAATACCTTGAAAAATAAAGTGACTCAGTGACAGTTAAATTCTGGGCCTCCAAGTAAAAATTTCAGAAAGATATCTCATTATTTAGTTTTATAGTTTGGCTTTTTTCATCTTTAGATGCATAGTGAAAAATCAAATTTGCTATACACTATATGTAATCTGAAATGTAGATCAACTTAAAGAAAAGATGAAATTTTAACAGCTGGCCTTATTAAAAAGCACCATTATTTGAAGACTGAACTTGACTGGCCCATTTATTTTGGATCACAATTTTTTTTTTTTTCTGTAAGTCAGATTGCCTTTGTTTGATTTTATGAACTGAGAAGAAATTGCTATTAATCTGGAAAGATTAAGTCTGTATAACATGAAAAATACTTTGTTTTGTTAGCATGATCCTTTTTCTCATTATTTAAATGTTGATTTTTATTTTTAATACTTGCAGACCAGATCATCAGATGTTCATTCATCTGGATCTTCAGATGCCCATGTGAGTATAAGAGGCAGTCTTTGCCTTTTTTCCTTAAAATTTAATTTCTTATTGTGTAGATCCCTACTTGATATATCCTTTATGATTTTACTTGATAAATAAATTGTATGTGTCTATTTTCTTTAACATATTTTGCTCGATATTTGTGTTCTTTTTTCTGTTCTATTATTCACATAAGTTGGCCCCTTAAGCTATGTTCCTCTGGAGAAGAAAATGGCAACTCACTCCAGTACTCTTGCATGCAAAATTCCATGGATGGAGGAGCCTGGTAGGCTACAGTCCATGGGGTCGCAAAGAGTCGGACACGACTGAGCGACTTCACTTTAAACCATGTTAGAAACGAGATATGTATATTTCCTTTTTTTATTGCGATTGTAAAATTTTGTGCATATATACGTGTATGTTTATATATCTCTTAAACAAGTTTTGCGTTTATACACAGTTCTTTTCACACTGCACAGTACACCTTTTGGAAATCCCTGCATGTCAAAATAACTCTAGTCTTTCTAATGACATCTTAACGTTCCATGCGGAGGTATAATTATTTATTAAGCTGGTTTCTTTGTTGGTGGGCCTAGATGTTTTGTTTAAAGCTTTTTGACATTTTGAATAATGCAATAAACATTACATGTGTTATTATAGCAGTGCTATAGAAGTGTGGTCTTCAGGGCTATAAAAGTGTGGTCACTGAGAATTTTTCAGGGAGTCTGAGTTCAGAACTCTTTTGTAATAATAGTAAGACATCATTTGCCTTCACTGTGTTGACATTTGCACTAATGGTATAAAGGCAGTTGATGGGTAAACTGTGGGCACTTCAGCACAAAATCAAGGCAGTGTCACCAAAATGTGCTAGTAGTTGTCATATTCTTCACTAGGCACAGTAAAAATAAGCTAGTTTCACTTAAGAACTTTCTTGATTAGACAGTAAAAATGATTAATATTAAATCTTGCCCTTATGTATGTGTTCTGAGTGATGAAATGGGAGGCACTTTTACCTGCCAAAATGTGGTAGTTGTCTTAAGGAAAAGTGCTGGTGTGATTAAGTTGTGAAGTAAAACTGGCTCCTTTTCTCATTGAGTGCTATTTTTACCTGAAGGTACAACTGATTGACAAGCTGGTTAGTCAGACATTTCCTTTAAAGTGAAAGAAAGGTACCTGTTCCTTCAAAGAAGACAGCAGTCTGTTTAGTGATGATAAAATTTGAACTTTCAAGTCCAAATTAGAATTATTGAAAACTTTCTGTATTTAAGAACTTTTCTGATGAAATCAGTGGTAGTATTAAGGGATGAGATTAAGGGGTCAATAGTGATATATTTTGATAGTATATAATGAAGTTTGTCAGTATTGGAATGTTTGGGTTGTTTCTAGTTTCAGTATGACTTGTATGATTCTTAAGAAGAACTTATTTTCCTTTTTTTGAAGATGGATGCATCTGGACCCTCAGATAGTGATATGCCAAGTCGGACTCGACCTAAGAGCCCAAGAAAACATAATTATAGGAATGAGAGTGCCCGTGAAAATGTTTCTGATTCTCCTCATCAGAATCTCTCAAGGGTAAGTATTGATAAAGATTAGAAAGGATAATTAATGATTTGGATGTGTCCTTAATTGAATTTGGTAAAGTGTCTTGGTTTTGTATTTGTTTTATTTTGTACTATTTGAAAATAGCATTCATTATTCTATTTGGGTTAACAGGAAATAAACTTATCTAAGGGAATGTTTTTTAAGTCATATGTAAGGTAATGTTTCATTAAAAACATTTTTTTAAGAAAACCAAGGAGTGTTTGGATGTAAAAAGGCTGATGATGTATTGTTCGCCCCTTAGGCCAAACCTTTACTGAACCAAGTGCCAGAGGCCAGTCACTGGAAATACACAAATGTTTAAAACACTTTTCCCTTTTTGGCTATGTCACGTGGCATGCAGGATCTTAGTTCCCTGATCAGGGATCCAACTTCTGCCCCCTGCAGTGGAAGCACAGTATCCTAACCACTGGACCTCCAGGGAATTCCCAAAACACACTTGTTCTCAGGGAGCTTGTATGTAATCTCACCTTGGGAAGCAAACAGAGCAGGTGCTATTCACTCTGGTCAGTGTGGGGCCCAGGGCCGCCCAGGCACCCAGAGGAGTGTCTCTACTGCATATATCCGCAAGATACTCTTGTACTCTTTCAGTCTTTTTGAAATTTCAAATAGTGTTTTCTTGTCATGGTTAAATTTGGAAAATATCATAAAACAACCATTACCTGCCGGTGTTGACATTGATAACACTTTGTTTTTCTTGTTTAATATTTGTAAGCATAAATATATATTTACTTCATTGAGGTCTATTTTATAGGAACACATTTTAAAAGACTTTCAGGTCTAATTTTTTTTTTTAATTCTAGGAAAGATTCTATAAGCAAACTTTTTAATGAATCATTATATTTTTTGAGTAAATATTCCATGATTTCCTTAACCATTTCTCTCTTAGGTATCTAAATTTAGCTTCTAAGATACAAATAAAATTGAGGGAAAAAATTTTGTTTTGTAAAAATTTGGTTTTCATTGAATTTACGTGTAATTTTACCATTTGTTTAAACCAAAGAAGTTGAAACCAAAGGTGCTGAATGATGGCCAAACATTTTCCTTTCTATTTTGGAAAAAAATGCACTTTGAAATCTGTTCATGAAACCAGTAGTGATTTTGAGTTATGAACTGCTTTTATCTTTCAGAGAGATTTAAATGTAACTTTAAGGTGTTAATGCAGTATTATCTTTCCATTCTATCTCTCACCAAGAGCAAGCCTGTTTAAAAACCAGGGGACTGATAGTCTTATAAGCCAATCTCATTTTGGTAGGTGAGAAGGAATATTCAGATTTCAATTGCAGGTTGATATTTAGGCTGTATTTAATAAACATTCCTCTCTTTTAAAATTTTATGAATCAAAATTAACATTCAAATGAATGGCAGAACAATTAAGAGTCTACAGTTTATTCACACCATATTTCAGTGTGTGAATTGCTTCTAACTTACATAAATGAAGACTTCATTAAAATACTGTTTCTCATTCAAAATTAATTGATAATTGTATACTTGCCTGAAACCTAGAACATAGTATGTGGTGTTTTCCCAGCAATGAAAATGAAATTGTGTTCATAAATATCAGTTTTGTTGATGAAGAATGAAGTAATTTGCTGAATTAGAGTTATAGGTAACATTGAGAATGTGTATGTAAAGGTGTATGCTTTTTACCTTTCACAGCCTCTTCTAGAAAACAAACTTAAAGCATTCAGTATTGGAAAAATGAGTACAGCTAAGCGAACTTTGAGTAAGAAGGAGCAAGAAGAATTAAAGAAGAAGGTAATGCTTAGAATGTATTTTTATTTATCTTTGTCAGTTAAATGTATCTAAGGAGGCTTTAAGTGTATGGACAGTAGAGAAATGTTTTTCAAAGATTCTTGATTTCCAGGGTATTCTCAGCTCCTACACCAAGTTAAGTCTGTAACACAAGATACATTCAGTGAAGTCCAGCTTTATGCCTTTCCCCTCCATCATTTCCTCTCTTCCATGTGACAGTTTTGATTATTTTCTGGTCTATTCTTCTTATGTAAGCAAGTGTGTATAAATGTATGTTCTTGCTTTTTTTTTTAGATGAACAATATTTTACTTTATACAGTACCCTTCACTTGGCTTTTTTCACTTAACATTTATCTCAGAGATTACTGCAAGTATATTGAAGCGTTGCTTATTCTTTTTTGAAGCTATAGTTCAACTATGCTATAGTTATTTACTAAAATCCTACATTTGCTGCAATCGCTACTAAGGGAATTAATGTTTTGGTCTTTTGATGTTTCCAGTAGTGCAGTGAGGGATAGTGTTTTGCACTTTTAGGATATATTCCTGTATGTGAGATTACTGCATTGAATGGTAAATGTATAATTATAGTTATGCTAAATGGTGTTAAATTGCTCTCTATATGGGCAAGTCCATTTTGCATCCCTATAAGCAATGTTTGAGAGATTGTTTCCCCATAGCTTTGCCAACAGGATATTTTTGAAGGAGTTTTGCCAGTTTGGTAGGTGAAAAATGGAATCTCAAGGTAGTTTTAAATTTGCATTTCTCTTATAAGTAAGATTGAACAACTTTTCTTGTGTTTATTTTTGTGAACTGTCTGTTTATATCTAAACCACTATTTCTCTTAGAAGGATATGTTTTTAGAAATACCTGTTTAAGTATATTGTAACACTTGGGTGTGACACAAGGTACAGTGTTTTTTCCTCAGTTTGTGGATTGCCTTTTTATTTTGCTTTGGTGTTTTTTTTTCATGCAGAAACTATTTTTTTGTCATGGGCAGATTTACTGTCAGTCTTCTGATTTCCAGTTTTTCAGTTTTGTTTTTTTTATTCCAAGCTTATAAAGAAATTTCCTCATTTTTTTTCTCATACTTACATTTTAAAAAATTAAATCTTACGCATTTGCAATTTATCCTAGTTTATGATATGAAGAATTGATTCATTTTTATTATTTCTTTTAAATAGCTATCAAGTTGTTGAATACTGAATTTCCATGAGGGCTTCCCTGGTTCCTCAGTGGTAAAGAATCCGCCTGCAATGCCTGAGACGCGGGTTCAGTCTCTGGGTCAGGAAGATCCCCTAGAGAAGGAAATGGCAACACACTCCAGTATTCTTAGCCTGGGAAATTGCATGGATAGAGGAGGGCTCTGGTGGGCTACAGTCTTATGTGGTCGCAGGAGTTGGACATGACTTAGCGACTAAATAACAACAAAAAATTTTCACATACTGTTGGATTTATTTCTATATTTTCAGTTCTGCTCTATTTGGCTTTCAAGTCATACATGTTGTAGGGACATTTAGAATAGTTAAATTGTCAGGGTTCTACTGAAGGTTTTTTCTTTAATGCAAACTGTCTGGAGATATTTAATACACACTTCGATGCTTCTTCAAACTTCTAATTCGGAGAAGGGCAATGGCAACCCACTCCAGTACTCTTGCCTGGAAAAATCCCATGGATGGAGGAGCATGGTAGGCTGCAGTCCATGGGGTTGCAAAGAGTCAGACACAACTGAGCAACTTCACTTTCACTTTTCACTTGCATGCATTGGAGAAAAAAATGGCAACCCACTCCAGTACTCTTGCCTGGAGAATCCCAGGGATGGAGGAGCCTGGTGGGCTGCTGCACAGAGTCGGACATGACTAAAGCAACTTAGCAGCATCAGCAGCAGCAGCAGAAAACTTCTAATTACTTATGTCTTTGGTGGTTTGTGAAGGATATGTTTATATTCACTGAATTAAATTGTTGTGCTTTAAAATTGTCATAAACATTAATAGAATAATATAGTTTGTGTAGTCAGTTGTCTTACAGTTGTACCCTTGAGTTGTCGCTAAACAAATTTATTTAGTGGATCCTTTTCTTGTTCTGCAGATTGTTGGTAGAGGAGCAAAGTCCTTCTTAATTTCAATGTTAATTAGTGTTGACTAAGGATTAGAAATTATTGCCTAATAGGAGTGCTTAATAACTGCTTTCCCTACTGGAGGGAGAGATTCTGTTTACACTATTCCTTGATGAGTTTCACCCTGTGTATAATAATTTTTATATCAAGTGATGTTAATATTTTCATGTGTATTTAGGAGGATGAAAAGGCAGCTGCTGAAATTTATGAGGAATTTCTTGCTGCTTTTGAAGGAAGTGATGGTAATAAAGTGAAAACATTTGTGCGTGGAGGTGTTGTTAATGCAGCAAAAGGTTAGTGTGAATGTTACAGTCCTTAAGCAAACCTAAGATGTCTTGGTTGAATGACTGTAGGTAATGATGAAAAGTCTGGTTGCTTTTCAGTTTCATTTTCCTTTCTATCAGCACCCTCTAATGGTGCTACTTATTAGTAAAATAAATGGCCAGATGAGGATTAATGAGAAACTGGAGCCGGGGAAGATTTTTAAATATGTAGTACCTTTCAAGAGGGCAGAAAACTTTGTAAACATATGAAAAAATGTATTATATAGTTCTACTTTATAGTCCTAGTAGGAGTGGAATTTCTGGTCATATGTAGCTATTTGTTTAACCTTTTGAGAAACTAGCATACTATTTTCCAAAGTAGCTGTACCATTTTACAGATTTTATAGTTTTACTATAAAATGATTAAACGAGTATTTTTGAGAATAAGATAATACTATTTGATTTATCATATTTAGTCTCAGGTCATCTGTCTTAGTACTAAAAAGCATTTACTAATTTTTGTTCATTTTCAATAAAAATAGTGGGTGAAGAAAATACATGTAATGTGAAATTAGTTTTGAAACTTAGTATTTTAAATTTCAGAAGAACATGAAACAGATGAAAAAAGAGGTAAAATCTATAAGCCATCTTCAAGATTTGCAGATCAAAAAAATCCCCCAAATCAGTCGTCCAACGAAAGACCACCATCTCTTCTTGTGATAGAAACCAAAAAACCTGTAAGTCATACTTAAGTAAGTGACGATTTAGGTTCAAGGATGACACTGCCAATAATATTTTCTGTACTTCCACTGTAAGCAGGACTTTGGTTTCTTGTTTTTAATTCTTTTGGGAGTAGATACTGAGTTTTGAGTTTTAATCTTCCTAGATGAGAGAAAACAAATTGGGACACACAGATGACACTGTATGCGGTCACTGAGCAGTGAACCTTTGCTGTTACTCATAGTATATTGCAAGTTAAAAGTTAACTATATTTGAGGTATAGATGAGAAATAATGGGATTGTCTTTTTAAGCAATCCTGAACTTGGGTATTTAAATATATCAGCATGCGTGGTATCAATTATTTTAGAAGACAGTGTACTCCAACAATGTGTCTGTTGTTTGGAACATGTTTGGTAATGTTCCAAGTAATCTGATAATCACTGTCAGAACTAGTGACATTTTCCTTTATATATTTATATATCAGTGTTAGAAAATCTTTTATTTTTCGAGAGTTAAAGTTTTCTTGAAGGATTGTAGGTAGATGTGGGTCTTATCATTTGGAGCCAGATTTGATGAGGAAATATGGTTATATTGAACAGTAAAATTGGTTTTTCCTATGTGACTCTGAAAGAAATTAAAAAACAATTTTAATTCACATACCATAAAATTGGTCCTTCAGAAGTATAAAGTGTTCTTTAAAGTATATTGACAATTGTACAATGATCACTAATCTCTAATTTCAAAACATTTTTATTATCCACGAAGGAAACTTTATACTTTCTTTTAGTCATCCCCAGCCTTTGGCAACTACCATCAGTACATTATGCCTTTTATGGTTGAATAGTATTCCATTTTATGGGTAATGCTATGTTGTTTATCCATCTGGATGGACATTTGGGTTGTTTCCACTTTTTGGCTATTATGAGTATACTTGTGAAAACATTCATGTATAGTCTTCTGTGGACATGTATGTTTTTTCTCTTAATATATATTCGTAGGGAAATTGTATCACCACTTGCTAAAATTTATTTTAGTCGTTTGAGTCGATGTGAAGTTGTACCTAATTATGGTTTTGATTTGCACTTGCTTAGTGATGTTGAGTATTTTTTTATTTCTTATTCATTTGTAGTCTTTAGAGAAATGTCTTTTCAGATCCTTGGCATATTTTTGATTATTTGTCTTTTTGTTGTTGAGTTCTAAGAGATTTTTACAGCTTCTGGAATCAGGTCTCTTACCAACTATATTGTTTTCTTCCTTTGGGTTTTCTTTGTCCTTTTCTGATAGTGTCTTCTGAAGAACAAAAGCTTATAATTTTGATGATGATCAATATATCAGTTGTTTTCTTTTGTTTCTCTTGGTGTCATATCTAAGAAACCGTTGCCTAATTCAGGCTCATGAAGATTCACTATGTTTTCCTAAGAATTTTATAGTTTTGGTTCTTATATTGAGGTTCGTGAAGCACTTGAGTTAATTTTTGTATATGGAATGAGGTAGAGGTCCAATTTCATTCTTTTTTGTGTTTGGATATTCAGTTTACCTACCTCCTTTTGTTAAAAAGACTATTCTTCTTCATTGTGAATTATTTTGACACTTATAAAATAAGGATTCCAAAAGCATTTGGAAGCAGTTTTAAGAGAAATATTTTTCAGCAGTGTTGCTGTTTGTTTCAGTAGTTCATTTCCTCCAAGGTGATTATTTTGAAGAGTGCATATTTCTGGTAGTTGTTCATGGAAGTTATTTACATGACAATTCAGTTACTTTATTAGTTTTCCCTCCAGTGCTCCTCCGGCAATATTCTAGCCTAATGATTGTAGACTTCATTTAAGGGGAGGATAAAGTTGGTGTCTCCTTTACTTTAAGACTGCTGCTTATTGTTTTAATAATTTAATTGTTAAATTCATAGTTTTAGAGAATAGGAAGGACAGACAGTTCAGTGGTAACAGAAGCATTCTTTCTTTTTAATTTAAATAACTAGATCATAATTGGCACAAAAATAAAAGTATATTTAAAGTGATCTGATTGTCGAACCATTAGTTTTGTTTAACCTTGTATTGTTTGAAGTATAACTTATCATATCCTTCATAGCCACTGAAGAAAGGGGAGAAAGAAAAGAAAAAAAGCAATTTGGAACTCTTCAAAGAAGAATTGAAACAGTAAGTTTTATAGTGTTGAGAATGGCTCTCATAGGTATTTTGAGCTGATGCAGGTGTGAAGAATGTAGTCTACCAGTTTGTTTTTACTAACTGGCTTACATAAAGCTGTTTTAGATATTTTGTGGAGTATACTTGACAGTGAATTAGGATTTTGTGCAGCATCTAGGTTTCTTGCATTATATAGATTCAATTAAGTTGAATTTAACTAATGTCCGGAGTCCTGTTTGCAGTGGAAACAGTATAGTCAATGAGATAGAGGTGAGGAGTAGTCTATCTTAGCCAAGATAGAACAAATTAAAGTGTTTTCCATGTTGAATTTCCTTTCATCTTAAAAGTGTGCTTTGAATATTTTTGCTTATGGTATATCAGAAATTTACTCATGATTTGTAGCTGAGGGACACTTTTAGTCTTGGTTGTCAGTGTGTCACACAAATATTTTGAAGTTATTTGAAGATGACATCTGGATAAGTTCCATTATCAACTGGACAACCAAATTTTGGCTCATTATTAGTGATTATATATATATTTCAACAGAATTCAAGAAGAGCGTGATGAGAGACATAAAACAAAAGGCAGGTTAAGTCGATTTGAACCTCCACAGTCAGATTCTGATGGTCAGCGTCGTTCTAGTAAGTGACATTTATTTTAATATTTATATTTGTGATGAACTATTCTAAAAACTAAGAATTGTTTTCTTTTTCTTCTTTTTAAGTGGATGCGCCTTCAAGAAGAAATCGATCATCTGGTGGTAATACAGTTTTTTGCTTTTTTAATTCATAGGAATTGTCCAAACTTTGTATTTTGCAGGTTATAATTTTTTTCCTCTTTGTCATAGTTCTTGATGATTATGCACCCGGCTCACATGATGTAGGTGATCCAAGCACTACTAATTTATACCTTGGAAACATTAATCCACAGGTAATACTAGAAAAGTAAGATGAATATTGGCTCATATATTGTATGCTTTTGTTGGAAAACTGCTTTGTCAATCAGTATTAAAAAAAATGAAGTCAAGAATGTGAAATAAGCAGATTTGGTGGAACTAGATAAGAACTAAAATTATCTTGTGAAATCGAGCCTTACTGATGTGGGCCAAATTTTCTTGGTATAATTCTTGAGGACTTATCTCCTCTTTTCATAGCTGGACTATACTCTGATTTTGAAATGTTTTCCCAGGTGCTGATTTTATTTATCAAATCAAGATATGACCAGTGGTGGACAGTATTCTTTTCAGACTATCTCCTTCTGATATGTAGCCTACTTCCTTATGGATTTCCTTTTTTCATTTTTTGTCTCTATAATAGCAAAATAATATTTCTGCTGCCTTTTATATTTTAATTCTTTCCCCTGCTATATTCTTAACAATGTAGTGGTTGTTGTGCATAATATCTTAAAAAATAATACATGTTTTGGACCTCATTGCATACTTTTCCGTTTTGTCTTTTCTTGATTACACTGGTAGCTGGGTGCTGGAAAAGGAAAAAGTAATCAAGTTTTTTATTTCTTTCATTGCCAACAAATATTTCCTCCTTGATTTAAGTATGATTATCATTGCTGCCTGAAAAATGTTAGTAAATGCTGAACAAATCATTGTTACAAAACAAATCATTGCTGTAGCTTATTTTAGATGCAGACTCTCAAAAGGAGGAAGAGTGAAGGTAAAGATGTGTTTTTGATTTCTCCAGCCTCCCAGTGTCTTTACCTGGCCACTTACGTAAAGCAGAATGTTTCTGGTTTGAAAAGATTTGTGAATGCCAATGAAGGCAGCATTTTTCCCTTGTAGAGTTCCTGGTACTTAGATGGAAAATTGCAGCATTGATAGGTCTCTTGCAAAATTACTTTGCTTTCCATTGTGTGGAATTTTTTTTTCTTTCCTGTTTGCATGCTGAAAATATCTTACGCCTTTTAATAGATGAATGAAGAGATGTTGTGTCAAGAATTTGGAAGATTTGGACCATTAGCCAGTGTGAAAATTATGTGGCCTAGAACTGACGAAGAAAGGGCAAGAGAGAGAAATTGTGGCTTTGTGGCCTTTATGAACAGAAGAGATGCTGAAAGAGCTTTAAAAAACTTAAATGGTAAGGAAGTCCATCACAGAATTCAGACATTGTTTTGGATTTGAAAAGTATCAAAACTCTAGGGGGAAGATGAACCAGAAGTGTAAAGGTTAAATGTAGAAGTTAATTCATATCACTAGAGATCTTTTGAGAATTACCAATGTGACTTTTCTTTTCTTTCTTTTAGGAAAGATGATTATGTCTTTTGAAATGAAGTTAGGTTGGGGTAAAGCTGTGCCTATTCCTCCACACCCAATATACATTCCGCCTTCCATGATGGAACATACGCTTCCCCCACCTCCATCAGGACTGCCTTTTAATGCGCAGCCTAGAGAGCGGTTAAAAAACCCCAATGCTCCCATGTTACCACCACCTAAAAACAAGGAGGATTTTGAGAAGGTAATTTTAAAAATGTACATAGGGCCGCATCTAATTGTAAATACTAAATCTGTGGTAGTATTTCTTTTCAACAATTTTATAGAAAATGTGTGTGTAATTCTGTTTGGCAACTGTTAAAAAAAAAAGAAATAACTTTAATGTGTTCCCTGCCTTAGCCCATGGAAACCCTGTACTGGGATAATAGATCATATTTTTATTTGTGGCCATCATTCCTTTTTTGACCTCTTATTAAGTTTTTTTTGTTGTTGTTTTGTTTCCTTTGTCCTCTGTTGTATCCAGGTTTGCTTAAGTGTAGTATCTAAATTTATTTTGAGAAAGTGATACTTTGTATTGGTTAAGTGCTTTTTCAATTAGAAAGATTCTAGGAGTAAAATAGTTAAATTGTTTGGATGGCAACTAGCTAATAACTTCTCGAGATCTGAGGTATTAGAATATTTGAGAGCATATGTGGTTTTTTAAAAAGTTTATTAAAAGCAAAGGGTGAGTATTTTCTTTTTGTTAAACATAAAACCAACTAATTTCAAATTATAAGAATTTGTTGGTTCTATTATGAATTAATTACACTTTAAAATGACAGGGCTGGTTTTAAAGGCTTGGGAACAAAGTAGCAAACTGTATGGCTAGAGGCAAACAGTTAATTATTTCACAAATTAAAATCTTTATCTGATAATTCTCAGTGTAGTACCTATTTCAGTGCATTGATGTGCATTCTGGCAGGAATGTTCTGATTCTTTGCATTTGGTGAACGTTTATTGTTCACGGAACACATCCATTTGCATTTATGTAATTGCTTAGTGTATAATTTACTTCAGATGCAGTGATTGCCTGCAAGACTTGTGATTAGTTGTGTAGTATTTTCAATGCATATGTATATTTTTGCTTGTTACTTGTTAACAATACTCACATATTCTATGTTTATTATCTGATGTGACTTCATATACAGACTCTGTCGCAAGCCATAGTCAAAGTGGTTATCCCAACAGAAAGGTACATGTTTTTCTTTATTATTACTGATCTAAATATAGACAATATCCCCTTCTGAATTTAAAAAAAAATAGTGTTGAGGAAAAGGTAGTATCTTGACTGAGCAATGGTTCCTTCCCAGTACTTTTTGGGGGGATATTTGAAGCTTAATCAACTTTAGTATACTTTGCAATTTTATGTCATTATCTTTTTTTGTTTTTATTGTTACCAATGTAGGAAATTTTATAGCTTTAGCAGTTAGAATGTGTTTAATAGATTTAATCTGGAGTTGCTAGTCTAATAATACTAGACTACTGTGATGGGAAAATAGGTGTTTTAAATATATCTTAAATTTTTGATAATGTTACATTTTGACCTGATCTGTTATTTTTTTCTTGGTTCTGAATTGTCTGTGTTTACTGTACATCCTTAGTTTGAGTTTTCTTTACTGAAAGTGTAGCTTTATTTTTTTCCTAAATGATTTTAAGAAGGAATTTCTGTTATTTTATGAACACTGGGCATAACTAGAATTTTTTTCTAATAACAAAAGTTTTTGGAATTCTTTTATTTTCCTTTCTTCCTTTTTTCCTTTTTCAACATAATGTTAAAGCAGAAGAATTCATGCTCTAGGTATGCTCTTGCTCAGTCAAGCTAAGCCTTTTCCCAAACACAGGAACACAACACTGGTTGAATAATAAATGAACACAAAAGAATACCAAATTCTCTTTGACATTGGCCTTGGTGAGCAACACCAGCTGAACTGTCTGCGGCAGCGGGGGACCAGGAAAACATCATGGGATGGATTGGGAAAGTATACAGTTTTTGACCAGACATTGGTACGATCGACTCCAGTAAATGTGGTTTTATTATAACTGAGAGACAATTTTTGTTTTTTTGTTGTTGTTACCCAGAATAAGATAATTACCATTTTAAAATAAAATAATGCACTTATATCATCTTTTTGTACTACACTGTTTCGTTCTGATAGAAAAGTCACCCTTTTAAAAATAAGCACGTAATCTACTTAAGCATAGTGATTACAATTCTAAGAATCTTGAATTTAAGTTAGCAACAACTGATTGTCAGATTTTGATTTTAAATAATCATGAAGCATTTTAGAACTTCCTTTAAACTTTATATTTTCTAAGAATAGATTTATCAGTTACAAGCCTGTTTAAAACTATAGTGGTTTTTTTTTCCCCCACTGGTTAAGAACTCACCGGGAAGTGTATTTGCAGCACTCAAAAAGTATATATCCAGTATTAGTTTTACATGTAGCTCAGCTTATTTCTAAATAAGATTTTGAGTATACATTTTGCTGTAAAGTCTTAACTCACCATTACAATGAATCCTTTGTTTTAAACTTGCTAAACCATTTTTCATCTTCTTTAATATGCAAGTTGCTTTTGACTTAATTCATAGAAGTTTCTGGATGTGTAGTATTTGCCCATCTAGTCATTAGTTTTATATATTATGATACACAAAATTTCCCTTCAGTTTAATTTGACGCATACCAGTGGGAGCTTTCGGACTGAATCAGTACTTTACATTGCATTACCTCCATTCCTTTAAAACACTCATTAGCCGTTTGGATGCTGAGAATACATTCTCATTTGGATATCAGGAACTGCATATTTGCAGAGCAGTTAATAGCATTTGTGAAAGAAATAAATTTCAGATTTAAAATTAAGTGACGCTTTTGGGGTTTTAACAATATGAGGTTGAATTAATAGTTTTAATATATAGTTCCCCCTGTGTTAAACACTTATTAAACCTCCATTTGATTTTTTTGACCTCAAGAGGTCAAAAAAATACATTTTTTTCATTATGTAGAGATTTTAATGTCCACTTAAGTAGGTTTGTCTGAGAAAATAATTATAATTACTATGAGATAAATTATTTTATTGTTCATGTACTCTGAAGCAGGGCTTTACAGAGCAAAAGATGTCTTATTCTATAACTATAGATTTAATTTATATTCTGGCAGTTATATGAACTTTTAATTTGAGCTGGGAATGCTAAAGGTGTAATTTAGTGTGTGCCTTGTACCAAGAGCCAATATCCTTTTGCTTTTCCCAATTGTTATTTGCCAACTTTATATAGTGGCAACTAATAAAATGAGAAATCAGAAGTACTTGTAATAAACTGAATTATTTTTGCCTGGCATTGTAATCAGTGTCTAAAATTGTGTTTGGAGTCTCATAAAGTATCAGATTTTTAAAATAAAGACTTTCTATAAACCCAATCAACAAAACAACAACTAAAATGTTACGTATTTTGGGGGTGGGGCTTAAATATTGGGAAGTAATTGTTATGAAAAATGGGAAGGGAATATCATCATGTCCCGTATTTTGAAATATTTTGGAAAGAGGACTCCATTTGTTTAAGGCTTTGGCAATATAATTGCTTTATTTGATTCATAACACACAGACAGAATTATACATGTCATAAACTATGTGAACTAGTTTGAAGTGTGATACAAAGGGATGTTGCCTCATTAAAGGTCAGATTCAATGAAAACTCCATCTGCTATATGTGTACCAGAAAAGCACAGGATTTGGATGGATTTTTTTTTCTTTGTCAGGCCTTAAACTTGTTAAATAGTTTTGCATTTTTACAAACTATAGTCATGTCTATAACATTTCATTATCACCAGAAAAGTGCTTGGCTTAGGAATATTTTCTTTTAAAACTGAGATAGTGTGTAAGTTTTTAGATGGTTATGATAACATATAAGCTCTGAGTTACTGATTTTATGTATTTGCAGCTTTCCAGTTAGTTGTGATTCATAATTGAATGTTTTGCATTTGAAAAATAAAGTTAAGTGGCATTTAGAAATTGAAATCTTTATTGCTATGAAGCTGTGTTGTGGTCTCCCACCCCCGCCTTCCCTTCCCTCCCACTCCCTTATCCCCATTACCAGCTCCCTCTTAATGCACAAGGTATATTAACATATGCTCCAGGTTACTTTCTTGGTATAAATTCTGTATTAGTCAGCAGGACAATCTTTTTCTGCACAATTATAGTAACTTAGGTCAAGTGTAGTTTTATATAGTGGTAGGTCTGAATCCATTTTCTTTAACTGTGTTGTTGTTGTAGGAATTTGCTCGCCCTGATACATCGAATGATAGAGTTTGTTGTACGTGAAGGGCCAATGTTTGAAGCTATGATTATGAACAGAGAGATCAACAATCCTATGTTCAGGTGTGCATTTTTTTTTTAATTGTGGTAAAATTTGCATGTAATATACCCATATAATTTACTGTTTTTACATGTATAGTTCAGTGGCAGTCTTTCACACCTGAAACTCTGTACCTCTTAAACAGTAACTCTCCATTCCTTTGGTCTCTCAGCCTCTGGCGACCACATTTCTATTTTCTATCTCTTTGAATACTCTAGGTACTTCATCTGAGTGGGGTCATACCTTGTTTGTACTTTTGAAACTGACTTAATTTCACTTAGCATATTTCTTCAGAGTTCATCTTTGGATGAACATACACACACACACCCACCACATTCTGTTTATCCTTAGATGTGCTTTTTTAAAATACTTTAAAAATATTCCAAGAGTAAAGTCCTGAAAGTATGAGGTTATTTTTGTAACGGGGTGAGAGGGTAGTTTTAACACATTAATGACCAGTGTTGTATTATGGCCACAGGTGTGTGTTAGCACTGTTTTTAGCATTCTCTCGGAGGAAAGTACTTTTCATTTTGTTTTTCACTGAGTCATAAGCAAGGTATAATAGAATAAATGAGGTTTATAGAAAACTACCTATCTTCTGGATAGTTACATCTAACACATTCATTCATGGTTAAGTCATTTAAAACCTGCTACTTTTGAAATTACATCTTGGGAAGACTTCTCCATTGCCAGACACAGTCCCTGACATATGAGTGTTCAATAAAACTGATTGGAAGACAGCATGATGCATGTATACCTTCTGAGTGTTAATGTCAGTCGAAAGACAGTTTGGAATGAGGGTGAGGATTTCTTTTCAGGGATCTTTGCTTTTGATTTTATTTAGAACTAAATAGGCAAATAAAATCACTCATTTGTTTTTATTTACTTGAAGGCCGTTCTGCATTTCAAAAAAGTGATGTTTAATTTTTTGTTTTTGTTTTAGATTCTTATTTGAAAACCAGACACCAGCCCATGTTTACTATAGGTGGAAGCTTTATTCTATTCTCCAGGCATGTATATAATCAGTTACTTTGTTAATTTTGAGTCTGAGGTATTGGACCTTTCTAATAACATTCTTGACACTTACTAGGGAGATTCTCCAACTAAGTGGCGGACAGAAGATTTTCGTATGTTCAAAAATGGGTCTTTTTGGAGGCCACCACCATTAAATCCATATCTGCATGGGATGTCAGAAGAGCAGGAAACAGAAGCTTTTGTAGAGGAGCCGAGTAAAAAGGGAGCACTTAAGGAAGAGTAAGGTTTTTTCCCTTGTTTTATTTTCAGAAAAGATGATTTAATGGTCACTTTAATTAATGGTGCAGGATGTGTTAACCCTAAAATAAAATGGTCTTTAAAATTTGTGACTGTTTTAAATAATTACATGTCTTAACAATTGCATTTTTATTTTAAACATCTTGGCAAGTGTAAATGTGTGCCCTATTGAACTTGACCTCTTCTTACTGATAAAAATTAATGATGATCTCTTAAGTGATGGCACTTTAGCAGTGGAATACTTTATATTCATACAGAAGTTATCTCAGGGCCCTTACAATTGTCGCTTCTCTGGGTGCAGCATAAAGAGGAAAGATTATTGTATGACTTAGTGAAGTGAGATGGATGACTATGCAAAAAGCGGCTCTAAGAAGTGCAGCGTGCGGCCACCATGGAAACATGTTATTATTAGTGTTCAGCACTGCTACAGTGCAGTTAGCTTGGTTTAAGAAGCAGAAACAAATTTAACTATTGAAATGTTCAAAGGAAATTCTGTATCCCTGATTTGGAAAAAAAGGCTAAAATGATATTTAGCTTGTATAACTATATGCTTCATTGTATTAGTATATAAATCTTCAAGCTATTAATAGTTGCATTGGTGCATCGTTTGTAAGACCATTGATAGTAGCGAACTATAGTATTTGAGAGTATATTTGGTTCTAAAGATGTATGTTCATCATTACTTTTGCCCAGGGATCTGCATATACTTAAGTTCATAGATAGGCTAAATCTGGATGCCTTCTGTTTTTGTAAATGAAGTTTTATTTGAACATAGCCATATTCATTCTTTTACTTGTAATCTGTGGTTCCTCTGGTGTTAGAACAGCAGAGTTGAGTGACTGTATGGCCTTCACAGCCTCAATATTTACTGTCTGATCCCTTACAGGAAAAGTTTGTTAACCCTTGCTTTAGTCTGTCCTAATCCTATGCGGATGTGCTAAAGTAACAGATTTCAAAGGAAGGTGAAAAGCATGAGGGTTCTTTTTCAGTGTAATAGGGTAATAGAACTGTGATGTTCTCAAGGACTCTTGAAAAAAAATGACCATAATTTTAATTTACTTAATTTGTAAACTGAAAGTCAGTGAAGTAAGTACTTTATTTGTTCCTGGAAAAATGTTCTTCCCCATATAAGTTCTTAAAAAAATGTAACATTTGGAGTATGTAACACAAATCAGACTTAACCCAATTTAGCCTTCAGAATTTTATCTGAGTGGGTTTTAAAGAAATTAGTTTGTGAGCAGAAACTAATGGCATTTAAAATTTGTCTATAAATACTTACAAGTTAAAAAAAATTTGTATTCAGACAGAGAGACAAATTAGAAGAAATTCTACGGGGGCTAACTCCAAGGAAAAATGATATTGGAGATGCAATGGTTTTCTGTCTTAATAATGCTGAAGCTGCTGAAGAAATAGTGGATTGCATTACTGAGTCCTTGTCCATCTTAAAGACACCCCTTCCCAAAAAGGTATGGTAATGATTTTTTTATGAAACATTTAATTAAGAAAAAGAAAGGTAATAGCTGGCTTCTGCTTTGATTGAAACTGGTTTCATTTTTGAATCAAGAACTTTACTGAAGAAGTCTTCCCCATGTAGTTTTGTTTTCCTTCTGCCTCGGAAACGTAGGTTAGTTGACACAAATTATCAACAGGTTGAAATGTAAATGAATTACAACTTTTATTCCTGCCAAAGTCATGGTTGTGGTGATACTGAGTTTCTTAAAACTCTTCTAATTAGTTAAATTATATTTATAATTAAATATAATTATTAAGTATATTATAATAGTTATAACAATAATTAAATATAAATTATAATATAATTATAATTACATTATAGCTAAACATTGGCCTTATGCTGTTGAATCAAAAAATTCAATGTGGAGTTTTTTTTTAGCTACATTATTTGCTGTTGGTTTTCAGTTTTAATCCATTTTATGCTATCTTTTGGTATTCTAGATTGCCAGATTATATTTGGTTTCTGATGTTTTGTACAACTCTTCAGCCAAAGTTGCCAATGCTTCCTATTACAGAAAATTGTAAGTACAGTGACGTAAGGTGATATGCCTAAAATAAAATACTTAAGGGTAAGGAGCTCAGAAAAGAGTATAGTATAACTCTTGCTCAGTTCCTGACATTTCCTTTTTGGTGTTTATTTTATGAATTAGGGAAGCTTTTCTTTAAGAACTGGCTTTGAAGGGAAATTTGGAGAAATCAGCCCTACTCTTAGCTCTGCTATTCTTTTTTCTGTCTTGGACAAGTCAGTTAACTTTTCTGTTCCCTATTTTATGGAACAAAGAGGTTGGACTAGATGACCCAAAGTAACCTAGATGTAAAATTCCTTGTTAATCAAGGGAACTAGTTCTAAAGACTCTCTGGGGGCTTTTGCAGAAGAAAAATTTCGAATAATAGGAGTTAAAGTAATATATTATTTGAATTTCAGTTTTGAAACAAAGTTGTGTCAGATATTTTCAGACCTCAATGCTACCTATCGTACAATTCAAGGCCATTTACAGTCTGAAAACTTTAAGGTACGTTTATTGTTTGGTTATTTTTGCCCTAGTGTTTTAAATGGGACATGGGGGCTGGGAAACACATTGGAGAGCTAAGAGTACGTAAGACGACTGTAGACGTAACTTGGGTGTTTCAGAAATTATCAGTTTAAAATTTACCACCATTTTACCTTCAGTATCAGAAAAAGTCTGAAATTTTAAAATATGTGTAGTGTTTTGGGTGTCTGGTTTATTTTTAAACATTTTAATAAAACAGTCTTTTCACAAAAAAACATTCAGGAGATCACTTGTTTTGTAGTAGTGTATATAATTTGGCTGGATTAGAAATATATATTTTAGTTATTCATGTTGAGAAAGTATATTCAGTTCTTTTTTTATAAACTCAGAAGCTACAGAACGACGTTAAGAAAAACCAAACAAAATACCTTGCTTACAGTTAAAAAAGTAGATATACTTCATGGGCAAAACACTCATTAAGGAAATTTTTAGTTTGGGAAGATTCCCACTGACTCTCCCATTTAGGGGATTCAAACAAACAACTCCATTAAAATTTTTTTATCTTAAATTTTGACTATAAGACAGAGATTATAGAGAAGTTTAAGGATGGGGCAAAGAGAGGTATTAATCTGACTCAAAAGTATTTCATCAGACCATAAAGGCATTCAGATCAGAACTTGGCTACACTTGTATCCAGCTTTCATTAGTTTCTAGGCTAGTGTTTCCCAGAATGTGTACCATACTGGGAAGGAACTTGATCTTAGGTGACCAAGATCAAACAGTTACAGTTATTATATTTATTCTTCATGTCTTCCTCTTTTAATTGAGAGGTAACATTGATTTAAAAAAATCATTGTACTAATAAAAAACTATTGTAATGATAGTTATTTTCCTTAAATTTTAAAAGGAATATTGCTTTAAAGGAAAATTGTGATGGAAATTCAGCAAATTGTGATGGTCATTATCATGAGATGACGTTTGATACATATTGTCCTGAATAGTAATTCATTGTCTTTTTCCTGTTAGCAACGGGTAATGACCTGCTTTAGAGCATGGGAAGATTGGGCAATTTATCCAGAACCATTTTTGATCAAACTACAAAATATTTTCTTAGGACTTGTAAATATCATTGAAGAAAAGGAAGCAGAGGTAGGTATTCACTGTATTTGTCTGATTATCTTAAAATTTATTTCTGGAGATGCTTTGAAGGTACAGATATGAGTAACATTTCTTTGTGGAAAATATGTACTGTTTACCACAAGATAGTGGATTTTTGTTGTTGGAATTGTTGGAGCCCAGGAGTTGAAATTATATATAACAGGAATTCTCTGTCTTGTATCCTTAATGTAAAAACTGATGACTGGTATTTCATTTGATGACATGAAAAGATTTATTGTAAATTAGTAGAAGGAAAAAATAAAGCAAGTAATAGAGCGATATATGCAGCATAATTTTATTTTGTTAAACTGAATATGTAAGTAAATATGTGCCTGAAAAGATGTGTACCACATTGGTAGCAGATTCTGTTCATCACCGTTCTGGTTTTTTTTTTTTAAGCCTCGTTAATAGTTCTTGAATCCTTCATCTTCATTTTTGCCATCCTAATCCATCTGTCATATTTTCACTTTCACATCTACAAGATACTCCTGATTTGCTTCTCTACTTGAACCACATGGTCCTTGTTTCAGTTTTTTGAATATCAATGTTTCCTCCTACTGTAGACCTTTATACATGTTCTTTCCTCTTTCTGGAACATCTCTTGTCCCAGACCCTTTAGATCTCAGTTTGAGCATAAGTTCATTGAGCCTTTTCTGACCTCTTTAGGTAGAACCTACTTATTATACATTCTAATAATACAATGCACCTCTTTGTTGTATAAGTCAACCTACACTGTTGTGATTATCTGATTGCCTAGCTACTTCTCCACTCTACTGCCTCCTTTGCCCCTCAAGTTCTGCAGAGTTCTATTGACAGGAGGGACTAAGGGACCAAAGCTTATTTTCAGTCATTATTGTATCCTTAGTGCCTCATATGGTACCTGGCATCATTAAGTATATGGTAAATATTTGATAAATATCGTACAGATGACTGCTCATTGTCAGACTGGATGATAAAAATATGTTGTTCTTATATCCACACTTTGTACCTGGGAATATGAATCTCCAGCTGGTTGGTTTATGTTGTTGTTTAGTTGCTTTGCTAAGTCCTATCCAACTGTTTTTTTGACTCCATGAACTGTAGCCCATCAGGCTCCTCTGTCCATGAGATTTCCCAGGCTAGAATCCTGGAGTGGGTTGCCATTTTCCTCCTCTAGGGAATCTTCCTGACCTAGAGATCAAATCTGCATTGCCTGTGTTAGAGGCGGATTCTTCACCATTGAGCCACTTGGTTTATACTGATTGCAGTTAATGTTTTAGTGATAGGACTTTAGCACACAAAAGAACATATTACAATAGTATGTGTTTTTATAGGATGTACCAGATGACCTTGATGGTGCCCCTATTGAGGAAGAGCTGGATGGTGCCCCTCTAGAAGATGTGGATGGAATTCCTATTGATGCTACTCCTATTGATGACCTTGATGGAGTCCCTATAAAGAGCCTTGATGATGATCTTGATGGAGTGCCTTGTAAGTTCAGACTTCAAACTCATTAAATCTAGCTAATAAGTTTGTTCCCAAATCTCTTCATTTCTGCACGTGCTGATGTTTAAAAAAGTTATAATTTCTGAGTAAGGTGTCAGTTATTAGCTTTTTTCTTTTATTTTTGACTTTTCAGAATTCACATACCCAGCAATACATTTAAGTATGCCGAGAAAAGCGTATTCTTTCTGGTCATATTTGTTTTTGTGTGTGTGTGAGATAGTCAGCCTCTTAAAATACTAGCAAGTTTTTCCTGTCTTAATTGTCAGGAAACTAGAGGCAAAACTTTATGTTCAGTTTTATGCATAATCCCAAGTACTTTGTTTTATCAATTCTGTATTTATTATTAGTTTTTCTAACTTATACTTTGTTTTCTAGCTGCCCGAAATCAAATTCTTTGAATTAAGTATACCTAATGTACCTCTTCAGTACATTTGAATTGTAGGTTAAAATACTGAATAATATGAGTTTTGTACTTTAAAAAATAATTAGATAAAGGTACTGAAGGGTTTTAATTTTTACTTCCTCAACTTCTCCATTTGCTTGAAGTAACCATCTCTATGTTCTGGGTGTGTGTTTTATATATACACATATATTTTATTGTTACTTACACTGATACTTAAAAATTAGCCTTTAGATGCAGAAAGTTGGATTAGTCATAAATGTTATTCTTGGTACTAGCATTATTAGTCCATGTGTGACCTTATTTAGTTTTGCTTTTTAATAATACAGCAAATACTCATGAGCTCTTTAAGTCATTCTCTAGTAGTCAAAGTTAATGGCTCTTTTTTCTTCTTTAGTGGATGCAACTGAAGATTCAAAGAAGAATGAGCCTATATTTAAAGTTGCCCCATCAAAATGGGAAGCTGTAGATGAATCTGAATTGGAAGCACAGGGTAAGTTAAAGTACAGTAAATGCAAATCTTTAGAAAATTGAGTACTTAAAATTTTACTGAACGTTGTGTGGGGGGGGGTGGTGTGTAGGTGTAGTTTTCCTTTTGTGTTTTATAACATGTTTCAACCTTAAGACCTAGTATTACCATATTTTATATTTCTAGTGGCTAAGTTTTCAATGTAGTTGCTGTTCCAGTTTTCTTAGATCCTTCATTTTGGATGCTTGGAGTAGTTAGAAATCACTGAAAACCTTTCAGGTTGAGCCAGTCAGTAGAAAATGTAGGTGGGATGCCTATTTGGAAATTTAGAGGTCAATTTCAGAAAATCCAAATCACTGTGTCTCCTATAGTTCTTGATTTATTAGATGCAGTTTAGACCTGCCTTTCATACTTGCTTGGACATGTATCCTAGTGTAATTGTTAATTTAGTATTTTGTAGGTTCTAATGAAATAAATCTTAGCATCTAGCACAGAAACAAGGAGGACAGCATTATTTGTTACTTCCTGAATTTAAATAAAATTATAGTGTAGGTGTGAGGAAAGAAATAGATTCAGTACATGGAAATGGCTATTCAAAGAAAAGATAAATGTAGATAACTTCTGTAATATAAGCTTTCGGTTCTAAAGCTAGGCTTCTGCTGTGCTGCTGCAAAAATGCTAATTTACCTTATGGAATTACATCCTGTTTTTCCTTCCATTCAGCTGTAACAACTTCTAAATGGGAGTTATTTGACCAGCATGAAGAATCAGAAGAAGAAGAAAATCAAAAGTAAGAATCTAGGTTTTGAATATATTCAGTTTCTTATTGCACATACACTCTCTTTTTCATTAAGAGGTGTACTTCAATACTAGGGAAGAGGAAAACTTAACTCTTAAAAAGCTTGTTTTAAGAGGATCGTCTTTTAGTTCCTCATTGTTTTTCCAGTGAGTAAAGAGCTTTTGCTTTCTGGTTTTGAGGCACCTGGTTTCACTTTACTTTTGAGTTTGTTGTTCTGTGCTAGGTTATACATTCTCATGTTGTGGCTACTAAATGGTCGATTGCATTTATTTTAAATCTTTATTCATTTGGCTCCACAAACTGGTGGGTTTTAAAATGTGAATGGGAAGGTTTTGCTCTTTTGGATTGTACATTGCTAAGAAAAATAATACATTCTAACCATTCTTTTTGTTATGTAAATGTACACACTTCAGAAGAACTAAGAAAAAATAAAAAACCACTTACCTTCATCATATAGAAAATTTATTATAATTTTCAATTTTGCTGGTTAGCACTGAATGCAGTAGGAATTCCTGCTCCCAAATTCTGCAAGTTTATGTTGGTAGTTTTTTTGGTAACACCAGACACCTTTTAAAATCAATGCAAAGGAAGTTTATTTTTTTAATAGGGAAAGAGAAGGCATCAACACAAAGCAGAGGTTTCTGCGGGGGTTTTTTGTTTGTTTGTTTTCACATGGAAGAGTAAACAAAAGGAAAAGTCCCTTTGTGTCCCAGCACAACTTGAGCATTTGTATGAATCTAATAAATGGGTATTCTAGCATTTAAATTTAAGGAAATATGATTGATAAGCACTTGTGGAAATACAGTTTGATATGATGAAGAAAACTTGTCTATAGTGGTGTCTTTCCAGAAACAGTGTGATCAGAACATGTCAGCAATCATTATGACAATGTATTTGTAAAATATACATGTTGTTGGCTGTCAGAAATACCTGACTGAGGCTGTTTAGAAGTACAGGAATTGGAAACAGTACAGCTTATTTTCATCTTTACGTCTGCAATCCCATCATTAGTTAACATCTCTCACTATGGTAGGATCACTGCTTTTTAAAATGAATACCTGTTCTTATAAAATACTTAATTTAAGAGAAATAAAGGGTAGAAAAACCATTGCAAAACTCAAGTATTGCTCAAGTGGTGGTGTTTCTAAGCATACTAATTTTTTGAAGTTTGTTATTTATGTTAATGTTTGAAATGCAAATGAATTTGTGTTGATGGTAATCATACATTCATACAGGGAAGCACAGATCACTACAAGTATAATGTATATTTTTTACTTTTCCTAGGCATTCCAAATAAGTCATAATAACAAAAATAACTTTATGAAAGTACAAAATAGGGGAAAAATACTTATATTCTGTTTTCTATTTCTTGAAATTTTTTTGTGCCTCATTACTGCTCTCTAGTGGCTGAGTCCAAAAATAACTTCACCAAGAAGCTGCTCTTTGACACGAGTAATTATTGTATTTGTGGCAGAAGACTGGTTTAAGTATATATATGTATATATCACTAGTATTTTGCAGAAAAGTTCAAAATAGTAATTTAGTTTCATTTGTAATGAATTCTGTATGGGTTTAGAGTCTTGAGTTTCCATTTCTTTCAAAGTAAAAGAACATGTTGGGGCTGAGATCTGAACCTAGAACTCATAACTAAGAGCTAAAGTCAAAAGCCATTTAGAACAGATTGCTCAAGCCTTAGAAAATTTAAATGATAACTAACTGTAAAGTATGTATATTTTTAAAATCATCTGTAGTGTAGTTCATTTTAAAAGTCTTAAGTAATATGATTAGTATTTAGGTTCTAGTTTCCTAGATTCTTCCTCTGTATAAAAATATGCATAAATTATATATTGTTTTACATACTATTCTGTGACCCACATTGTTTTTTTAATTGAAGTATCATGGGTGTTGTTATTTCATGTCAGTCCTTATGTTTAACTGCTCTGTATTCATCTTGGTTGAAAGCAGGTATTCAGATAAGTGTACAAGGAAGTTTATCAAGGAATATTTAGAATTTCAAAAATATTTTTAATTTTTCAATAACAGGCATTTGGTTAAGCACTCTTCACTTCATATGTCACACAATTTCATTAACTGTTTTGCATCTTTATTGACTGGCTCTTTCCAGAATAACCCTTCAGTAAACATCTGTTTTTACACACACACATACAGTTTAACCACTTAAAAGCATGTGAGGCACTTGTAGAACTCTTTTGTACCATAAGACAAATTCTTATGTTCTAAAAATTAGCTAAGAACTGTGTTTAAGGAAGTTTCTGACAAATTAAGGAATATTATGTACATTTTAGTTCAGAAAAGAGTTTTTTAATCTTGGGTTTTGATTTTATTCTGTTTTTCTTCCTCACGTAAGTATTGTATTGAGTTATGCCTATATGTACTACTAATGATTTGTGGGGCTCTGAGAGTATAAAGTTTGAAAAGTATTTTATTAGTAGTCTGCAGATGAGAAATTAAAAGGCAAACAGTATATCCTCTCTTTATTGTTATCTACTTTGCTTAAAATTTTCTCAGTGTGTGTCTTATTAGGTTCTAAAATAATTAAAATTTTATTTGGAAGGAATATGGTTATAATTGTTTTTATATTGTTACAAATAGTTGTAAATATATACTAAAAGACTCCTTATCCATGGTAGAGTACCCAAATACCAACATATAAGGGCTTATTGGGTTCAAATATTAAAGAGAAAATGACATTTTCTAGGATATGCTGGTGATCATGTTAATATCACTGTATTGTTTATGAGGAATTTTGTTTCAATATACATAAACATTTCTGAGTTAGTTTGTACATGGAACACTTATTTTTCTCAAATATAAAATTTAATACTCACAAAGCCCAGTCTCGGAGCATACAACCTTTTTCTTTTTTTTTAAGTCACTTCATTCTTTTATTTGAAGAACATTGAAGAACACTTGTTAATCCTATTCTGGCCATGATGAGCAGCTTGTCATAGTTGCTTGTCTGTTTCCACTAGATTGCTTCTGGAAGAACAGAATTTTTCTTCTCTGTATCCTTAGCTGTGGTAGTTAGTTTTTCATTTTCTTTTTATCTGACATACCAATCCAACTTTCATAATCACCTATGACATGAAGTAATACGTGCTGATATTTAAAATTAATATATTGTTTTATTCTTAGGGTTATATGTTAATTATTAATAGATAAGGCCTTTGCTACTGTGTTGATTGCTTCATAGAAACTGATTCAAACTCATGTATTTTCTAGTTTATAGACTCTGCTAAAGGAAGGGTAAACATTTGGCTTTTTAAATGTTAACCATCATAAAATTACTGAACTACAAAGAGTACAGAAATCATTGATCATTTCATTTAACTGCTGTGTCGAAGGTTTTGGGCAGAAAAAAGCGTAAAAATAACATAAGCAGAATTTTTAAAAGTGTGATTATGTTGAAGCACAAATTTTTTCTGTGCAGGAAACATATAAGAGTTTTATGAATTGTCTGTTATTTTGTAAAGTGTGTTTTATGTTTTGTTAACATTACTTAAGCTCTAAGGCAATGAAAAATCAAAAAGGCCAAGACTCTAAAGTGTAACTTTTTTTTTCTTGTTGATTTGACATACAATGTATTCTGTTTATTTCCAAAGTCAAGAAGAAGAAAGTGAAGATGAAGAAGATACTCAAAGTTCCAAATCCGAAGAACATCATTTGTACTCTAATCCAATCAAAGAAGAAATGACTGAGTCCAAGTTCTCTAAGTACTCTGAAATGAGTGAGGAAAAACGAGCTAAACTCCGTGAAATCGAGGTTAGTATTGCATTGAAGTTTAAACTACACTGTACCTTCCTCCATCTTCCCCACCAAACTGTGCTGCTCTTGGCATCACACCTTGGTCCATACTATTCCCTCTCTGTCTGGAACCTTCATACCTGCTATCTTCCTTCAGGCCTCTTAGTGCAAGCACATCTTCTGTCTTGGTACGCTTTTCTTAACCTTCTGGATTTGCTTACTTCTCCATATTAATCTGTTATGATTTTACATGTATTATGTTGTATATATTTATGGTTTTTTTTTTTCCCTTGCTTGCTTGTTTAGTGTCTGTATTCCCCTCTAGGCTGTGATTTCTATGAGGATAAGGGACCTTTCACATGTCTGTGGTCTGTTCATGATCGTTTCTCCAGTGCCTGGCACATAGGAAACCATCTGCAGATATTGATGTGATAGATTATATCTCACCTTATGAGATCCATCGTATTTTAAGTGTACATAGAATGTAATAAAAGTGAAATCTTTTCTGGCACATTCAAGCTATGTATACATTGTACTGTAATAGGCTCAAGATTTTTAAGTGTCTGCACAAGTGATGGGGAGAGAGTAGACATTGGGGCTTAATAAGGGAGAGTCCAAACTCTCAAGACTTCTGTCTCCATGCCCTTTCATTTTGTAATGTCTTTTTTTAAATTTCCAAAGGTGTTCAGACATGTCAGTGAGGGGACGGTTTTGTAATGGGAGCCTTTTCTTATTTCTTGCCCCTAGATGATGAAACATTCCCAGTAAATGTTAGCAATAGTGTAGCAGTCAGTCCAGAATCTCAAAAGTGTACATGAAAGTGAATTGTAATACTCTGTCCATTCATTTAACAGTATTTTATATGCTTACTCTGTGTCGGTGCTTTTCCTTTTATTAACTTTATAATACCTACCTTGTTGTAATTTTATTTTTATTTATGTATTTCCCATTGTGCTGGGTCTTTGTTGCTGCATGGACTTTGTCCAATGGTGGTGCACGGGCTTCTCATTGCTGTGGCTTCTCTTTTTGAGAAGAAGCACAGGCTGTGTGCAGGCTTCAGTAGTTGCAGCACAGGGGTTCAGAGCGCAGGCTCAGTAGTTGTGGTGCATAGGCTTAGTTGCTGTTGCATTGAACCTGTGTCTTCTGCATTGGTGGGTGGGTTCTTTACCACTGAGCCACTAGGGAAGACCGTACCTTACCATATTAATCACCAGTTTTCATTTCTCCACCACTTGCTATTGGACTGGTACAAGTTCTTGCCCACCTCTTTCTCAGATATCTATTACCAAGCCAAAAGCAGAGAAAGGATTTTGTTTCAACCTTACACAGAATCAGTATGATGTCAGTTGTAAGTAGAGAGGATTTTCAGAATTAGTAAGTTGATTAATTTTCCTGAGATATATTCATAAATAAAATTTTATTTATAAAATTTTCAGGAAAATAAGATGTTTTGTTATCTCAGTGAATGCACTCACCTGTAAAGCTGCTCATGACCTTTCTTAATTCTCAGAACTCCTCCCAGTCTTACTGAACTCTGCCTCACTGACCTGATAGAAGTACTGGAGTAGAAACAAAGACTGAGTTTGATTAAAAAAATGTATTTTCTTGATAATTGAACTGTCTTCTTACAAATACCAAAATAGACTATTTCTCAATGTTCTGTTTTCCTCTTGACTTGAAAGAAAACCATGTGATTTAACTTCTTGGTTAATTTTTATGATTCTACACTGTATATGTGTGTATATGTGCTGTACATGTATATATACCAACACACCTTATATATGTGTATATATATATTTTTTCTCCCCCTGTTTTATATGCTCTTTGATAATCTGGCCTCTCTTTGCTTGATACTCAGTGATTGTCTTTCTTGTCTACCCTCTCACAATTTACTTAACTCTTGGGATTTGGATGGTGAGCCATATCTAATTTTAAATTGTAGATCTTGGCTTTGTTTTAAAATTATCTATTCTTTTCACTTATTTACTCTTGAGATTTAGTCATGTGGATTAAGGGTCCACAACTGGTGACCAGTTTGAGCTAGAACTCAGGGCTCATGAGCTTTATTCATGTACTGTCTCTTCTCTGCCCCTAAATTCGAATGTCAGTTTCTGAATTTAGAATTCAGTGAATACCTTTTTATTGGCGAACCCTTAAATGAAGAATAAAATTGTAATTAGTTTTATTATATGCTACAATATACATAGTATGTGTATAAGAAAGTGAAAGTGTTAATTGTTCAGTCGTGTCCAGCTGTTTGTGACCCCATGGACTGTAGCCTGCCAGGCTCCTCTGTCCATGGAATTCTCCAGGCAGGAATACTGGAGTGGGTAGCCATCCTCTCCTCTTAGGGGATCTTCCCTACCCAAGGATTGAACCCACATCTCCTGCTTGGCAGGCAGACTCTTTACCTTCTGAGCAGTTTTTCTTTTTAAAAGCTCTTCTCGTCCCCAAATACATTGTAACAAAGATGTCTATAGCTGAACCTTTTTTTTTTTTTATCATGGAATTAGTAAAAACCAAAGATTTATGTTATAAAATACTAACATTTTCTGCAAAGCACTTAGAAAATATGCAGCCATGTGATCTTACAGTGTTTACTGCAAGCAAGTTTGTAGTCCTTCTGATTCTGCTTAGGACAGTGCCTGGGCTGGAGTTACCTTTTCTTAACTCTGCTGCTGTTTCCATTTCTAGCAGTAAGGGTTGGAGGAGAGGAGCACTAGGTGGGGAGCCAGGTGAAGGGTCTTCTTTGTTGCTGAAGTAGAAAGATCTCTTTTCTGCCCTGACACCTGAGAAAAGAGTGAATAGTTGAAGGGAAAGGTGAGATACTTGAGATGGCCATAAGCCATTGCATGGGCTATTCTGAGTTGGGACCCTTTGTGGCCTGTTTTCTGGGCACCCTGGACTGTGCTTGTGCCTGAGTTAGGCCACATCAGTGGAGACTATAACTAGGGATTGTATAATGATTTTTCAAAAGGCTTTCACCTCAGTGACCTTTGACGACAGTAAACTAGGGATGCTTTTCACCTGAGTAACATTCAGTTTGTTTGACTCTTGCTTGCTTAACTTTTAAACTGATTTGCCACAAATACATTCTCTGAAACAGCTGTTTTAGTCATGGGAGGCATCACAGGGTGATGAACACTTGCATTTTCCCCCCAACCCCCCACCCTGTTTTAATTTACATCTTACTATCTTTTTAAATGTAGTTGTTAACACGCACACACAATCCAAAGACTTTTCTAATAGTTTTAAACAAAGAGAAGAGAACCTCAAAGCTCTGATTATAAATGATCCTGATAATAAAAGTAGAATTAGGTAGAAAAGGGGCAAAAATCAGGAAACTTAATGTTCATGAAGTAAAACATAGTGAAAATACCACTTTGAATGGAAGTTATGGCTTGTTTCCAGTCTACTGGAAAGCCTCATTGGTAGTGAAGGAAAAAACCTAAAAGAGGTCTTGTTTTTTTAAATACAAGTAAAATAGTAGCATTTAGTCCATATAAAGGGCATAAATGTGTGAAATAAAGTAGGTTAAGAAGTTTACATCTGTAATAATTGCATCAGATAAGTGTGTTCCCTTTCACCGCCTGAAGTGAAACAAGATTTTACAGGTTTGGGACTGCGGTCCTGTGGTACCATCCAGGATCATCTAAATCCTCATGCCTGTATATTTGACTTCCCTTAGTTCACTCACAATCACAATGCGCACACATATACATAAAATCAGCTAGCAATCTCTTGATAAACTATAGGTGGTCTACATTCCTTGGCAAATAATGCTTTAGTGAATACTTTTGTACAAAAACCTTTGTTATATGAATAAGTTACAAGAAATGGAATTGGAAAATTTTCTGTTTTCTTTTAAATCACTATATACTTAGTGTCTTTAAAAGTATGTTTTGAATATGATTTAACCTTTTCTGGATGTCTTGATGCTGAGTGATTAGACTCTCCTGTAAACAGAGTGAAACTTCACTTCAAGCTACAGCTTTATGAGCTATAACCAGAATGCTGCTCTCTCTGATTGGTTTAATAGTTGTTTATCCCCTGTGTTCTGCTGACTGTCTTGTCTTGCTAGAAGTTATGCTTATCTTTAACAACATTACCTTTCTAATTTGGGGTACCAGATACCAAATTCATTCTCATTATATCAAAGAATAGGTATGTTCTCAAGGGCATGAAGCACAGGTCTTGGTTTTCAAGTCCTTTTGTGTGGCTGTGCAGAGAACATGTGGGCCCATGCCTGATCGCTTGAATTCTGCATAGTTGGGCTTGTCTGACAAGTGGCCTTCAGATTAGGGAGTTATATACACTTATGTTATGTTTTGACTGAATCCTAATCAGTTACTATATGTTTTTGTTTTATGTTGCTATTTTTATGTTTTTCTTCTTATACACATGTTCAAAGAAGAAACTGTTTTGTTAAAGGAGCAAAGCACTGCTTGAGAAGCCATAATGATAAAAAGATTTATTTTAAAAATGTCTTATTTCACAGCTCAAAGTTATGAAGTTTCAGGATGAATTGGAATCTGGAAAAAGACCTAAAAAAGCAGGCCAGAGCTTTCAGGAACAAGTAGAACACTACAGAGATAAACTTCTTCAGCGAGTAAGGAATAAGTATATGCAATTATGCATTTTTCAGTTATTTGTTTGACTGCCTATAATATTGATATATTGGTATATTTAAGGAAGAGAATATTTCAAATTATATCCTTTGTATAAATGCTGAATATTGGTAGATAATTAGGAACATTTGGAATTTGATGTTTTATAGTTAGTTCAGCTTGGAAAACAGTTTTGGAACAACACGATAGTCTTTTATTCTGGATCCTTGTGGAGCATAACATCCTGTTAAGGATGCACTTTCAGAACTGGAAGGTCCCTCTGAGACAGAAATGGAGTTAGGACTACTTTTCCATTGTGTCAGAGGAGGAACAGCAAGGAGTAGAATACCTCATCTGTGAACTCTAAGCTTTTGAGGGACCTTGTACTTTTGTACATCAAAAAGATGTGTAGGGATATACTGGGAATTTTATAATTTTTACTTACATTTTGACTGTCATTACAAAAAAAGGTGATGGAGAGAAATAGCAACAACTAGGAGGGAACTAGCTTCTAGTCATCGGAAGCTATTCACGTTGATGGGAGCAGTGGTGTGGTGAAGCAGCTGTGGTGCTGTACGGTGTGTGGACTCCTGGTGCCACTCTGCTGTGCATGCCTGGACACATCACTGAAACCTGCTTTGACTCAGTGAAACTGGGTTAATGGTCCAGTTTCTGCAGGGTTGTGAGTTAGATAATTGTGTGTGTGTGTTAAGTCGCTTCAGCTGTGTCCGACTCTTTGTGATCCCACGGAGTGTAACCCACCAGGCTCCTGTCCATGGGGATTCTCCAGGCAAAAATACTGGAGTGGGTTGCCGTGCCCTTCTCTGGGGGATCTTCTTGACCCAGGGTTTGAACCTGCATCTTTTGTGTCTCCTGCATTGGCAGGTAGATTTTTTTACCACCAGCACCACACAATGTTTAAAATATCATAAGTGAACTATAGTCTGATTCCTGTGAAATATCAATGAGGAAAATGTAACCTGCACATCACCAGAGGAGGTTGGTCTCTTCAACATCACTTTATAAATTTGTCCTCAGTAGTTGTATTTGGAAAAAAGATACATGGGATTAAAAAAGAAAGATGTTCTGTATCTGAACCCTGTGAGTCCCTTTGGGGATGGTGGCAAGTGTTTGATGTGCACAAAGACTGCACCTTAAGGTGCCCACTGGCCCTGCTGTAGTGACGTGTTTATTACTGTTCTAGTCTTCTTTGCACTCCATGGTTATAGTTGGAAGAAAGAATGTGTGTTTTCAAAGGCGTGGGCCAGGGGTCAGCAGACTATGACCATCACTTCATTTTTGTAAATACACTTATTAGAACACAGCCATGCCCTCAGTTATTATCTATGTATTATCTGTAGTAGCTTTTGGACTATGGTTATAGAGTTGACAGACTTTTGCCCACAAAGCAGAAAATATTTACTACCTGGCCCTTTACAGAAAACATTTGCCAGCATCTGGTATGGGCTTTTTATCAGATATTGGTTAGCTTTCTTGATGCATACAAATCATAGAGAAATTTAATTGTCTTGTTTTGTTTTTTAATTCTTGTTTTTGAAGAGCTCAGTTGGCTTTGTGGGTTCATTGTCGGTAGCCACTCCCTTTATAATCAATAGCAGTCATAATTTTAAGTGAGAAGTGGCAGTTGTAGCAGTTGGGGATAAGCAAATAAGTAATTTTTCTGGTTTATGTAATTATATAGTCATGTAGTCAATTTGTACTTTTATAAATTAGGGTTTACAATTTATAATTTGTACTTTTATAAATTTCCAATATGATTGATATTTGTTTCCCACTATTAATAATAAGACTTTGCTAGACATTTATTGTAAATAGGTCTTTCTTCTTTTTAGTATATTACTTTAATAAGTTGCTTTCCTTTATTAAATCAACTTGCTGTGCAATTAGAATTGCTATTGACAATTTTATTGTAGTCTGAGATGGCAAGGTCATCATGATGTTTTTCCAGTTTGTTTAAGTGAAGGGGCAGCACTCTTTAACAGCCCTGACTCTAGGGCTTTGGCTCAAATCCTGACTTCATTCCTGTATGACCTTAGTCATGACAGTGAGCCTTTCTAAGGCTCATTTTTCATGGTTTGAATGAGGATAATACTATTCATAGGCATGTTTTAAAGAATTACATGCAGTGGTATATGGAAAGTTGTTGCTTGGCCTGTGGTAGGCATTCAGAAAATACTTAGCCACTATTGCCGGTGTCATTATTATCATTCAGTATAAGTAGAGGAGTAGAAGAAATGACTGGCTTTCCGGAAGAGTAGGTATACCTTCAGTAGTAATTTTATAAATAGTTAACTAGAAGGGAAAATATTGTTACATAAATGAGGTTAACCAGATTGGTGTTTTTTAATGACTAAATATTTCTTTTAAAAAAACAAAACAGGAGAAAGAGAAGGAATTAGAAAGAGAACGAGAAAGAGATAAGAAGGATAAAGAAAAATTGGAATCTCGATCCAAAGACAAGAAGGAGAAAGATGAATGTACTCCAACAAGGAAAGAAAGGTATAACATTTCTCATTTAATGCCTACGCTGGCTTTAGGATTTGGAATCGTGTTTCATTTTGTAATATTTTCATCACTGGTACCAACAGATTGGAAAAGTATTTTTTTGTGTGTGTGATAAACATGGTTGGCTTCTGCCTGCAGAAGGCAGAATTACCTGAGCAAAGGGGCATTTGGCACTTGGCTTAGTTACCTGGGACATCATCCCTTTACATGGTTCATAGGGTACCTTAGCTTTATTTCAGGGCAAGAATTTAGTTACAGTATTAGGTATCGAACCTAAGGCTTAAATAACTAAGCAGCTTGCTAGATCTTACTTGTTGCCCCCAATATAAGCTTTTCTTCTGTGCCGAGGCTGCTACCTGTAAATTTGAGTCTCCCAGTCCTGTTAAGGGAGATTGTGTACTTAGGCTGTAGGGACTCGGTCCTCACTTTAAGTCTTCATTCTAATCAAAATCATTTCTCTTGTAGTTTTTATTTCTTACTTTCACAGTTCTTAAATCTCTGATTAGTAGAGAAAGTTACTTTAGAATTGAGATTTTCCTAATTAAAACCAAGCAAATGCAAGTTAAATCATTTTGGCTTAGTCACTCTTCATATAGTTACAAGATAACATGGTTATACTAAACGGTAAAGTAGTAAATCCATCACTTTTTTGTCATTTATCTTGATATAATTTCAGATTTATGAAAAGTTACAAGAATGCTATAAAGAATTCTCAGATATCTTTTACCTTCATTCCCCCAGTGTTAAAGTATTTCCTCTTTTGCTTTATTTTCTTCTTCCTCTTCCTTTCTCCCCTCACCCCCAATCATTTAAGAATAACTTGCTTACATGATGCCCTATTTTCATACTTAACCACAGTAAAAGTTTCCAGATTGAACAAACAGAAAAAAGTTTTCAAGAGCAGGAAATTAACATTAAAAAAAACACTATTATCAGAGACCTTGATGGAATTTGTCCATTGTTCCAATAATCTTTCTTAGAGCAGAGAAAAGTCCAATTAAGTTGAATTCAGTTTTTGTGTAGATCAGACTATCTTTAAGACTTTTTTGTTCCTAGTGTAAAAAAAGGGCTTTGAATGTTGTTGGAAAATAACATTAATAAGGATAGTGAAAATAAAGATAGTGTAAACAGGTAGGAATTAAAAGCTAATTTAGTAGAAGGAAAATGATATACCTGATCCTTTGCTCACTTATGGGATGTTTTGGGGGCTTTGTTCCATAGGAAAAGGCGACACAGTACGTCCCCTAGCCCATCTCGCAGTAGCAGTGGTAGACGAGTGAAATCCCCATCACCAAAATCGGAGCGATCAGAGCGTTCAGAAAGATCTCATAAAGAGAGCTCACGGTCCAGGTCATCTCACAAAGATTCTCCTAGAGATGTTAGCAAAAAGGCCAAAAGGTAAACGCAAGTCATTTTTTATAATATTTCAAATGCCAGTTTCCTTGTCATTCCACCAGCTTTTGACAGTAATTTGTTTGGCAGCCATTTTTGAAAGGTTTTTAGAAAACCAAACATATACTTTCATTTTAGATTCTTCCTTCCCATCTCCCCACCCCAGTCTCCTCATGGCTAAAGTACAAGAAAGCTTCCAACACGTAAAGACCAGCCAGGAGTTTTAAACATCAGTTTCTGTGGAGTAGGAATAGCTGCTTTTCTTTCCTTTCTGTTCTTTAGTTTCTCTAGAATATTCTTTGGTTTTTGTCAAGACTGAAAGAAAAATACATGTTCTGTCCCCACCCAGCAGTAATCTTATTAGCAAGTTCTTGGGTAGACTTGTGGACATAAATACCATAGACTGTATTTATTCAGCATTTAATTTAGTGTGTTCTATACCTTTTTCCTCCAAGTTCCAGAAAGGTGGTTCAGAAGTGCTTTATTTATCTGGGTGTTTTATAGAGTTTTCCTGAGAGCTGAAACTGCTTTTTATCCTAAAATGTTTTTATTGTAACCATTTTTTAGTAAAATTTTTCTATAACAGATAACTCTCTTTTTTTCTGAATGGTACTTGTGCATATATTGTATCTATACATTCATGAAAATTATATAATTACTTGTTTTGGTAATTTTAATGCATAGCACTTAGAGTGCTGTCTTGAAAGATTCCCTTGGAATTGCAATAGTTGATGCTTTTCCTCTCAAGAAGATAGGCTGCAAAGCCACTGTGTTCAAAAGTTTTGTGAATGATGTTGGATGCCATTTTGAACTTTGGCTTATATAATCCTGGGAGCTTGTTAAAAATGCAGATTTCGAGAGTTTGATTCAGTAGAGCAGCGGTAGGGCTCCAGAGTCTGTCTTGGCACACATGCTACCGATGATCACTGATGTGATGCATAAGAAGTACAAAATTTGTGTGTGTGTATGTGAGAGTGTGCGCATACAGTAGGCACAGTATAAATTTGGAAAGTTTACAGCCTTTTTTGTTTCAGTGACTTTCATTGTGCCCTGTTAAAGATCATTTTAGATAATTTAAGGATAGTTTGTTTTGATCATGTGAGTACTTGGGTTAAATTGTTTTTGTTTGTTTCCTCAGATCTCCATCTGGTTCAAGGACACCTAAAAGATCTAGGCGATCACGGTCTAGATCCCCTAAAAAATCAGGGAAGAAATCCAGATCCCAGTCCCGATCTCCACACAGGTCTCATAAAAAGTCAAAGAAAAACAAACACTGACATAGATTTTTAAGATGCTGTCACTTATTGGAAATGCGATTTTGTTTTGTGCCTGAACGGTCTGTTTTTTTAAAAAAACAAAAAACAAAAAATCTAATGAAAGAGCATTCCTGGGGTTTTTATTTGTTTGTGAATGCATGTGTAAACTCATAAGTAACTGCATCTGTAGACCTGTCGTTGTTTTATATTGTATAAATTACTTGTTGTGGCTGTTTCTCAAGATGAAATTTTTATTGTGCTAATGAATTTCATCAGAAATGTGTATAATGGATCTGCTGGCAGTAGTAGTATTTTGTTTTAGGATGTTGTGACTTAGGAAAAATAATACAGATGTCTTCCCCCTTTTGTAGCTTTGACAATTTGAATTAGATTTCAAATAAAATCTGAACAGAAAACTTTAATGTTGTTTTTTTGCCCTGTTGATGACATCAAGTCCCTTAAAATACTACTAAGTGAGTTTAGCACTTCTGTTGTGTTTCTTACGCCTAATGCACTTTACAAGCTTCACTGTTCAAGTAGCTAAAGTTTTGTATTTGCTAAGATGACTGTCAAAATATAGGGACCCAAGACTCATATTTGGTAGGCTTGCCAACCAATTTCTTGGGTAATACTAGTACCCAGAGATCAAAAGACTAGGCAGATATGCGTGGTCTTTTGTTAATGGTATGCCTGGCTAAAATCTCTTTTTTTCAAAGAAGCAATGTGATTTCAATACACTTAACCCATGTCCTGAGCAACTACTTTTTTTCAGGGAAAAATTAAATTTCCATCTTTTGATTTAATTTTCTATCATTAGAAAAATTTATTTGAAAGAATTTAACAGTAATTGGCCATAGAATTTTTTTTTAATGAAGGTTGCCCTTTTATAGCCCTCTATAGGCGGCTCTCTTTCAAACACTGGTATCAGAATATTTCTACAAGGTTCTGTTTAAAGCACCTCCATTGGTTTTTTGTTTGTAAAGGATTTAGTTTTAGGTTTAGCTTTTAGGTGGAATTTTAAAATGATATAAATTTCGACGAAACATAACATCCAGTGGTTTCTAAATTAAAGATGCAAAAAATTGATTTAAACCATTTTCAGAGTTGAAATCTGTTGTACAGTGGGGATAAATTGCAGTGTGAGGAAGACATAAGAGAATTTATGTAATGTTGAACATAATATTGCTATAATGTAATAAAGGGTCATGTAGACTTGAACTGACGCTACTGTTTGTGAACCTTGCTTTCAGTTTTTCATTTAGGCACTTTTTACAGTGATTTGATGGTTTTTTTCCCTTCTTAATAGAGTAACAGTTCTAATACCAGATTGTTCTGAGTTAGCTTGTTTTTTAAAAGTATCTTTTCAAATTGTTGTACTTGGTCTTGCCTAGTCACAAAATTAAAAGCCTATTCTTAGGATTTGAGGAGTAGGAATATTATCTGAGCAGTGAGGCCTGTTATTTCCAAACTGGGCAAACCTACAGAAGCTGTAGAAATGTGCCAGATTATTTTACTTAGTGGTTCTTAACAACACGCACCGTTGCTTGCAAGTTACCTACCTTATCGCTCACTCTGTTTTTCCATATTGGTAAGCATTTAGTTAACTACTGAATGTTGCCTAGAATAATTGAACATGAACATTTGGTGCTGGTTTCTAAAAACCTACAAATACAGCCATTTTTAAAAAACATGTTTTCTCCCTTGTTCACTGCCTGGGATAATGGAATTTTATATAATTACCTTTGCAGAAATAACGACAAGGTTGAGTTGCTGGTGATTGTGGGCATTCCAACATTCATTGGTATCTAGTTTAGGCTTAGAAATGATTAGTCGGGAAGTGATTTTGCCAGTCAAGTTGCAAATTATGCTTCCTTTTCTCTCTTAAAAAAACCTGGAGAAGCAGGAGTGAGTAGACACTGTTAGTTAGGTCAGTTTTGAGTGCTTATTAGTAGTATTTTTTTTTCTGCAGTAGAATTTAGCAATGTTTTTAATCTGCATCTAGATGTGTAACAAACATCATTTATTTTATGGAGTGGGTAAGACTGACTTCCTTTTGGGTGATGGATGGGGATTCTGTAGGCTTGATAGAATATGTATTCTGTGAAGCTTGCTAGTGTTCGTAATAGATTGTACTGGATTTTTTTTTTTTCCTGGAATTGCAAGTGGTATTGTTGAGAGAATATCCAGAGTGTGTTTAATCTTTAACTCTATGGATTCAGTGAAAGCTTAATGGTCAGAAATTGGTGAATGGTGGGGGAGGAGATATTCTACCATATTTTTATAAGAGCATAGTATTCATTGTTTCTTGTCTAAAGAACACTTAGTTAGATAGCAAAATTTCTGCAGGTTCATGAAAATGTTTGTAGGCATGGCTGTCCAGTTACAGGAAATATCCTGTTTTAGTTCTATGACATGTCTATATCCTCCCCAGCAACTACATGTAGGAGGAAATCCTCTGATATCTACTCTTTATAAAGGGCGTGGCTTAAACTCTTCCCCTCTAACATACACAGGGATTCCTTAGTAGGTTAATTTAATCTCTCTCTTTAACAGGTGAGAGAATGTAAAAAAAATGATCATTTATTTCTTATCAAAGAGAGACCTAAGGTTGAAAAGAATCATGTCTGTGAATCTTTTCTTTGATTTTGTATTTTCTTATTACTGTTAGTAGATGTATAGGCACTTCTGAACTGTGACATGTTGAGAAGTTAGAGATTAAAGAACTAAAACAAAAAGCCCTGACCCAAAGGAATGCTTCCATTTGGCTCAAAGTGTTCTTGCCATTTCTGTTAAAGTGTGCAGAAATTAATATACACTGACCTAATTTTTCTTTATTACAGACCATTCCTATGGGCTTACCCTGAGACTCTCATCCCAATTAAAGAATCTAAGAGGGAGGGAATGCTTATAACTTTTTGCATTTTCCCCCAAACTTTAATATTCTCAAGTACTTGAATATATTTTTAACAGTTATAATCATGATCTAATACAGGTTATTAGAAATATTCTGTACATGTTTGTCTCCATTGTGTTCATAAGTTCTGAAAAATTATATGGCCATGGCAATAGTTTATGATTATAAAAATAAGTCTGTATTGTCAAAGTGACTTAACCCATTTTGATGATTACAATAGTGTGATTTCTTTAGCAGAGAAAGTTGTTTTTTAAAATAAATAGTACCACTTTTTTTCTAAGAAAATAAGAGCTTTTTTTCTTTGTTGTTTTGCTCTTCTATTATATATTAATGGAAAAGCTACAGAGAATTCAGTGCAGGTACTAATGAAGACCCTAATATAAGTTTAAAGGAACATGACTGTAAAAACTCACGAAGTGCTTGGTTTGTTCATATTTCACAGGCATGTTTTAGAATAGATTTTTAGATGATATTTCATTCATTTTCCTTTTGGCATTTTTCTTTATTTGTTATCAACTTCCCAGGACTTAGATAAGACACAAATACAAATCCCAGGGGAAGTGTTGTGATGCTGGACTAAAAGGTGGGAATGCGCTGCTGACTGGGGTGAGCCATGTTCCAGTGTTGAAAATTCTATGCCTCAAGTGTTAATTCAGTACCACCTCATGGAGCTTCAGTGTACACGGATTATATGTATGATTGGTTATTTATATAGTTTTGTAGATCTGTAGATAAAAAGCCCTCATTCATTTTTATATGTAATTGTGCTTGGAGTATGTATTTTATTCTTTTGACTTCAGCAGGCTCTTGTACGTTGTACCTTTGGTGATTTGAAATATCAGGAAAGACAACTTTTCAGAAATGAGAATAATATAGTTGAAATCAGCTCAACTGAAATACTCTACAGCAAGACAATTTCTTTTGGGTGAACTGATTCCATCATTTTAGTTGCTCTTGGTATAAGGATTCAGTTTATTATGGAGCTGCTTTCCAGACTGTCACTTTATAGTTTTTCTACATAAAGATTATATAGTTGGAAACAAAGGTTGTGGAATTTTCCTTTTGTTGTTGTGTTTTGACTTTTAATTACTTTAATAAAATACATTGTTTTCATAGCAAACTTTAGACTGTTCATGTAATTTTCTCATACAGCTTTTCTAATGTAAGCCCAGCAAACCATATCTAGTTTTCAGCAGCTTTCTCCCAAGTGAAATAAATGATGTGTCTTATTTATCAGTTGTAGTTAAAATGTTCTACGTTTTTACATGTTTAAACCATAATAAAATATTTTCATGATAGATAATTTTTTTCATCAGGAAATTTCATTTTCTTTTTGGTTCCAGTTTTTAAAAGTTTGTTCTGTTTCATTGAGGACATTTTAAAACATACATGAAAGTAGAATGGGATGAGCCTCCCTGGTACCCATCAGTCTACAGATAATCCACTTACTAGTCTCTAAATGACATAAAGACATAGTATCAGCACATTGAAAATAATTCACTGGTTTCTTTAAATTTTTTAAATTGTGATAAAATACTCATAACAAAAATTACAAGAAACAAAAAAAAACCTCTTAACCGTTTTTGTGTAGTTTAGTAGTGTTTGTATATTCATATTGTTGTATAACCTGTCTTCAGAACTTTTCATCTTACAAACTTAAAACTCTGTATATTGAACAACTTTACTTCCTTCTCCCCACACTTGGCAACCACCATTTTGCTTTCTGTTTCTGTGAGTTTGACTACGCCAGATACTGCAAATAAGTAGAATCATACGGAGCTTGTCATTTTGTGAGTGGCGTATTTCACTTAGCGTAATGTTCCTTCAGGTTCATCCATTTGGTAGCATGTGCGTTGGCTCTTTTTCAAACCTACTTTTTCTTGAAAGTTTCTGTATTTCCTTTTAAAATTTGAAAAGTTTCTTCCCAAATGGCACATTAGCAATTTCTATTTTGAGTAAAAACTGTAAAAAGGAAGAGTAATACCAAGTAGATATTCCAGCTACCACTTTTTTAGACATTTTTTGTGCCGTGATCTCTTTACATGATTGATTATGTGTGATATGATTTCACTTCATAATTTGGGGTACAAAATACACTTTCAAAGCATATGTGAGTTTTGAGGGACGTCCTGGTGGGCCGTTAGTTAAGAATCCACACTCCACTGGAGAGGGTGCAGGTTCACTTCTTGGTCCGAGAACTAAGTTCTGTATGCTGCGCGGTGTGGCCAAAACATAAATAAGAACAAACTTAAGCAGCTTTTTAAAAGATGTGATTTTGAATCTGTTAATATAAATGCCTATATTCCAATGCTTTTTTAGTTTCATTGCCTGGTGAAAAGGAGACTAAAATTTGGCCATTTAGTATACTCATTGTTTAGATTAGATGTTAATTTTGCCACAAAGAGGAAAAAAAGCTTTTGTTTTATTTATTTTTGTTTTTTCCCTATCCTTAGAAAACTCAGAACATGAAATTATTCATAAAGATTTATTTTCTGACTTTTAAATGAGATGTGGCATAGCGTAATGTTGGAGGAAGAGAAAGAAACTGGGCTGTGGCTTCATGCTAGAATACCAGCTCTTTTCCTATTACTAGCTGTGTGATCCTTTGGAATCCATTTTCACCTATAAAATGACAGTAACCTTGCCTGTTTATTGTAAGGATGAAATGATATGTAAGTCACTGACGTGTAGTTATCATGCAGTGGTAGTTAAGCTTTTAGTGTTCCTGAAAACTAATGATGGGAACATCTTTTAACTAAAAATAGACAGTAAAACTATAATTCTGTCGTACTGGTACCTTTATAAGATACGTTCTTGTACTCAATTTGTATTTGTGCTGTGCTTAGTCACTCAGCCCCGTCTGACTCTTTGCAACTCCACAGACTATAGCCCACCAGGCTCCTTTGTCTATGTAATTTCCCAGGTGAGAATACTGGAGTGGGTTGCTATTTCCTTCTTCTGGGGAATCTTCCCCACCCAGGGATTGAACCCGTATCCTACATTGGCAGGTAGATTCTCTACTACCAACAGATGACATTTAATTCTTAATCTCCTTTGAGAAAGACATTTTTATTAAGTAGATATTTAAAAATACTTTTAAACTGTCATTTATTATAGAATTCCATTAACCAAGATTTCTAAAAGGTAGCTCATAATGCAAAATCCAAATGTAAACAGTTTAAATAGGGTATATGTGAGAAGAGCCTGGAAAATAGTATAAAATAGGATGAGGTGCTGGATTCTTTACCCAAATACAAAGTGGAAAAAAAAAAAGTTATACAAATTAGCAGAGCTGAGCAGCAGTATGCAGTATTCACAGAAGGAGTGGCCAGAGAATAGGGCAAGGGAAGACTGAAAAGGTTAGTAATGTGAGGATGATTGGGCTTCTGTATTTTGTGTGTTTGCAAGTTACAGTTTGTATTTTCAGATTATGCCAAAACAAGAAATGTACCCTAAAACTTTTTAGAATGGTGAAAGTGGAGTTGCTCAGTCATGTCCGACTCTTCGTGACCCCACGGACTGTAGCCCACCAGACTCTTCCATCCATGAAATTTTCCAGGCAAGAGTACTGGAGTGGGTTGCCATTTCCTTCTCCAGGTGATCTTCCTGACCCAGTGATTGAACCTAGGTCTCCCACATTGTAGGCAGTTACTTAGAATGGTGAGCTGAAACTATATAGAATTTGAAAAGGAAATTACACTAAATTCTACTCAGAATGGTACATCCTTTAATCAAATGCACCACCTCAGTTCTGGTGCACACTGGAGGAAAAAATGAGTGCGGTGAATGTGGGGAATCTTTTACTGCCAGCTTTGGCAGTAATCTTCAGAGATTCACAGTGGAGAAAGGCCTTATGAGTAGGGTGAATGCAGGACTCTTATTGATAAATCCAGTCTCTGATCATCAGAGAGTTCACACTGGAGAAAGGGCCTTATGAGTGCAGTGAATGAGTTTGGTGGAGTTTGGGGTGGTAACAGTGTGGGAGGTCACAAGTTCAGTCATCGGGCAGTAAACAGACCATTTCTAGGAGGAATCTGAGGCACAGAGAGAGTGTGTCTAACTAATATCTCCCAGCAATGGACAGGTATTTGGGGTTCAGTGTCAGGTTGCCTGTTTCAGGACGGGGCGTCTGGTCACTGTCATCCTCTTTCCCTTCTATCCCAGCTTTGGCAACTCCGAGAACACCTAGTCCACCCCCTGTCCCTGCCTGCACTCCCCAAGAGCCCTGCTCATACACTGAGCAGTCCATGCTCAATGATCGTGACTATCCACTGGGAAGAAATATTGATAGCTTTCCTGTGAATGATCCCATTATCTACCTGGTAATGCTCTGTTCCCACCACCTCTTTGCCACAGCATTGTGCTGCATTTAGGGCAGCCAAGAGTGGAGGAGACTAGTATGATACTGTATGATATCACTTACATGCAATTTAAAAACAATACAAATGAAGGCAAAATAGAAACAAATTCAGATTTAGGGGCTTCACTGGTGGCTCACTGATGAAGAACCTGCCTGCCAATGCAGGAGATGTCGGTTCAATCCCTGTGTCAGGATGATGATCTGGAGGAGGAAATGGCAACCCACTCTAATATTCTTGCCTGGAGAATCTCAAGGACAGGGAAGCTTGGCAGGTTACAGTCCATGGGATCGCAAAGAGTCGGACACAACTTAGCAACTACACAGTAATAAGTCTTGAGGACATTTGTAACAATCTTGAGTTCTCAGCAGCTGCACTAACAGGAGTCTAGAAGAGCAAAACTGATTGAAAACACTATTTGATCCTCTCTATCACTGAAACATTGACATCGAAAAGAGTAAGTATCTCACTATCCATTAGCTACCTTGGCAGCTAAATAGTAATGTTATGTGAAGGGCTATTAGATAGTTTTTCTTTGCAGCGTATTTTGTTTTATTACTGCAATAGCTATTGGGAGTGAGCAGATTGTTAAGAACATTAAGGAAGATGCTTTTCAGATGGTTAGCCATGCTAAGGTTTTAATGACTCAGTGGTAAAGAGGCGACTCAGGTTTGATCCCTGAGTTAGGAAGATCCCCTGGAAAAGGAAATGGCAACCTGCTCCAGTATTCTTGCCTGGGAAATCCCACAGACAGAGGAGCCTGTTGGGCTACAGTCCATGACGTCGCCAAAGAGTCGGACAGGACTTAGCAACTGAACAACAACAAAACATTTTAATATAGGCTCTGTCAAACTTGACTCACTCCTGGGAAACTTAGGTATCCTTCCCTCACAGGGTGCAGTGCTGTGTCAAAAAACAAGGTGTTCTAAGTAGGTTTTTTAAAATCTGTAGTCTCCAATCACTATAACATACTGCTAATATGACTTTCAACTCCAGATTCCAAGATCACGTATGTACCGTATGTATTTCATAGAGTACTTATCCTCAGCTTCTCCCGATATATCCATCTTATTTTAAGAATGTCTGCTCTCCAGAAAAATCTGCAGCCTGTCCAGGTCTGTGCCAAATACTATATATTTGTGCCACAAAGCAGAAATACCACTTGAGTACTTCCCAAGAGGCTTCAGCATATAAAAATACTGGTTGAATTCTGAATTGATTGCCCTAGAAGCATACTTGCTAACATGCTAAGTGGCTTCAGTCTGGCAGAAGCCACTTAACCTCAGTGTCTGATTTTTTGATAGCCCATGGACTGTGGCCCACCAGGCTCCTCTGGCCATCTAAATTCCCAGGCAAGAACACCAGAGTGGGTTGCTGTGCCCTCTTCCAGGGGATCTTCCTGACCCAGGGATTGAACCCATATCTTTTATATCTCCTGCATTGGCAGGCAGGTTCTTTACCACTAGCGCCACCTGGGAAGCCCAAATACTAGGCATTTGTTAGAAAAAGTCTTTAAGCCGGGAAATGATCTTTTTATGTGTTTGTTCTCTTGATTGGAACTTGTCGAAACCTCTCAGAATATTCTTTACTTGCATGTAGTATGAGGTCTAATGTATTCTTTTTCTGTTACATAATAGAACTATGACTAACAATGTATGAAGAATGAGAGAAAGTTTTGGTGCTAAGATAAAGCATTACTCTGCCTCCTCTATATTTTAGGACTTATAATACCATTTACAAGTTGCAGAATTCTAGATCTGTTTCTTGAGTATTTCTAGAACAGCTTCTTGTAATAGTCTTCATGATTAATATGATTAACAATCACAATACCTACAGTGATAGTGTCCTTCCGAGTGAAGAGTAGGACCTTTGCTGACAAAGATCTGTACAGTCAAAGCTATGGTTTTTCTAGTAATCATGTATGGATATGAGAGTTGGACCATAAAAAGAAGGCTGAGTGCCAAAAAATTGATGCCCTCTAACTGTGGTGCTGGAAAAGACTCTTGAGAGTCCCTTGGACTGCAAGGAGATCAAACCAGTCAGTCCTAAAGGAAATCAGTTCTGAATATTCACTGGAAGGACTGATGCTGAAGCTGAAGCTCCAAAACTTTGGTCACCTGACATGAAGAGCTGACTCATTGGAAAAGACCCTGATGCTGGGAAACATTGAGGGCAAGAGGAGAAGGCAGCAGAGGATGAGATGGTTGGATGGCATCACTGACTCGATGGACACAAGTTTGAGCAAACTCAGGGAGACAGTGAAGGACAGGGAAGCTTGGTGTGGAGCAGTCCATGGGGGTCACAAAAAGACATGACTTAGCAACTGAGCCACAGGTGTGAAGAGTTAAGATGATTCTCTTAGGTACCATAGCTTATGAAGTTCAGAGTTACCAGCTACTCAGATCACCACAAGTGTGGCTTTCCTTGTGCTTCATATATTCTTATAAAACTTGGATTATATGGAAAAAGCCTTCAAGTTATTTTTAGTGCCTGAGTATACTAATACCTACCCTGCCCCATCTTTGTCCTAGACGTCAGCCTTTTGTCAGTTTATCTTGATGTCCTTACAGGCACCCACTGAGAATCCAAAAGCCCTTGAAGACTTTGCAAACCTCCTTATATCTGTGTGGGAGACGGTGTACCTCTTGTAACAGACCCTTCTATTAAATATAGAGGAGGATATAATGTGCTTTTGGAGATAATAGAGGATTTGCCTGCCCGCCTTCCTTCTTCTGATCGCCTTCTAAAGGGACTTTTATTTCTCCCCACTTTCTCTGAAGCTTTCAGTTCTTTCCTTGCAGAATGTGTTGAAGACAACAAGGTAAATATGTTAAAATATCTGATCTTGCCTAAAATGATATTTCTGATTAATTTGTGCAGATACTTACTCTGACCCAAACACTGCCCAGAGCAATAAGCAAGACTGGGTGGGGCGAAGGCACAAAGTGTTAGATATAATCACTTCCATCATCTCATGTCTGAATGAGTCTAGTTGTCAGACACCTCAAGACCTTAGAGCTCTTTGGTTATTTTGGGTGGCATGGGATTTCTAAAGATGAATTTCTGACCTTGAGCATCTTCAACAAATGTAGATTAGCATCTCAAGGGCTTGATAGAAAGTTCACAAAAGCTGAGTACCTCCTTGAGAACCCAGCTCTTTGTATTTTGTAGCCCAGCAGGATTTGGCCAAACCATACAACATAATCCTCAGACTGCAAAGACTTCTTTCTGCTTTGTTCTGTAGCAAACAGTGGCTTCCGGTCACTTCCTGGTTGTGTGGTCATGGTCACAGTTTCCTTATTATCATGAGCACACCATCCATTTTCCTGGGTTCATCAACAAATTGAGTATTTATTCTGCACTTGGCACTGTTCTAGGCACAGGGGGTGTAGGGTGATGTTGGAATAAGGTCTTTTTTATGGGATTTATATCCTAATGGGAGGAGCCAGAGAATAAATCAAATAAGATCATTTCCAATGGTAAAAGGTACTGAAAAACAAAAAGGGAGGTGAGACAAAGTGGGAGAGGGGTGCTTCTTTTAGATCTATGGTAGGTGGCCAAAAGTGGCTCAGAGGTAAAGAATCTGCCTGCCAAGCAGGAGACATGGATTCCGTCCCTGCATCAGGGAGATTCCCTGGAGGAGGAAATGGCTACCCACTCCGGTATTCTTGCCTGTCAAATCCCATAAACAGAGGAGCCTGGTGGGCTACAGTTCATGGGGTTGCAAAGAATCGGACATCCTTTAGTGACTAAACAGCAACAGTAGCAAAGAGGGCTTTGCAGAGCTGGTAAATTTTGACCTGAGACCTGAGTAAGAAGGTGGCGCTGGCTAAGTGAAGATAGGGCACCAGGTGCTCCAGGTTGAGGAAGCTGCAGGAATGGCTGTGTTAAGAAGGAAGCAGTGTTGATCTGGTGAGGAAGGGGAAGCTGTCAACGTGGCTCCAGCTCAGTGAGGAAAGGAAGGCATGGCATGAGGTGAGGTTAGGAAGAACTTGACAGTTTTAAGCAAGTGAGTGGTGTAGCTTCAGAAGATCACTGGCCGCTGTGCACAGCAGCAAGAGGAGAAACAGGTAACATAGTTAGGAAGCTCTTGGCTGTGAAGATTAAATGATATCGTGTAAGTGAAGTGTCTAGCATTGCCCTGAGTACATAGCAGCTCTCTAAATAATTCAACCTCTCCTCTTATCATTTTCTTGGATCTTGTGATTCCTTTCTTCCCCACAGAGGCTAAGTATTCACTTTAAGGTTAACTTCACTTGACCTCTCTTAGACAAATTGAGCCAGATCAGGATATAGCACCCCTGTTGCTTTCTGGCTGGTATATGTTGTTCAGTTGCTAGGTTGTGTCTGATTCTTTGCAGCCCCATGGACTGCAGCAGGCCAGGCTCCTTTGTCTTCCACTATCTCCTGGAGTTTGCTCAAATTCATGTATTTGAGTATTGGTGATACTATCTAATTGTCTCATCCTCTGCCAACCCTTCTCCTTTTGTCATCAATCTTTCCCAGCATTGGGGTCTTTTCCAATGAGTCGGCTCTTCGAATCAGGTAGCCAAAGTAATGGAGCTTCAGCATCAGTCCTTCCACTGAATATTCAGTGTTGATTTCCTTAAGAATTGACTGGTTTGATCTCCTTGAGGTTCAAGGAACTCAAAAGTCTTCTCCAGCACCACAACTCAAAAGCATCAGTTCTTTGGTACTCAGCCTTTTTTGTGACCCAGCTCTCACAAATGTACATGATGGGTAATGGATATTTCACCACATCTTTGCCAGCACTGGGAATTTGTGACACACTATTAAAAAAAATAATTTAAATTGGAAGAAATTACTTGCTCCCAGCTGGGAGATTTCTGGAATCTATAAAACAGAGGGTGATTTTGGCAAGCTGCATAGATGAGTGAGGTAACTGGTCCAGTCATCTGAAAAAGTGTGTAGGTCTAGAGCAGTTCCACCTGCAGGAGCCATACTGAGTGGCAGCCGTATTACTAGAGCTGCACTAATTTTCTCTGACATCTGAGGCAAAAGGCCAAAGACGCCCAATATGAATCTCTTGTAACTCAATTTTTAAAAAAATTACTATGTTACATTATTTTTAGAAGAGAAATTATATAATAACTTAAGTGTAAGGCTTTGGCTTCAGCTGCTTTCAATTTTTTGTTCAATTTTGGCAAGTGAGTTTTCCACGTGTGTAAGTGTCTGAGTAGAGTTGTTACAGAAGAGGGATCAGGGGAGATAAAAAGGAAGAAATCTTCAAAAGGTACATGAGAAAAATCAAGCCAAGCAATGCTGTGTGTCCTGTTTTCCAGACCAGGGGCCACTTAGGCAGGTTTCCATTTTTTTTACTATATCCTAGAGTATCTTAGGAGGAAATTTCACCTTCTCCCAGATGACTTGTTGTGAAAAACTGCAAGATCCTCCTGCACTGTGTTGTTCAGTAGCTAATTTGTGTCCAACTATTTTTGACCCCATAGACTGCAGCATGCCAGGCTTCCCTGTCCTTCACTGTCTCCCCACGTTTGCTCAAACTCATGTCCATCAAGTCAGTGATGCCATCTAACCATCTCATCCTTTGTCGTCCCCTTCTCCTCCTGCCCTCAGTCTTTCCCAGCACCAGGGTCTTTTCCAATGAGTCAAATCTTTGCATCAGGTGGCCAAAGTATTGGAACTTCATCTTCAGCATTAGTCCTTCCAATGAATATTCAGGACTGATTTCCTTTAGAATTGACTGGTTTGATCTCCTTGCAGTCCTAGGGACTCTCAAGAGTCTTTTCCAGCACTGCAGTTCAAAAGCATCAATTTTCCAGTGCTCAGCCTTCTTTATGGTCCAACTCTCACATTCGTACCTGGTTGAATGTGGAAGCGAAGTCACTCAGTCTTGTCCAACTCTTTGCAACACCATGGATTGGAGCCTGCCAGGCTCCTCCATCCATGGGATTTTCCAGGCAAGAGTACTGGAGTGGGTTGCCATTTCCTTCTCCAGGGGATCTTCCCAATGCAGGGATCAAATCCGGGTCTCCCGCTTTACAGGCAGACTCTTTACCATGTGAGCCACACTCGTACATGACTACTAGAATAAAAAATTGAACTTTAAGGTTCTTATCTTCCTAATCTTGTGTTTGATTAATCTAAAGAGAAGCAATATTGAACATCAAGCATGATAGGTCACAAGGTGGAAGGGTGAACCATACCTCTGAAGCTTCCTACCCTGGTTGCCATTAGCGATAATACATCCCCAGCTTCTGGGCCAGGGAGGAGCCAGTGCTTGTGGTGTGGGTTTGTCTCTTGAACAACAGGGGTCAGATAACAGTGACCCCTGCTTTAGCCTCTACCCTCATTACCAAAGGTCCAGAAGAAGTCCTCACATCTGTAATCAGGAGAAAACCACACGAGCCCCTCTCTCTTTCTCTTTTCCACAGCTTTTCACAACCAGTTTGACCATTATTATCATTATTATTTTGATTAAAATTGTTAAGTTTTGGTTGCGTTGAGTCTTCATAGCAGCATGCAGTCTTCCTCTAGTTGCGCAGACGAGGGCTACTCTTCACTGCAGTGCACGGACTTACTGTGTTGGCCTTTCTCTTATTGCAGAGCGTAGGCTCTAGGTGCTCGGGCTCCGGTAGCTACAGCCTGTGGGCTCAATAGTTGTGGCTCCCAGGCTCTAGAGTGCAGGCTCAGTAGTTGGGGTGCAGGGGCTTAGTTGCCCCAAGGCATGTGGGATCTTCCTGGACCAGGGCTAGAATCTGTGTCCCCTGCATTGGTTTCTTACCCACTGTACCACCAGGGAAGTCCTTGACCATTATTATTCTTTTCATCCACCAAGACTGAATTTACCCCCTTCTTCAGCTCAGGTTATGTTCAGTTACCATGAAATCCCCCAGACTCCCGTGTTGCCCTTACCTACCTTCTAATTCCTCTCACGATGAATATTCCCTGTTCTGTTCAGGATTCTCAGGCCAACAGAAGCAAAATCCCCTCTGTCCTGTTGCCTTTTGGTTTTCATTCAGAGGCGATGTTGCAGACACAGATGTTGCTACTGTTAGACTGTGAATGCAGGAAGACAACTGGGGAAGTTCTGAAATGTCAGTTCCTGTGCAAAATGTGGCTCAAAAGTCCCTCTCCTTTTTCATAAAGACACAGAGGTCCTTGTGGATCAGGTAGCTCCTTGAGATGATTACAAAGTGCTGAAAAGTCTTAGACAACTCCTGGGGTGCCATCTGACCACATGCATTTAAACGGGGTCAGAGCATCCTGTTGCCTAAAAGGGGAAGACATTGAGGAGTGAGGGCATTTGCACTCAAGAGGCTGCCTGTTATTCTGAAAAGGATCCTGGACCGGAGTCAGGCAACTTGGGTTCTTCCATGAACTGGCTGTGTGAGCCTAAGCAGGAAATGTCCTGTCAAACCACTGTTTCCCAAACACCAGTCCACAGACTAGCCCGTCAGAATCACTGGGGAGCTCTCAGAATTTAGATTCCAGGTGCCACCACTGAGACACTGGTTTGGCAGGTCTGGGGTGAGACCTAGGACCTGACATACATGTCTTTACTTTTAACGTGGACAGTTCAAACATATGCAAAAGTCTAGAAAATAGTATAATGAATCCCCTCGACAACATCACTTGGTATCAACAATTATCATTTCATGGCCTCTTTAATCTGTATAAATCCCAGACATTATTTCAATCATGCATATTTTGGTATGTTTTTCTAAAAGATGCAGACTTTAAAAATACCCACAGTGCCATTATACGCCAGAAAAAAATAAACAGTAATCTTAATATCATAAAAAAAATCCTGTCAGTGCTCACAAATCCATAATTGTCTTATTTAAAAAAAATTTTTTCCCCCCTGTTTGAATTGAAATCCAAGAAAATGTCCTGCGTTATGACTGGCTGATGCATCTCTTATTGTTGTTTAGTTACTAAGTGTCTGACTCTTGGCGACCCCATGGAGTGTAGCCTGTCAGGCTCCTCTGTCCATGGGATTTCCCAGGCAAGAATACTGGAGTGGGTTGCCATTTCCTTCTCCAGGAGATCTCTTGACCCCAGGATTGAATCCACATTTCCTGCACTGGCAGGCGGATTCTTTACCACTGAGCTACCTGGGAAGTCAATGTACTTTTTTTTTTTCTTAAGTAACTTTTCATCCATTGGTGTCCTTCTTTTTAATTTTTTTTTCTACTTTAAAGCTTTTGTTGAAGAAGCTAGGTGTGTGTCCTGAAGATTTTCCCATAGTTTGGATTTTGCTGATTGCACCTCTTCCTTCCAGCATATTTATTTTCTGTGAAGCAATAATTTGATCTAGAGGTTTGATTTGATGTTAAGTTCAAAAGTTTTGGCAATTGATGGGAGGGGAGTTGGGAGAGAATGGATACATGTAAACATATGGCTGAGTCCCTTCACTGTTCACCTGAAACTATCACATCATTGTTCATCAGCTATACCTCAATAGAAAATAAAAAGTTTAAATTTAAAAAAAAAAGCTTTGGCAAGGAAACTTCACAAGATATGGTATGTACTTTCATTAGTGTCTGCTTATGTCTACTTTTGTGGCATTAGCAGCCGTTGATGGTCATTGCCTGTGTCCATTAATTCATTATAGTAGTATACGGTGATGTCCTAAGTTTATCATTCCTTGTTCATTTGTTAGCTGGGATGATGCAGAAAAACTTCCCCTCATCTATTATTTGCTTAGTCTACAGTTCAGATAGGAAAGGCAGCCTAGATGCTGGATTCTTTCCCTTTATTTTCTGGTGATGCCACATGGCATGCAAGATCTTAGTTCTCTGACCAGGGATCAAACCCATGCCCCTTACATTGGGAGCATGGAGTCTTAACCACTGGACCTCCAGGAAAGTCCTCAAAATCTTTTTTGATGCATTACATCCTTCAAAGTGACCATTAAAGTTTTATTATGATTATTACTAACATTATAACCTCATAGATTTAAGGTATTTGATGTGCTTTATGCCTGAGACTTTTTGACACAAGACACTGTTTTTTTCATAGCATCCTTATTTTCTGAAATGACAAATTCTCCAGACTCATCTTGTACATTTTTTTACCTTCAGGCCTAAAATAGCAATTTCTCAAGCTTTCTCAACAATGTGGAACTCATATTATTAAAAGACTCCTCAGGTAATTCTGTTATGAAGCCAAGTTTGGAAACCACTGGGTTGGAAATGAGGTTCATTCCAACTCCAAAATGCTGTTTTTTTCCTCTTTCCAATTAAAATAGCAAAAATGTATTTGAAATTATTTTAAAATGTTTATAAGAAATACAAATATCTCCATATCTGATATTCTCTTTCTTTGCTCACTGCACTTGAAATTGGTGCAACTTTTAAAAATGCACTTTGGACCACACTCTGAATATTGTCATACCCTTTGACCCAGAAATCTTGCTTTTAGAAATCTGGTTTAAGGAAATAAAAAAATGGAAACAACAGGGCCTGGGGAAAGGGGGCACAGAGCATAAGGCACAGCCGAGAGTTGGGACGTTACCAGGAAGTGATGGGGGAGGGACACAAACCCCAGGCTGAGGAGTCAGTGGGGTGACAGTGGACCTGATGGTGCCTCCCCTTCATCTTACCTGAGCTTTGTCTCCATCGTGCTCACAAGCAGCCCAGCTACAAGTGTGGGCTTGGGATCTTTCAAAACTTCCAGTCTCCTTGGTGGGCCCTCAGGCATTGCATCACTGGGAGGACTGCAGTTCAGCTTTCACACAAAGGACTTCACTGAATGGGGCTTGATGGCCCGTGAGGGTCAATGAAAATTTGTCTGAAGTTTGCCCTTTCAATTGTTTAGACTCAGAACAAGCACCTTTGGGTTGTATTATTTATCGGTATGTGAAGCATCTTTTCTCAAACTGCTCCTCACATCCAGAAGGCACACCCCTGGCTTTCTCTCCTTAGGTGATGGAGCCTGCAGGGGAGGAAGCGGGTAAGCCCAGGCCAACTACCAGCACCTAACTGGCCCCGTTGACCCTATCCCTTGACCTCTAGTCATGGGCTCTCACGGCCCCAGGTTTTCCCCCTCAATTGTGGGACTGGTTAGAAAAGCAGTTAGGAGTCACATTATAAGACTTGGAATGAGAGGCTGAGAATTTTGGACTTTCTTCTATAGGAAATACAGGCATTTTTGAGCAAAAGGGATTCGATCTGACCTATAATTTAGGAATACCTTTCGGGTAGCTGAGGAGGAAAGACGCTGGCATAAAGTAGCGGCGGGGGGAGGCCGGCCAGAGCTGGAGGCTAGGTGAGGAAGCAGCAGAAGGAGTGGCCTGGATCTCCTGCTGCAGAGAAGGCTGCTGTTATTTTCCAAATTCGATTGCCTTTTCATCCTTTGGATCATGTGTGTTAGTCCCACTGCTGCTATGACAAGTGACCACAAACTTGGTGGTTAAATCAACACAAATCCTGGTGTCGGCAGAGCTTCGTTCCTTCTGGAAGCTTGTCTTTGTCTTTTCTAGTTTCTGGAGAAGCCATCTTGGTTTGGGCTGCTTCCTGCATCTTCAAGTATGTGACTCCAACCTCTGCTTTCATCTTCATGTCTCTCTCTCTTTTTTTCTTTTTTAAGTTGATTTGTTCTTTTTTTTAATGTGGACCATTTTAAAGTCTTTATTGGGTTTGTTACAATATTGCCTCTGTTTTATGTTTTGGTTCTTTCTCTGAGAGGCATGTGGGTTCCCAACTCCCCAGCCAGGGATTGAACCCACACCCCCCTGCGTAGGAAGGTGAGGTCGTCATCACTAGACTATAAGGGGAGTCCCTCAGATCTCCTTTTTCTGACTTTGCCTCTCTTGCCTGTCTCTTCTTAGGACGCTGTAATCCACTGGGCCCATGCATATAATCCGAGACAGTCTCTCCATCAAAAGATTTTAAACTTAATCACACCTGCAAAGTCCTTTTGGCATGTCACATCCCAGGTGGTTCTAGTGGCAAAGAATCCACCTGCCAATGCAGGAGATGAAAGAGACAAGTTCAACCCCTGGGTCAGGAAGATACCCTGGAGTAGGAAATGGCAACCCATTCCAGTATTCTTGCCTGGAAAATTCCATGGACAGAAGAGCCTGGCGAGCTTCAGTCCATGCGATCGCAAAGTCAGACACGACTGAGCACACACACACACAGAACACAGGTTCTGGGGACATCTTTGGGCCCATCTTGTGTCTATCACACCACTCATCCCAGGCTCCCAACATGGTTAGGTGGGGTTATGAGGTCAAATTGTGGCTACTGGGATGTGACCAGAGGAACGTGATTTCTACTCTTCCCTTCCAGGCCTGGCCCATAAAATCTCCCTTGTAGCCCTCTACGCTTTCTCCATATCTCTGTGCTGAGAACACAAGGGAAGTAAGGCCTAGAAGATGGAGAGACCTGGGGCCCAGGATGGCCAAGCAGAAAGCCATCCGCCACTGAGGAACATCCACATTGGACCTAGGTGAATCAAAGATAAATCTCTGTGTTAAGCCATTGAGATGTGGGAGTTTGTTGTTAGCATTACTTACTCTAATACCTTTTCAAACTGTTCATGGGGTTCTCAAGGCAAGAATACTGAAGTGGGGTGCCCTTCCCTTCTCCAGTGGACCACGTTTTGTCAGAACTCTCCACCATGACCCGTCTATCTTGGTTGGTCCTACACGGCATGGCTCATAGTTTTAGTGAGTTAGACAAGGCTGTGGTCCATGTGATCAAATTGGTTAGTTTTCTGTGATTGTGATTTTCATTCTGTCTGCCCTCTGATGGAAAAGGATGAGAGGCTTATGAAAGCTTCCTGATGGCAGAGACTGACTGAGGGGGAAACTGGGTCTTGTTCTGATGGGAGGGGCCATCAGTAAATCTTTAATCCAATTTTCTGTGGCTGGGCAGGGCTGTGTTCCCTCCCTGTTGTTTGACCTGAGGCCAAACTATGGTAGAGGTAATGAAGATAATGGCGACCTCCTTCAAAAGGTCCCATGCATACAATGCTGCACTCAGTGCCCCCAACCCTGCAGCAGGCCAGCACCGACCCACAACTCCACTGGAGACTCCTGGACACTCATAGGCAAGTCTGGGTCAGTCTAGACAGCATATTAAAAAGCAGAGACGTTACTTTGCCAACAAAGGTCCGTCTAGTCAAAGCTATGGTTTTTCCAATGGTCATGTATGGATATGAGAGTTGGACTATAAAGAAAGCTGAGTGCCGAAGAGTTGATGCTTGTGAACTGTGGTGTTGAAGAAGACTCTTGAGAGTTCCTTGGACTGCAAGGAGATCCAACTAATTCATCCTAAAGGAAATCAGTCCTGAATATTCATTGGAAGGACTGATGCTGAAACTGAAACTCCAATACTTTGGCCCCCTGATGAGAAGAACTGACTCATTTGAAAAGACCCTGATGCTGGGAAAGATAGAAGGCGGGAGGAGAAGGGGACGATGGAGGATGAGATGGTTGGATGGCATCAACAACTTGATGGACATTTTAATAAGCTCCAGGAGGGAGCCTGGACAGGGAGGCCTGGTGTGCTGTGGTTCATGGGCTCACAGAGAGTCAGACACGACTGAGTGACTGAACTGAACTAAACCCTAATACCGCAACTGACTTGAGAATGAGAAAGACAAATGGTTTAGAGTCTTAGGAGGCGAGGAGGCTGGAGACCCTTGGTCAAGATAAAACTCAAAGACTTCCTTGGTGATCCAGTGGTTAAGACTTCACTGCAGAGTGCATGGGGTTTAACCCCTGGCTGGGAAACTAAGATCTTGAATGCCATGGGGTGTGGCCAAATAATAAATAAAAATCGATGGGAAAAAATCCATGATGAATAACAAATCAAAATTTAAAAAATTCAACTTGGGATGGAACTTGAGACAACTTTGATTGAGAGTGGGCATCCTGTTCTATTCTAAAGTCTTAATATGAAGATAAGAATACATCCATAAACATGTATACACTACTGTATAAGAGATAGATAATCAACAAGGACCTACAGGATAGCGCAGGGGACTCTATTCAATATCCTGTGATAACCCATATGAGAAAAGAGTCTAAAAAAGAATAAATATATGTACATATATAACTGAATCACTTTGCTGTACACCTGAAATTAACATAGCATTGTAAATCAACTATACTCCAATAAAAATAAACTGTTTTAAAGACAGAATACTTTCATACCCTGAGTGAAAACTAGGGCAAAAGATCTGAAAGACATTCCATAAATGCTCCTTCTCCTTTCAATATTCACATTGAGTTTTTATAGGAACCCATTTTTGGGAGAACTGAGCACATTTAGGTATAGCAGATTCAGCTGTAGTCTTGCTTGGATTGGGCACCTGAGAGGCTTCGTGGCAGTGGGTCGAGAGTTACAGGGATGGGATGTATTTCATAATAGCAAAGAGGGACCAGGCTGGAAGGAAGGGGGCACTCAGGGAGGGAGCAGACTGGCTGGTGGCCTGGGTTTCTGGATAACCCGGTTCCTTCCTTTTCGAGGCCCTATAATGTCTATTTTTGGCCCTGTTTGTTAAAGCTTTTAGTTAAGTTTTTGTCTTTTAGGTTCCAACAGCATGAAGGAAGACTCACGATGGCTCGAGGAGTTCAACCCATCCCAGTAGAGAGTGGCCGAGGTCCCTGCAGGTCCTTGGGTTAGTCATCAAGGGACGTCTACACCTCTAGGGTAGGCTAGGCTCTACAGCCCCTGTCCAGCAAGAAGAAGTTTCCGAAGAGACCTTCGGCCCCTTGTCCTTTAAGAATAAGGGTGAAGTATACTCATTTTCACTATACTGATTCTTCCAATCCACGAACACGGCACATTTCTCCATCTGTTTGTGACCTCTTTGATTTCTTTCATCAGTGTTTTATAGATTTCTATATACAAGTCTTTTGTTTCTTTAGGTAGAAATACTCCTAAGTATTTTATTCTTTTTGTTTTGATGGTGAATGGAATTGTTTCCTTAATTTCTCTTTCTGTTTTCTCATTGTTAGTGTATAGGAATGCCAGGGATTTCTGTGTGTTGATTTTGTATCCTGAAACTTTGCTATATTCACTGATTAGCTCTAGTAATTTTCTTGTAGAGTCTTTAGGGTTTTCAATGTAGAGGATCATGTCATCTGCAAACAGAGAGAGTTTTACTTCTTCTTTTCCAATCTGGATTCCTTTAATTTCTTTATCTGCTCTGATTGCTGTGGCCAAGACTTCCAAAACTATGTTGAAAAGTAGTGGTGAGAGTGGGCACCCTTGTCTTGTTCCTGACTTCAGGGGAAATGCTTTCAGTTTTTCACCATTGAGGATAATGTTTGCTGTGGGTTTGTCATATATAGCTTTTATTATGTTGAGGTATGTTCCTTCTATTCCTGCTTTTTGGAGGGTTTTTATCATAAATGGATGTTGAATTTTGTCAAAGGCTTTCTCTGCATCTATTGAGATAATCATGTGATTTTTATTTTTCAATTTGTTAATGTGGTGTATTACATTGATTGATTTGCGAATACTGAAGAATCCTTGCATCCCTGGGATAAAGCCTACTTGATCATGATGTATGATTTTTTTAATGTGTTTTTGGATTCTATTTGCTAGAATTTTGTTAAGGATTTTTGCATCTATGTTCATCAGTGATATTGACCTGTAGTTTTCTTTTTTTGTGGCATCTTTGTCAGGTTTTGGAATTAGGGTGATGGTGGCCTCGTAGAATGAGTTTGGAAGTTTGAGTTTGAGTAGAGTAGGTGTTAGCTCTTCTCTAAATTTTTGGTAGAATTCAGCTGTGAAGCCATCTGGTCCTGGGCTTTTGTTTTTTGGAAGATTTCTGATTACGGTTTCAATTTCCATGCTTGTGATGGGTCTATTAATATTATCTATCTCTTCCTGGTTTAGTCTTGGAAAGTTGTACTTTTCTAGGAATTTGTCCATTTCATCCAGGTTGTCCAGTTTATTTGCATATAGTTGCTGATAATAGTCTCTTATGATCCTTGGTATTTCTGTGTTTTCTGTTGTGATCTCTCCGTTTTCATTTCTAATTCTGTTGATTTGGTTCTTCTCCCTTTGTTTCTTGATGAGTCTGGCTAATGGTTTGTCAATTTTATTTATCTTCTCAAAGAACCAGCTTTTGACTTGGTTGATTTTTGCTATGGTCTCTTTTGTTTCCTTTGCATTTACTTCTGCCCTGATCTTTAAGATTTCTTTCCTTCTACTACCCCTGGGCTTCTGCATTTCTTCAGAAATCCCTGGCATTTCTATACACTTTAACAATGAGAAAACAGAAAGAGAAATTAAGGAAACAATTCCATTCACCATTGAAACAAAAAGAATAAAATACTTAGGAGTATTTCTACCTAAAGAAACAAAAGACTTGTATGTAGAAAACTATAAAACACTGATGAAAGAAATCAAAGAGGACACAAATAGATGGAGAAATGTGCCGTGTTCGTGGATTGGAAGAATCAATATAGTGAAAATGAGTATACTACCCAAAGCAATCTATAGATTCAATGCAATTCCTATCAAGCTACCAGAGGTCTTTTTCAGAGAATTAGAACAAATAATTTCACAATGTGTATGGAAATACAAAAAACCTCTTATAGCGAAAGCAGTCTTGAGAAAGAAGAATGGAACTGGAGGAATCAACCTACCTGACTTTAGGCTATACTACAAATCCACAGTCATTAAGACAGTATGGTACTGGCACAATGACAGAAATATAGATCAATGGAACAAAATAGAAAGCCCAGAGATAAATCCATGTATCTATGGACACCTTATCTTTGACAAAGGAGGCAAGAATATACACTGGAGAAAAGACAACCTCTTTAACAAGTGGTGCTGGGAAAACTGGACAGCCACTTGTAAAAGAATGAAACTAGAACACTTTCTAACACCATACACAAAGATAAACTCAAAATGGATCAAAGATCTAAACATAAGACCAGAAACTATAAAACTCCTAGAGGATAACATAGGCAAAACACTCTCTGACATAAACCAAAGCGGGATCCTCCATGACCCACCTCCCAGAATATTGGAAATAAAAGCACGAATAAGCAAATGGGACCTAATTAAAATTAAAAGCTTCTGCACAACAAAGGAAACTATAAGCAAGGTGAAAAGACAGCCTTCAGAATGGGAGAAAATAATAGCCAATGAAGCAACGGACAAACAATTAATCTCAAAAATATACAAGCAACTCCTGCAGCTCCATTCTAGAAAAATAAACGACCCAATCAAAAAGTGGGCCAAAGAACTTAACAGACATTTCTCCAAAGAAGACATAAAAATGGCTAACAAACACATGAAAAGATGCTCAACATCACTCATTATCAGAGAAATGCAAATCAAAACCACAATGAGGTATCACTTTACACCAGTCAGAATGGCTGTAATCCAAAAATCTACAAACAATAAATGCTGGAGAGAATGTGGAGAAAAGGGAACTCTCTTACACCGTTGGTGGGAATGCAAACTAGTACAGCCACTATGGGAAACAGTGTGGAGATTCCTTAAAAAACTGCAAATAGACCTGCCATATGACCCAGCAATCCCACTGCTGGGCATATGCACCGAGGAAACCAGAATTGAAAGAGCCACGTGTACCCCAATGATCATCAGCTGCATTGTTTACAATAGCCAGGACATGGAAGCAACCTAGATGCCCATCAACTGACAAATGGATAAGAAAGCTGTGGTACATATACACAATGGAATATTACTCAGCATTAAAAAAAAATTCATTTAAATCAGTTCTACTCAGGTGGACGGAACTGGAGCCCATTATCCAGAGTGAAGTAAGCCAGAAGGAAAAACAACAATACAGTATATTAACGCATATATATGGAATTTAGAAAGACGGTAACGAGAACTCAACATGCGAGACAGCAAAATGAACGCAGATGTATAGAATAGACTCGTGGACTCTGTGGATGAGGGCAAGGGTGGGATGATATGAGAGTATGGCACTGAAGCATGTTAATTATCATATGTGAAATCAATCGCCAGCCCAGGATTGATGCTCGGGGCTGGTGCATCGAGATGTCCTGGGGGGAGGGAGGAGGGAGAGGGGTTCTGGAGGGGGAGCATATGTAAACCCATGGCGATACCATGTCATTGTATGGCAAAACTAATAAAAAAAAAAAAAGAATAAGGGTGAAGAGTCTCTCAGGGGGAGTGACAGAGGTTGGGACCTGAGAGCCTCTGCTGCAGTGTTGCATTGTTTGCACCTGGACGGACCTCTCCGCCAGCAACAAAATACAAAGAAACTGTGTGGGACCGAAAATAACTGTGTGCGTGTGCAGTTAGTTCAAATTCTGGACAAAGGATGCAAAGAGACAAAAAACATCCACGGCTGTCATTTCGGAAGAACCAGAAACAAAAACAGGGTGTTGGGAGCAAAAACAGGGTGCCGAACATGCCCCCCCGGCACTCAACACCACCGAAGCGGTGGGCGGACCCCTCCAGCCCTACCCCTGAACACATCCCTACCCTCACCCCATGTAAGGAATAAGCTCACCCCTCTCAGTGAGCCAGCCAGCAAGCGAACCTGTTGTTTGTTCTTGCTCCTCCTTGCTGGAGCAGGGGCCCTAGTAAAACCTTGCCTGGAAAAGAAAAGGTTCTGGATGGAAACAGTTAGGGTTTAAGTAGTTTTTAGTTCCCTATAAACTCAAAAATATTAATAATAAAAGAAGTAATTTTAAAATTCAAAATTTAGAGTGTAAAAGTGAAAATTCCTGATGGTAATGGCTAACAATTTATTGTTTAGATTTTCTGACTTTTTTCCTACTCATGTGCTAACACATACACACACACACAAAAACAACTTCCTTTCTGCATGGACTTTCCAAGTGGTGCCGTTGGTATAGAATCTGCCTGCCAGTACAGGGTTCGATCCCTGGGTCAGGAAGATGCCCTGGAGGAGGAAATGGTAACCCACTCCAGTACTCCTGCCTGGAAAACCCTATGGGCAGAGGAGCCTCGAGGGCTGCAGTCCAAGGGGTTGCAGAGTCGGACATGACTGAACGACTGAGCACACACACACGAACACCCTATCAGTGAACATCCTGGGAGCACTGGGAGAGCACGTCAAGCGATCTGTCCACTGGGGGACAAATGAGTCCCCTGGAGTGGAACTGCTGTGTTGAAATGTCAGTTCAGTTCAGTTGTTCAGTCGAGTCTTTGCAACCCCATGGACTGCAGCACACCAGGCCTCCCTGTCCATCGCCAACTTCTGGAGTTTACTCAATCTCATGTCCATTGAGTCGGTGACACCATCCAACCATCTCATCCTCTGTCATCCCCTTCTCCCCCCACCTTCAATCTTTTCCAGCATCAGGGTCTATTCAAATGAGTCAGTTCTTTGCATCAGGAGGCGAAAGTATTGGAGTTTCAGCTTCAGCATCAGGCCTTCCAATGATTATTCAGGACCCATTTCCTTTAGGATGAATTGGTTGGATCTCCTTACAGTCCAAGGAGCTCTCAAGAGTCTTCTTCAACAACGCAGTTCAAAAGCATCAATTCATTGGCACTCAGCTCTCTTTACAGTCCAACTCTCACATCCATACATGACCACTGGAAAAACCATAGCTTTGGCTAGGTGGACCTTTGTTGGCAAAATAAAATCTCTGTTTTTTAATATGATGTCTACGTTGATGATAACTTTTCTTCCAAGGAGCAACCGTCTTTAAATTTCATGGCTGGAGTCACATCTGCAGTGATTTTGGAGAGACACTTTATAATTTGCTCAGGTGTTTAAGTTTTCCTCTGGAAAGATATCAATACCTCTTTTTTGAGGGCAGAGTTGTGGAGTCAAGGAGATGGGATGTGGTGTGGAAGCCGGGTGGGTTCTTGTGTAGAGACTTGAGATGGAGAGATGAGCAGAGAAAGAATTAGGACTTGCTGACAGGCTGGCTGTGTGGAGGCCTGGAGACCAAGCCCTGGGAAGAAGTGCGCGTGCTTGGTTTAAGGGTCTATAGTCACTGAAACTGAAACACCCTGAATAAGGGGCCCCCATTTTTATTTTGCACTGGGCCCCACTGGGGCTTCTCTGATGGCTCAGATGGTAAAGAATCTGCCTGCAGGGCAGGAGACCAGGGTTTGATCCCTGGGTTGGGAAGATCCCCTGGAGAAGGGAGTGGCTATCTGTTCCAGAGGAACAGACTGGCAGGCTCCAGTCCACGGAGTCTCAAAGAGTTGGACACGACTGAGCGACTGACACACACAGTGGGCCCCATGCATTATGTGGCTGGTCCTGGCAGAGGGGAAAACGGGCGGATCCAGTGAGCACTTGTTCTCGTGGGGTTGGGGCTGCCACATGGACAGCCCTGGCCCTGAGGTCAAAGTGAGTAGGACTCAGGCCTGTCTGGGGATGACTGGACTCCTAAAGTGGGGACTCGCAGTTAGCAGTGGGGACCCTAGGAGCAGCTTGACTGGGGTACCTCTCAGAGTGTGTATTCATTGGCCCCCTTAGAGTGTCCTAAGACAGTGAGCCATCTTGGAATCCCATTGATTCTAGAGTGTGGTTCCCAGACCAGCAGAGGCAGCATCCTTGGCGACTGGTTAAAAATACAAACTCTCTTCAGCCCCCACCCTCGATTAACAGAACCAGAAAATCTGCTGGGACCCAGCAATCTGCGCTCCCACCAGCCATCCTGGGTGTTCTGATGGGCATTCAAGTATGAAAACCCTCATCTAGACCAATTCTGATCCTCAGGATGCCTCTCAGAGCTGGTTTCCAGAACAGCATAAATCTTTGGGCCTCTGAAGGGCTGAAGTGACCTCCAAGGAGAGAAGACACAAGAGCCTGACTTTTTTCTTGCCCAGGCTGAGGTTTCTCCCTCTTACTTAAGCCTAAAGGAAAAGCTTTGCACCATTACAAGTCTCCTGGGGGTATTAACATGTTTTCTCTCTCTCTCTCCATCGTGAACATAATCTACTGGGCTAATAAAATGCTAGGCAGACTTCATTTCTGTGGTCCCCTGGTGGATCCAAAATATAATAAGTCCTCCTCGCATAGGGGGATAGAGGAAAGCTATGCAGAGGTGAATATACTAAAAGACTTATTAATGATGGGAGTTCTGCTTTGGAGAAGCTAAAAACCACTGTGTTAGCTAATAGCTTTATGATCATATTTTAGACTCCTGGAAGTTACACATATTGAAGGTAAATATCTTTGTCAGGAAAAGGGCCTCTTGGGATGCACAGGATACAAGAATATTAGAATTGGAAAGGGCAGCTAGAGATGGTAATAAAGTTGTGTCTCATCTAGGAATAATGTTGAAAAATGCCAACACAAATGGTTTAAACTCTCTGAAGAGTCAGGACGGACCATATAGGATGGAAATTATAGGGATGTGTTGGGCCTAGTGTTGAATCCAAGTGGTCTGCTGAGCCCCCTCCACACCCCCACAGGCTAGGGAGAGCTGGAGGCCTCTGAACTTACAGTGGCTGAAGCTCAGGCTGCACACATTTGGAATGCATGCAAGGGAAGTGCCTGTCTTTCACTGTGCCTGAGTGAGGGCACCACCAGCTGAGGGCAGCCTGAGGTGCCCAGTATCCCCTACTCTGGGAACCAGAGCACTCCAGGCCCCTTGCACAGGCCTGAGGCTGACCCGGGGGCACCATGTTCGGCTGGTTACTTCAGAACTGCAGGGAGAGGTTAGAACTGGACTTGCTCACCACCCTGTCTTCCTTTCACCCAATCCTACACATGCCTGTGAGTCTGTCTTTCTGCTGGGCTCTCCTTCCAAGAGTGTGAGCCAGGGGCAAAGAATCCACCTGCCAATGCAGGGGACACAGGTTTGATCCCTGGCCCGGGAAGATCCCACATGCTGCAGAGCAGGTAAGCTGGTGTGCCACAGCTACCGAGCCGCGTGCTGCACCTCCTGAAGCCTGTGCGCCCTGGAGCCTGTGCACTGCAGCAAGAGAAGCCGCCCCAAGGAGAAGCCCACGTGCTGCAGCAAAGAGCTAGTAACCTCTGCTCTTTGCAACTAAAGAAGAGCCCTCTGGAAGTGATAAAGACCCAGCACAGCCGAAAATAAATAGATAAATAAATAACATTATTAAAAAATCAACAAACTATGCTTAAATAAAGTGTGGAGAGATGAACAAATGCAGCCTCTAAGGGGGACCCCAGGGGTCCTCTCTCTGCCCCACCTAGGGCGCTGTTCTTTGCAGACAGCAGGAGTTCTGCAGGTCTCCCTTCTAGGGGCCCAGACCTTGACAGTCTTCTGCTGGCACCTTCTCCTAAAAGGAATCTCTGGGTTTGCCTCCAGCCAGGTGCTGCAACCATGCATGTGCCTCTTGATGAGGTACAGAAGGCAGACTGGTAACAGACTGACTCGCAGAATTGTCCTCAGACTGCAGGTGTGAAAAGAAGATGAGGTTAGAGCATCGTGACTCAGGGAAAAGGCTCAGTGGAATGGAGTTGACTTTCCAAGTCACTGACGCCGGCAGAAAATGTTCCCTTCATTTCCCAACAGCTTGTTCTGGTCTGATGCTTCATACTCCCTGGGGCTGCTCCCTTTTCCCTGTGGGGTCACTGAGGGCCATCTCTTGTTCCTCCTCAACAACACATTTGCAGTGAGAGGGGACAAGGTGCCCTTGGATGGATTTGCAAATGAAAGCGTATGCTATTCTCTGAAGGTTATGGGTGCCTCGACCCTATGGGCTTTAAAAGAAAGTCTTAATGAAGGAATGGTCTCCAGATGATCATTTCCTTTCTAATTTTCCCGGTAAGCGACCTTTTCTTTTAAGAGTGGGCTTCTGACGTGCAGAGTTTCCTCACGTGTCCTGCTTTCTCTTATCCTTCTGGGCTCATTCTTTGTGTCTTGATTACCATGTCCCTAGCCTCTACCTTGGATGCAACAATTGGAGGTTACAGCTGGTGAGAGGAAAAAAGGCTCCAACAGATGAATTCTTAAGAGACTGAGGTTCCGTATTTATCTCAGCCGCTTCAAAAAGACACAGAGAAGGGAAACACAGAGCTGCTGTGACACACGGGTAGGATTATGGCTATGTGGGATGCTTTTCAAAGTCTTAGATGGCATCATCGGTCTGTGAAAAAACTCCTTTTTTTCTCCTAGGTGGCTTCATAAATTTTGAGGTGAAAGCTCAGGCTGGATTTCCACTTACATCTTAAAGAAACTAGAACACAAATATTCTGTGCAACATTTCTGCACTGAGCCTTTTGCTTTCCTCTGGCTTTGACATTTGCATTCCTTTTATTTTAGTATTTTAAAAATTAATATATTTCTTTTTGGTTGCACTGGGTCATCCATGCTGCATGGTCTTTCTCCAGCTGTGTGCACAGGCTTATCACTGGGGTAGCCTTATTGCGGAGCACAGACTCTAAGTGTGTCAGCTTCAGTAGTTGTGGACTACAGGCTTAAGTTGCTCCTCGGCATGTGAGATCTTCCTGGACCAGGGATCGAACCTGTGTCCCTCCCCTGACTTGGCAGGCAGATTCTTATCCACTGTACCACCAGGGAATTCCTTCATTTCTTTTAATACAATGTGCTGGTTCAAAACACATGTACACATGTGCGTTTTGTCCATGTTACTTAATTCCAAAAATGTTTGCATTTTTAAAGTTATTCTTTTCACAAATTCAGTGAAACAGGCTGGTGTGAGTAGCTCCAAATTTTAGGTGGGAAGCCGAGGCACACTTGAAGTCTGGCATCTTGTACGAGCATAATGTTCCCACATTCCTGATTCAAAATGAACAGCTCAGTTTTCTTTAATTTTTATTGAAATAACATTTGTTTATAATGTTATATAAGTTTCATGTGTATAGCTTTATATTTCTATTTCAGTATACCTACAGCATACTCACTGCCAGAAATTTAGTTTCCATCCATGATTATACAGTCAATGCCCTTTATCCATTTCACTCTCCTCCCAGTGTCCCCTCCTCTGGGGAAACCACTGCTCTGTTCTGTGTATCTACACATTTTTTTTTTGTTTGGTTAGATTTGTTCACTTATTTTGTTTATTTTTAAGATCCCACATATGAATGAAGTTGTACCGTATTTGTCTTTCTCCTTCTGACTTATTTCACTTAGCAGAGCACTCTCTAAATCCATCCATATTGTTGCACATGGTAAGGTTTCATGTTTTTTATGGCCAAGTAATATTCCATTATATATATGTACCGCATCTTCTTTATCCATTCATCTGTTAATGGGCACTTAGGTTGTTTCCACATCTTGGCTATTGTTAATAATGCTGCGATGAACATTGGAGTGTGTATATAATTTTTTAAAAAAAATTTTGGCTGCCTTGGATCTTTATTGATGTGTGATGGCTTTCTCTAATTGTGGCATTTGGGAGCTACTCTTCACTGTGATGCTCAGGCTTCTCTTTGTGGTGGCTTTTCTCATTGCAGAGCATGGGCTTTAGGTGAGCAGGTTTCAGTAGTTGCAGCTTGAGAGCTCTACAAAGCAGGCTTAGTAGTTGGGGCACACAGGCCTAGTTGCACCAAGGCGTGTGGAATCTTCCTGGACCAGGGATTGAACTCATGTCTCCTGAATTGGCAGGCAGATTCTTAGCCACTGAACCACCGGGGAAGTCCTATCATTTTGGATTAGTGTTTTTGCGTTCTTCGGATAAATACCCAAAGTGGAATAGCTGGATCATATGGTAATTCTATTTTTAAATTTTTGAGGAACCGCTATACTGTTCTCTGTAGTGGCTGCACTGATTTGCATTCCTACCAACAGTGTAGGAGGGTTACCTTTTGTCTACAACTTTGTCAAATAAACCAAGGTTTTTAGCTGAAGGCAACAGAAACCAAATAGCACTGACTGGGGAGAAAAAGAGTCACTGGGCAGCACCTAGAATCACCAAGAAGGCAGTGAGCCAGACTCAGAGAACGGGTGGGCAAAGAGGTGCGAAGGACACAGTCCTCTCGTCAGGCTGGATTGTCCTCTGTTCTGTGTCTGCAAGGCTACTTGGTGGAGCTGAGATCACAGTGCTGGGCCCTCCATGCAGAGCCAGGGAGCAAGAACTTCAGCTCCTTCTGGCTTCTCAATGGAATGGGCTCATGTTGGGGAAATTTCCAAATATGGGAAAGGGATCTGGTTGATGGCAAAGTGCCTCTTCATATCTTTTGCCCATTTCTGTACCGAGTTGATAATTCACTCAGAAAAAGTCTTATTGAAAAGTCCTTCTTCAACATCTGTCTTTGGGAAATTTCTGGGAAACAATAAAAAGTTTAAGAAGCAGAGAGCACGCTTATCTCTAAACCACACATTTATAATTAAATATATTTATTTCTCATACTAAATTATTTATGGTTAGCAATTTATTATAGATGGTTATTTGGGAAGGTTTGGTGTGTAGCATTGAGAAGAAGCCCTGGGATGTCCTAATTTCTTGTTTTTCTAGCTATTGGGCAAAGTCTCAGAGAATAACAAAATAATAATTAAACAATTAGAGGACAAAAAATAATCTTATTTGCTGTGCTTTTGATTTTTAGAAAAGATAATGTTCTCAAGCCATAAACTCAGAAAACTAAGAAAGAGTTTATTTAGAGCCTCTTCTTTGAATCTCTTAGTTTTTCTGTAATTGTAATAAAACACTTGACCTGGAGTGAACTGATCTGCTGGAATTTCATACCACTTCTTTTCAACCACACAGTCCATTCTTCCTACCATATCTACACATATTGAACATTCAGTACAACCTATCATTAAGGAGACATAGAAACACCTAATTTCGAAGCGTTTGCCAATTAGGTGAAGTGGGTCCGTTCTCTGAGCAAGCCCTGTGTTTAGATACTACAGTTCTTGAAGCAGCAAGGCTGCGGAACCTCTCAGCCTACGGAGAAGTCAGGCAAGGACCTCACCATGTGACTTATGGCTTGAGAATCTGATCAAGATATTTCAGGCTTTTCTAAGGGTTACAACTTGGGATCTCCCTACTTCCTGGTCCCACTGTCTCCCTCCCCCATTCCCTCCTCAGACTCTGAACACACCAGACAGCCACAGGGCAGTGACCTCTGTCAGCGTCTTATGAGAAAAGGAAAGGAATTCTTCAGTCCTTAACCTCAAAAGAGCTGTCCAGCCCCGGCCCAGTGCAAACAAAGGGAAGCTCGAAAAACTCCCAGATCAAGAAACAAAATCCAGAGGTCTCCTAGGGGGACTTTAGGCATCTTGATGTTTTACTAGATTTAGACCAACTCTAGGGTCCAATCTCAAGTAAGAATTTTCATTTATTTTCATGATAGACTTCCTCATGGATGTCATGTACACTTGTATCCAGGGGCCCTGGGACCAACGCTGGATGAAGAGTTGATATCTATGCTCTCAAAGTCTGTGAGTTTTCAGGAACTTCCCTGGTGGTCCAGTGGTTAGGACTCTGTACTTCAACTGCAGAGGATACATATTCAATCCCTGGTTGGGGAACTAAGATCTTGCATGCTGTGTAGCGTGGCCAAAAAATGGGGGGGAAATAAAAGACTGAGTTTGCAGAACTGGTGTGTTGAAAGCATAGGAGTCATGAGGACTCATAAGAAACCACTTGTTCTCTCATCTTGTCCCCTACAAGCCTCTCACTTCTCCCCATAGGAGGAGAGAGAGAAATATTTTCTCATCTCTCTCATAAATTTTTTCATCTCTCAACTTCACCCCTTTAGTACCCTCCAGGTGGCACTGAGCTAAGGATTGCAAGGTTTGAGCCCCTCTTTGGCAAGACTTATTCAGGGGGAAGGGGTCGCCGAGTACCAACTTGTGAAATGTGGGCAGTATTTGACACCTATTGACTTGTTCTTTTTTAAAAATGTTATAAATTTCAGTTTTGTTTGACATTTAAAAGAGCTATGTTGGGATGTCCCTGGTGGTTCAGTGGTTAGACTCTGTGCTTTCACTGCAGGGGTTCAGGGTTTGAACTCTGGTCCGGGAACTAGGATCCCATATACTGTGCAGCCAAAATTTTTTTAAAATAAATAAAAGTGCTATATTTACAAATATTACAGTAATAAACAAGCCTTCCAGTTGCAGATGTGTCTGATGGTGCGAGTGAAGTCCAGTGCTGTAAAGAATAATATTGCATACAAACCTGGCATGTTAGGTCCATGAACCAAGGTGAATTGGATGTGGTGAAACAGAAGATGGCGAGCATGAACACTGACATTTTAGGAATCAGGGAACTAAAATGGACAGGAATGGGCAAATTGAATTCAGATGACCATTATATCTACTAGTTTGGGCAAAAATCCCTTAGAAGAAATGATGTAGCCCACACAGTCAACAAAAGAGTCCAAAATGCGGTCCTCAGATATGTTTATATAATGGACCGTATCAGTATAGGGTTAGTCGCTCAGTTGTGTCAAACTCTGCAACTGCAAGGACTGTAGCCCACCAGGCTCCTCTATCTAAGGAATTCTTCAGGCAAGAATACTGGAGTGGGTTGCTATTTCCTTCTCCAGGGGATCTTCCCAACCCAGGGATTGAATCCATGGCTCCCACACTGCAGGCAGACTCTTTACTGACTGAGTCTCCAAAATGCAGTACTTGGGTATAATCTCAAAAACAACAGAATGATCTTGATTCTCTTCCAAGGCAAACCATTCAACATCACAGTATTCCAAGCCTATGCTCCAACCACTAATGCTGAAGAAGCTGAAGTTGAATAGTTCTATGAAGACCTACAAAACCTTCTAGAACTAACACTGAAAAAAGATGTCCTTTTCATCATAGGGGACTTAGGAATACAAAAATAGGAAGTCAAGAGATACCTGGAATAACAGACAAGTTTGGCCTTGGAGTACAAAGTGAAGCAGGCCAAAGGCTAACAGAGTTTTGCCAAGAGAATGCACTGGTTATAGCAAATGCCCTCTTCCAACAACATAAAAGACAACTCTATACATGGACATCACCAATGGTCGATAGCAAAATCAGGTTGATTATATTCTTTGCAGCCAAAGATAGAGAAGCTCTATACAGTCAGCAGAAACAAGACTGGAAGCTAACTGTGGCTCAGATCATGAACTCTTTATTGCCAAATTCAGACTTAAATTGAAGAAAGTAGGGAAAACCACTAGACCATTCAGGTATGACCTAAATCAGATCCCTTACAGTGGAAGTGACAAATCGATTCAAAGGATTAGATCTGATAGACAGAGTGCCTGAAGAACTATGGATGGAGGTTTGTAGCATTGTACAGGAGGTAGTAATCAAGACCATCCCCAAGAAAAAGAAATGCAAAAAAGCAAAATGGTTGGTTTGAGGAGGCCTTACAAATAGCTGAGAAAAGAAGAGAAATGAAAGGCAAAGGAGAAAAGGAAAGATAACCCATCTGAATGCAGAGTTCCAAAGATTAGCAAGGAGAGATAAGAAAGCCTTCCAAAGTGAATAATGTAAAGAAATAGAGGAAAACAATAGAATGGGAAAGACTAGAGATCTCTTCAAGAAAATCAGAGATACCAAGGGAATATTTCATGCAAAGATGGGCACAATAAAGGACAGAAACGGTGTGGACCTAACAGAAGCAGAAGATATTAAGAAGAGGTGGCAAGAATACACAGCAGAACTGTATAAAAAAGCTCTTAATGATAACAGTGCTTGGTCACTTACCTAAAGCCAGACATCCTGGTATGAAAAGTCAAGTGGGCCTTAGGAAGCATTACTGCGAACAACACTAGTGAAGGTGATGGAATTCTTGTTGAGCTATTTCAAATCCTAAAAGATGATGCTGTGAAAGTGCTGCACTCAATATGCCAGCAAATTTGGAAAACTCAACAGTGGCCACAGGACAGGAAAAGGCCAGTTTTCATTCCAATCCCAAAGAAAGGCAATGCCAAAAAATGTTCAAACTACTGCATAATTGCACTCATTTCACATGCTAGCAAGGTAATGCTCAAAATTCTTCAAGCTAGGCTTTAATAGTATGTGAACTGAGAACTTCCAGATGTACAGCTGGATTTAGAAAAGGCAGAGGAATCCGAGGTCAAATTGCCATCTGTTGGGTCATAGAAAAAGCTAGAGAATTTCATAAAAACATCTACTTCTGCTTCGTTGACTATGCTAAAGCCTTTGACTGTGTGGATCACACCAAACTGTAGAAAATTCTTAAAGAGATGGGAATACCAGACCACCTTACCTGTCTCATGAGAAACTTGTATGCAGGTCAAGAAGCAATAATTAGAACCAGACATGGAACAATGGACTGGTTCAAAATTGGGAAAGGAATATGTCAAGGCTGTATATTGTCATTCACCCTGCTTATTTAACTTATATGCAGAGTACATCATGCGAAATGCCAAGCTGGGTGAATCATAAGCTGGAATCAAGATTGCCAGGAGAAAGATTATATACCTCAGATATGCAGATGATACCACCCTAATGGCAGAAAGTGAAGAAGAACTGAAGAGCCTCTTGATGATGGTGAAAGAGGAGAATGAAAAAGTTGGCTTAAAACTCAACATTCAAAAAACTAAGATCATGGCACCTGGTCCCATCACTTCATGGCAAATAGATGGGAAAAAATGACAATAGTGACAGATTTTATTTTCTTGGAGTCCAAAATCATTTTGAATGGTGACTGTAGCCATGAAATTAAAATATGATTGCTCCTTGGAAGAAAAGCTACGTCAAACCTAAATAGCATATTAAAAAGCAGAGATTTCACTTTGCCAACAAAGACCTGTCTAGTCAAAGCTATGGTTTTTCCAGTACTCATGTATGGATGTGTGAGGTGGACCGTTAGGAAGGCTGAGTGCTGAAGAACTGATGCTTTCAGATTGTGGTTGGAGAGTCCCTTGGACAGCAAGGAGATCAAACCAGTCAATCCTAAAGAAAATCAACCCTGAATATTCATTGGAAGGACTGATGCTGTAGCTGAAGCTCCAATATTTTGGCCACCTGATGGGAAGAGCTGACTTATTGGAAAAAGATTGGGAAAGATTGAAGGCAAAAGGAGGAGGAGGCAGCAGTAGATGTGATGTTTAGGTAGCATCACCGACTTAATGGACAAGAGTTTGAGCAAACTCAGGGAGATAGTGGACAGGAAAGCCTGGTGTGCTGCAGTTCATGGGGTTGCAAAGAGTAGGACACAGCTTAGTGACTGAACAACAACAAATAAGCCTTTGGCATCTTAACGTGTACCGTGTTCTTCAAACTGTTAATTTGTTCTTGATCATATGGAACTTTGGGCAAAACTGAGACCAAGAGAAGCCCATCTTAACATTTTGTCATGTGTGTGTATTGCCTTTGCATCTTCATCATCACCTTCCAGCTTGTTATATATCCTATTTATGTATCTTTACCTTTGAAGGATACAAAAAGAAAGCAATATGGCATAAAAATAAGTAGGTAGAATTTAGGAGGGAGTGATGGAAAGAAGAAAAACAAGTATGAATATATAAAAAAAGTAGATTGTGATGATGAAAGTACTTTTAATCTATTTAAATTGGATTTATTTTTAAAAAACTGGACAATTGTAGTGTTGTTAATGTCCTCTCTGACCCAATCTTCCTCCTAAAAGACTCCAACATCAAACTAATTAACATAAAAATTCCCCCAAAGAACTAAGTCTGAGGAAAATACACCTAAATATTTCCATCTTCAGTGTAAAGTTGGTGAAACAGTCTACCCGTGAATATTTCTGCAGAGGCAATTTTAAGAGGGCAACAAGAGTGGATGGTGGTTTTTTTTGGATGGTGCAACATCCATTTTATAAATACACCAGAACCGACAGCTAAGAGGTGAGCAAAGGCCCCAAATAGGATGAATGGAATTCCCTCCCTGGAATTTGAATCACTTTTTGATTTGACCTAGAGACAGAAAACGCTTGGGGCCTTTCACTCCAGTGGGGATGTGCTTGGGTGGGACTGGAACACAGTTTCCTGGGCGCCCTGTCCCTGACCAGACTAGCTCTGTCCTTTGGGGGTCTGGGACTTCCTTCTGCCTTCCTCTCTCCTGTGACACTGCCCCCCTCTCCCCCCAACCACCTGTATAGCTTTCTGATGAAATCTCCTTTCATGGCTGATAGCCGACTCCATCTCTTTCTTGCATCCCAAGTATTGTGACACGGTTCTCAATGTGGCTTCAGAGTGTGATTGAGTCAGTGAGATGATCTGAGGTGTCACACAAACAACATTTACATTTTTCAGTTATGTAATTATTTTAATGTATATTGGGGAAAACTATAAACAGCACATCAAGCCCACAGTGTCATGGGTGTTATTGCTTAGAACGAGGATACATTTAAGTCAGAAAGTGAATCATTTTTTAAAAGAAAGCACAGAATGATAGTACAGGTGTCTGTGGCTTTGGGAAAAGAAATCTCATTGGTGGGGGAGCAGTTTCTGAGAGTTCCCTCTGTGCCATCAGGGAGCCAGGCTGGAGAGAGGAGAGGCTGGATGTGGTCAACACTGGAAAGAAGCTTTCAGGGAGACAACACCAGGAGAGGTGGGGTGGGACCCCTCTGAGACCCCCCACTTGATCGGCCATCTTCCTCTTCTTGGTGGGCAGGTAGAGAGGTCAGCTGACGCGGACGGATGGGAGATAGGGCGCTTCTGGAGCCCTCCCTGGGCTTCTTGTCTTTCTCTCTTTCTCCCCGCCCCCCTTCCCTTCCTGTCTCATTCAGTGTCCCCTGAACCTTCACCCCCAGCTCAGGTCTGTCTGGCTTTGCTGGCCAAACAGCTCAGGGCAGAGGCTGTGGCAGGTCTGGGGCTCCTCAGGCCGCCTTGCCCCCAAGAAGAGGATGGATATGGAGGATCACCCCAATTTTGCAGCCTCTCAGCTCAGCCTCAGGTCATCGAGAGGGGATCTCTTTCATGACTGCTGACGTTTCTCTCATTTGCCAACCTCTGAGCTCAGGCTTTACGGATACAGCAGGCATTCCGCCAGCATCTGCAGGCTGGCCCCTTTCTGCCCCGCACCGCCCACCCTCCCACACTAAGCCTGAGGATTCCAGGGGGCTTTGCCTAGTCAGGGAAGAGGAGGAAAGCGGAGGGGAGGGGAGGGCAGGGAGGGCGAGTTTGCTGCAGTCTGCAGCTGGAACTCTGCTCCACCCGCACCTCCACCTGCACCCAGCTGGCCGCTGGCCTTCCAGGGCAGCGTGGATGCAAACCCTGCGGTGCTAGCACCGGCTGTGTTCTCTGGGTCAGCCGGCAAGTCACAGTGGCTCTGTCTTAATTTCATCGTTAAGGACATGGTGAATCCCTTTACCTCGAGTTCCTTAGCTGTAAAATTAGTGGGCTGTGCTATCTGAGCTCCGTCCCGGTTATTTACGGCTGCTGACAAACCACCCCGCACCTTAGTGGCCTCCAAGGACCGTTTCCAGGGCTGTGGGCTGACCGGGCTGTGGGGGGATGGGGGGGGGGGGGTGGGTGGTGGTGCTGGTCTGGCGCATGCGCACTCGTGAGTCCCATTCACCCGGGGCATCAGCCAGGGGCTGGGCTCAGCAGGGACACCTATGATGCTGGCCCATCTCTCCACGTGAGCTTTCAACCTGGAGTTCTTCTTGCCATGCGGGTCACAGGATTTCAGAGAGGAGGAGGCTGGAAACTGCATGGCCTCTTTTACTCAAAGAGGCACAAGCTGCATTCTCTTGGTCAAAGCAATGAGAAGGTCAGCCCAGACCCAGAGTGGGGAGATGGAGGCCTAGATGGGGGTGTCAAAGTGATACTGCAAAAGAACGTGGACCCAGGGGATGTGAATCAGGACACAGGGCGGGCATTATTGTGACAGTCTTCCTAAATCTTTAAAATCCCTTTTGGCACAAGTTATGATTCTCAAAACCAATTGCACTTAAACATATTGGAGGAATAACAGCATTGCTTTTGCAGGAAGCACAGCTTACTCAGGAAGATAATTGCCTGGTTCAAATCTCAACTCCATTTCTTTCTTAGCTGTGTAACTTCAAGTAACTTACTTTACCTCTCTGTTTCTCAGTTTTCTCATCTAAAAGATGGGGACACTAAAAATGACATTGACGTTTATGAAATCATATTCAACGGTTGCCCATTACATGATGTAGACTTGTTTTATTTTGTTTAATTTTGCTTCTTTTGTTCTTTCGTGTAAAGTGTGTGCATGGTCAATCTTTTGGTACTTGTTAGACTAGAAATATTTTATTTTACTCTAATATTTAACTCAATTTGCCAGGGCATAAAATTCTCCAACAATTTTATTTTTCATTAGACTATGAAATATACTTCATGATTGTCTTTTAGAATCCAATATTGCTTAAAGAAGCCTGATTTTTTTTTCCTTTTTGGTAGTCTGATTTTTTTTTTTCCCCTGAAAGCTTTTAGAATTTTCTCTCTTCATCTTTGGCATGAGAAATGTTGGTAAAGTGTCTCCAGGCTAGGGTCTTTTCCCTTAATCTTGTTTGGTGAGAGCTTTCTATATGAAAAGTCACATCTTTCAGTTCAGTGGATCTTCTGATTATTTCTTCTCTTCAGTAATGACCGTACACTCCTACTGGAATTACTACCAGATACATGTCAAACTGCAGGAATGTTGTCCTTCTCTACTTTCCTGTCCTATTTTTTAAGTTTCTTTTTCTTTTTCTTCTATATACTCTGGGAGATTTTGACTCTGCCTCTACAATCACTGACTTGTTCTTCAGTCTTTCCCACCATCCCTTCTGTTTTCTGTTTTTTAAATACTGGTAATCATAGATTTAATTAATCTCTCTTTTTTGGTTCTGATTGACCATTTCCCACAGCTCTCAATAGTAGATATGAGAGTTATGGGTCGGCTTTGCTGATGTGTGGTTTTGTTTTCCAGAGACAAAAGGCTGGTGCTTTTCTAACAAGTGGATGGGGCTCTTTACCAACTGAGGCACCAGGGAAGCCTGGCCGTCAGGAGGAGATGCGCGTTCTGGGTGTGTGCTTCACTTTGGCTGGCTGGCCTTCGCTTTGTTTCAGTGGGCACTGCCCTGAGCCCTGACTGTTCTCAATGCTTTCTCTGCCATCCAGTGATTCACCTCGGAACAGCCCTTTGTCTTTTGCACAACTTCTCCAAGGCTGCCTTAGCAGATCTGCATCCTACACTTCTGTCGACTCTCTGGCACTGCCTTCTCGTCTGCTCTTTTTCCTGCAGTCAAACCATTTCCCAGGGATTCCACAAAGTTCCTGTCCATCGATGCTGCCTTTCCTGGTAGCTGAGGAAGGGATGGGCAGGACCATTGTCCTCGGTCCAACATTAGGAGCCAAAAGGTTAGAAAGTTTTTATCTCAGGTTGTTAAAAATTCTGCTATTAAATGCCCCCTGCACTGAAACTTTTCCCAGAAAGAATCTATCAAGTTTATCTGTATGCTGAATTTCTAAGGTAGCTAATATGCCTTGCGTCTAAGTGCCCAATTATCAGGAAGAAGATGCAGCCTCTGCACATTCTTTGGTTAATTAGATCTGCTATGAAATCATTCATTTGATGTCCACCTAATGAAGCTAATAAAAGCCTCCTCAGAAGCAGGCTATTCTTCGTACCTTAAATACTGTACCTGCACTCAGAGACGCTTGCAGCCAGGCTAACAGACTCATTATCTTCCAAATTCTGATTCTATTTTCACGCTCCGTTGATTTCATTAGATACAAAATAAAATCACTACCTATTAAAATTGCATTAGAGACCTAACTTAAACTGACGAAAGCTTAGAAACTTAGAGCCCAGGCTGTTGTTCAGCCTCCTGTAGATGAAAAATTCCTGCATTTTGCAGACTGAGTGGATTGGGCCTTGCTCATACTTTATGGCCTGAATAGTCGGTGTTTCCCCAGGCCGGGTAGGGAACCAGCAGTGTGAGCTGCCAATGAAATTACTTGGTTTCTCATCAGTCAGTGCTTCAACCATAATTGAATAGTTTGGCGGTTATTTCCTGGTTTCCTGAATCAAATGAGGCAAATGTGAGGACGGCAAGAGAGACAGTTTTTATATGGCCAACACGGTGCCTTCAGAAAAGATTACCAGTAGAGATACTTCCACGTTGATGCTTTGAGGTCTCTCAGGTAGCTCAGTGGTAAGGAATCCGCCTGCCAATGTAGGAGATGCAAGAGACACAGGTTCGATCCCTGGGTTGGGAAGATCCCCTGGAGAAGGAAATGGCAACTCACTCCAGTATTCTTGCTTGAAAAATCCCATGCACAGAGGAGCCTGGCAGGTACAATCCATGGGGTCACTCAGGATACAATCCATGGGGTCACAAAGAGTCACAGGCATGAAGAGGCTGGTAGATTGGTTTTACTTCTACATCATGTCATCAATGTTACTTTCCCCAGAAATTTTAAAAAACAAAAAATAACCAAAACCAGCTAGGGTTCTTACAAAAAAATTGGAATGGAAGGTTAAACGGCCGCAACTTCCCAATGTGTAACCTGAATGTGTTGGGGGAGAGAGGTAGTGTGGGCATCTGAATGAGGCTTGAAAGCATGCAGCTAGCTGGTGGTTGCACAGGAGAAAAGTTGTTGGCTGAGAAAAGAACTCTGTCCCTGGCTCAAATTCGGGGGAGCCTGTGACCTTCAGTCAGTTACTCTGTGGACTTTAGCTTCCTCATCTGTAAAATGGGGCTGTTGCGCCATATTACACAATTACTCTCACCAGATGACTCAGTGTGTGCATATGTAGGTGTGTGCGCATATCCATGTGTCTGTGCACGTAACTTTTAAAAGCTGCCCTTGGACTTCCCTGGTCGTCCAGTGGTTAGGATTCCACACTTCCAATGCAGGGTGCATGGGTTCGATCCCTGGTTGGGGAACTAAGATCCCACATGCCATAGGATGGCCAAAAACAAACAAACGAAAAAGCTGCTTTCCCCAAAATGGCCCTTCCTCAAATTGAGGAACTGTTCTAACTCATCATTCCTGCGGCTGCTAGGCAATGTCCCCTTTGGGCCCTACATGAGGAATTTTTTTCTGGTCACCTTGAAGACTCTTTGCAGTACTGCCAGCCTCTAAATCAATGGTTGGGAGGATGGGTGGCTCCTGATCACAGGTATCGAAGAGGGAAAACTCTACCCCTCCCCTCCTTTCTTCCTACTTCCCCTTTCTTCCTACTTCCTTTCTTCCCCTTCCTTTCTTCCTCATCCTCATTTCTATTTGGACTCTCCCAGCTGATTCCTAAAGTTGGGACTTAAAGGCAAAGACTAAAGAGGTGACAGGACACTATCCTTGATGTACTTGCTGAGATCCCAGTATGTGCACAGCAGCTCTCAGGGTGCCATGATGTTCTGATGAAAACTGCCATGCAGCTGAGAAATAAGGTACAAAAACAATAAAAACTGATGACAAAGCCACTGGTTATAGACTACTTGTTGTATACGAGGCGCTGTGATGAAATACTTGTATATGTTGTTTTGACTCCTTACAACTCAGTGAACATTATTATCCCATCTTACAGGTGAGAACACAGACTCAAAGAAGTCAGGCAATTTTCCCAAGGCCTCAGAGTGCCTTAAGTGATTGATCAAGGATTGGAGGCAAGCAGAGCTCCCTGCCACCCGGCCAAGGAGCAATCACGGAGCAGACTGATTTTCACACTGTGGGCTGTAAACAATTTATGGGTCATAAGTATTCAGAGGTTAAGGACAGTATTAAAAAGTTGAATAGACTAGAAAATATCAGAGTACCGCTTATGTTTTATGAGTGGTGTACTTGTGCGCCTGAGTGGGTGTGGGGGTGTGGGGGTGTATGGGATTGTAAGGTAAAATTGGTTTCCTACTGTGCCTTATGATTTTTTTTTTAAATGCTTGTGAAGCTCTGACTTGGAGAAGTTAATGAATGAGATGGAGTGAAAGGGCTAAGTACTGGGGAGTCTAGGTTTTTCCATCCTGAAACTGACCATTAATTAGTTTTGTCATTTCAAACACTCTCATTACAACTCTCTCCTTTTCTTATGGTTCTTTCTGGCTCTGACATTCTACCATCTTTTGAGAAGCAGAGACAATTAACTTGTGCCCTAGTGGTTTAGAGCACGGCAGGTCACTAGGCCCTGAGGAGCTCTGTGTGTTTGGTTGCCTGAGCAGAGAGGAGGAGGAGGCTGGCTTTCCTAGGCAAGGGGACCAGTGGAGCCAGGGCCTGGAAGTGGGCTCCGGGAGTACATAAGTGCCGGGATGAGAATGTAGTGCTGGAATAAGGAGGTTGGGAAAAATCTTGGGGGTGGGTGGGGGGCCAATGGAATCTGTGGAACAGAACAGATTGATAAAAGTGCATTTAATAGGACTTTCCTGGTCATCTCGTGGTTAAGACACTGTACTTCCACTGCAGGAGGCCTAGGTTTGACCCCTGGTTGGGAAGGTAAGATCCCGCGTGCCACACAGCCAAAAAACAGAAGGGGGAAAAAATGCATTTAATGCTGAGACTAAATTTCTCAGACACTTGGCAGGTACCATAAATGAATACAGTGCACCAGGTGGGGGCTCTGGTGAGCTGTCCATCACTACACGGCCCCTCTGAGGGGACAGCCACCACTCAGCTGGCTCTGGAAGATTATCTTAGGAGAATACAGTCCGAGGTCTCTAGAGCTTCCGATTTTTAATGGAAATCTGAATTTTTATGTGAAATCTCCTGATTTGCAGATAGATAGCTGTACTAGTTATGGTAGGAAAGTAACGCTGGTGTAACAAACACATTTCGCAACATGGTGGATTTAAGAAGATGGACATTTATTTATCCAAGGTGAGGGCCCAGGCTGGTGGACTAGGAGGCTGGGGGCCAGCTGAGCTCCGTGTGGTCATTCAGGGACCAAGGCTCCCTCCGGCTTGCTCTGCCATCCCCTAGGGGATCGTCTTCAACTGCACAATCCAAGCTGAGTGACCAGCCTGCCTGTAGTCAGGCGGCTCTGCAGCTGCAGTGTTTCTGCCTCTGATCACTCTCATTTTCTGCCTTCCTCACTCCTTTCCTTCTCTTTCCCTCCCTCCCATCTTTTCTTCCTTCCTTCTTTCCTTTTTTCCTTGTCTACTTCCTTTTCTTCTCCTTTTTACTTCCTGTTATCTTACAAAATACACTACATGTAAGAAAGGTACATAAAATATACATTATGATGAATACTGATACAGGTAAACACTTCTGCACCACCATCTAAGTTAAGAAATGTATTTGGTCTTTTGTTTAGCCATGTGGCATGTGGGATGTCAATTGCCCAACCAAGGATCGAACCTGAGCCTCCTGAAGTGGAAGTGTGGAGTCTTAACCACTGGATGGCCAGGGAAGTCCCTAAGTTGAGAGATGTAATACCATGAGTTCCCTGAAAGCACCCCCACATGTTTCCTCAATCAACATTTGCTTTCTCCTCCACAGAGGTAACCACTGCTGACTTTTGCGGAAAGCATATTCTTGATTAAAATGATATAATTTTGTTATACATATGTCATATATACATATATACGGAACATAGTGTGTAATTTTGCCTGTTCATGAATTTCATAAGGATGAGATAATACAGTGTGTCTTGCTTGTTTTTCATTGAACAATGTAAGATTCATGTTTTTGCTTATACTCTGGTTCATTTCTTTTCATTTTATACTCTATTGTTTGGCTGTATAATTTATTGATCTATTTTGATGATTTGGATTTTATAAACAACACTGTTTTGAAGATTCTGGTCTATCTCCTGAAAAAATGCCCAGGTCTACAGATTCTCCTGCAAATATGCCCTTTGAGTAGAACTGCTGGGTCATAGGGATGAAATTTCTCAAGTCGACTCGATAATATCAAACTCTTTTTTTCCAAAATAGCAATAGTTTATGATTCCCACCAGCAGTGAATGAGAGTTCCCATCCTCACCAACAGTTGGCACTGCCAGATTTTTTATGTTTTTAACAATTTGGTGGTATGCAGTAATACCACATTATGGTCTTTAATCACATCTCCTTGATTACTAATAAGATTGAACATCTTTTTGTGTACATAGGCAATTTCAGTTTATTCCTTTGTGAAGAGCCTATTCAAGTCTTTTGCAGCTTTTTTCTATTAGGTTACCTGCCTTTTTCTTACCAAGCTGTGGGAGTTCTTTGTGTAACATGGAATGAAGTCCTTTGAAACTTATATGTATTGCAGTACCTTCTCTCATTCCATGATTTGTGTTTCCATTTACTTTATGCTATTTTCTGATGAACAGAAGCTCTTATTTTTAGTGTAGTTAAATACATGTTTTTCTTTTTTTATGGTTAGTGCTTTTTGTATGTTTAAAATGTTTTTCTCTATTGAGATCATTAAGCTATTCTTCTCCTTTGTCTTCTAAAAGCATTAGTGTTTTACCTTTCACATTGAGGTTTGTAATTTAGTTGGGATTGAGCCTTATGTATAGTATGAGATAGGTGTCCGATGTCATCTTTTCCATATGGGCATTTAATTGTCCAAGCATCATTTATTGAGAGGTTGTCTCTGTTCCACCCTTTTGGGTTAGCAGCTTTGTCACAGCTCAGATCCATATATGCATGAGTCTATGATGGAACTACCTGGTCTATATTCCAGTCCATGGCCTATTTTACCCTGCGTCAATATCACACTGTCTTCATAATAAGGGATTTGTACTAAGTCTTGATAACTACAATAGCAAGTCTTCCTGGGGCTTCCCAGGTGGCACTAGTGGTAAAGAACCCACCTGCCAAGACATAAGGGATCCAGGTTTGATCCCTGGGTTGGGAAGATCCTCTGAAAGAGGGCATGGCAACTCACTCCAGTATTCTTGCCTGGAGAATCCCATGGACAGTGGAGCCCAGTGGGCTGCAGTCCGTAGGGTTGAAGAGTCAGACACAACTGAGCATGCACGCAAATCTTCCTACTTGTTCTTCTTTGAGCTTTGCTTGGCTCTCTTCATTATATATCCACTGTGAATGAAACAAATCAGTAAACCAAGGATGCTGCAGCCATCAGGCCACTACAGCCTCCCTGATGGTGAAACTTGAGGGACCTCAGGATGGTGAAAAACAGCTGCCCACTGCCAAGCCCTCAGCCACTGAAACCATCCCTTGCGGTTCATCCCCCTAGGCGATTCAGGATGAGAAAGCACAGGATAACAGCCCCAGACAGCTAAGGTATATATTAAAGAAATGATTACAGTGATCCCAGACTCTTGTAAGCAGGCTAGTGCTAAATTCGTTAACTTGAGATATCTGATTTTATCTAAATAACAGCAATTTTTTGATGTTCAGACTACCTGGTCTTTGATTGCAAAATGCCCTAGATATCCTGGCTCCTCCCTTACCTCTCCCAGGCAGTCTCTCAGACCTGCCTGAGAAGCTGTGTCCTGGGCTCAAGTCCTCAGTTTTTGTCTGCCAAATAAAACACTAATTCTCAGCTTTTAGGTTATGCTTTTTTCAGTTGACACCATCAGATTTTAGAGTAAGTGGCTATGCTGATCTGAATGACTGAGTTTGTCATTAGTTGAAGCAGTACCTTCTGAGTAGAACATTTTTTAAGAATTTGGATATGTCACCCCATATGGCACTCTGGAAAACGTGATATCAATGTGCCACCCCAAAGTGGGTCAGAACAAGATTTAGCCTGGAAAAGGGCTATTTATATTGTTTGTTATTTAATTTAGATGGTGATATCATGTTGACTTCATGCTTCTAGTAGCTGCTCAAAAATATGTGCTGAATATATGAGTCTTTTGCATGAATAAAAATGCCAAGTGTAATGGCAAGCAGGATGTGTTTTCTCTTCTCCCTGTAACTGCATGCGTGGTACCCATGTGGCTCTGACGTTTGAGCAAAATTGATTATATACTATTCTGAAAAGAGGCCTAGATACGCTTAAAAACAAACTGAGTGTTTTTAAAAGCCCTTTTAAAATTCTAAATCTTAACAACGAAAGCAAATTGTATATATAGTTCACAGAAGCGTTTCAAAGGAATTATCAGATTTTGGGTGCATGGAATTTGCTAGCATCTTTTGCAATGCTCATGAGCCTGGAATGGAAATATTTACTGTTACGTTAATAAGAAAATAGCATGAAGAAGCTGTTCAGTGAGCTGGAGCCAAGGCTGCAGGTTGAATGAAACTGCTTTGACCTGAACAAACCCTCAGCAACAGAGAAGCTAGAGACTGGAGGCTTGCTAGGACACATGCATCCTAAACCAAAACCTGAACCAGAAAACCAACCAGTGGCTCCAATAATCTGTGTGGTTCATGACCTAACATAAATGAATGAGGTGGTCTGGCATGCAATATGGAAGGTGTAATAAACAAACAAAAACCCCACTTCGGCCTCTGTTAATGAACATTCTGTCCCCAACCAAATCACATGCAAATCAAGTTCTGTCTACTTGAATTGTATAATTGGAACTCACCACACAGGGGAAGGAATTCATGGGGTAGAATTTGTATTGTACAGGAAGATCCTGAATTGAACCACTAAAGGTTAATGGAGCAGTTAAATGGAGGAAAGCTACAAAATCAATTTTACAGCCAAGATGTTTGTACATTTTCTCATTCACTCACTCAAGAAATATCTGTTCAGTACCTCCATATGCAAAACACTTGTGCTAAGTCCTAAGGCAGTTTTAAAGATGTGCATGATGGTATTATAAAATGTCCAGACTGATTTCTTAAGTGGCAATCTGTCTAGTTTTGAATTGTTACATTTCCTATGAAATGCAGTTCTTGTCTTTGAGAAACTTTCCATTTCTGGTGCAGTGTTTCTTAAAGACTAGGAACCCTAGCGTTCATGGCATGTCATATTGTTTGCAGGAAAATGAGGAATCATTTTCAATTTTAGTCTGCAGCTGGTCTGTCTCTAATATCTGCTAGTATTCCCCTCCTCTTAAAAAACAAAACAAAAAAATAAAATAAACAAACGGAGAGCATGTCTAAACCTTTTACAGGCTATAATCTAACTAGAATGTAATAACTTCCTTTTTTGGTTACATTTATATTTGGTTACTTTTCATTTGTAAAAAATGATAATGGTTTTCCATTGTGGTAGAGATAATAAAATTTCTACTTAAATAAATATAGGTTAGCTCTGAACAGTGATTCAGATAAAAAAAATATTAAGTAAACAAAGCAGATGGTATCTGGACATGACAAGAAGGAATGAAAGTAGAAGAGGAATGAATGAGGTTTGGGAATGGCCCAAAGAGAAGTAAGACTTGCACACATATCTTTGATCAGCTGGCTCAGTGGTTCAAACATGAGCCACAGACAGAAATAGCTCTGGGCTATGGTTGTGCTTCTTCCTGTAATAATCATAGAAGTCTCCCTGGAAGAGCCTTTTCTGCCTATCTGTGGATGGAGATTAGCACTGGAGCCAAGGGCCTCGAAAAATGGGAAAATGACTAGGAAAGCCTGAGAGTCAAGGTGTGTGCTGTAGTTGACAGCGCCCCCCGCCCCATTTAGGTGCATCAGAATCAGCTGGAGGGTTTTCCAGGACCCTGCCCTTGGAGATAATGACTGTGTGAGGTGGGGGAGGGGAGTTTCTAAACCTCACTTTGCACAGGTACCTGGACCATTTGAGAGAGACTGTAATCTAGAGACTAAACACAGAGCTGGAGATCAGATCCCTGTGAGCACGCAATCAGCATCCCTCTTGTGGTCATAGACTTACCACACTACTGGGCTGCTTCCCCTTTCCTTGTCTCTGCTGCAATCCCAGCTAAGGTCAGGTTCAGCCCATGTATCTTTCACATGGCCCATGAGGCTTACATGCATATTTGCTACCAGTTCACTGGTGTTTTTGTGGGAGAGATTGAGAGGAGGCTGCTTGGATGTGAGAAGATGGAGAGAGAGCTTTTCTTAGTTCTCTGTTCATGCTTTCTATATAAACCTCATGCAGGGCTGGGCATCCTTGGAGGACACCATGAAATCAGGATGCTAAAATTCTCCTGGACCTAGCTATTCGTGGGTGAAATTAGTGCCTGCCTCATCTCCAGTCTTCTTGAAACTTCTATCCTTCTCTGTGGGAGGTTTTAAGGACAAGCACCTGTAAATTGCTTTGAAAGTGAACCATGATTATGCACACAAATGGCATTATCTACCTTCTACTGACAGTAAGAATCGGCGATGCGGGGAGTCTGGTAGGTAAATAAGACTTTTTGAATCAGGAGGAACCATGGGATTAGACTAAATGTGAGCCCCCAAAGCACACAGTACATATTCAGCACTTTGACTTGAACTACCAGATGGCTAATAATCTGTTAGGGGATAGTCTGAGTGGGTTATTTGGAGGGATGTAAAAGATTGCTGACCCAGGCTGGGGCTGTGGGCACATCTGCAGCTATTGAGCACGTATTTCTAGGGGTTTCCAGCAGAACGTAAGTAAACAATTGCCTGCCTGAGTGAGACGGGAGTTTCATAAGAGCCATAAACACCCAAGCTGATGGCCAACAGAGTTGGCCAAATCCAGCTGTGTGCAGAAACAATGCCTTTCAGCCAAAACATACCAAATGGCACTATCTCTGTTGGGTTCTTCTTCAACACAGCACAGCATACAGAAGGGCAAAACTTGAAAGGTGGGTACCCACGTGCTCTGATGTGGTGACTCTGGCAAAAATGCTTCAAATTGGGCTAGTTAATGATGTGCTGCGGCTTTTACTCATTATGGACCACATTCAACAGGTCAGGGATCCACAAGCTGCCAGAGCAGCACCATGCATGTTAATTGAGAAGAATTAACTTTCACCAGAGGGAGACGGCTTCCTTCCGCCATTAGTGACCACCGCCATTCTGTCTAGTGCAACGTCGTGTGCTGTGATGCTGTCTGTCAAATCTTCATTCTCTGAGTATAGAATCCAGGTGGTGGCAATGGCTGAACGTTGCTTCTCTGTAATAAAGCGGTGACCACCAGTTTCCTATGCTCTGAGCAGAGGAGATTTAACAGGCGAAAGAAACAAAACATCCATCATTAAAATGATAATGGAAAAATAAATCTGGATGAACCCAGATGTTAGCCATAAAAATCAAAACTCATAGTACAATAAATTCCTAATTTCTTATGCTGTACTGAAATTTCATCGAGTCAATTAGATCCGGAAATAAATGATAAATGGGGCATTGGCTGGAGATGAAGAGAATGATATATTTTTGTTTGAGGACTAGGAGTTTAGACATTTATTGGATTGGAATTTGACCTGTGGCATTAAAATGTAGATTGTCTCCCAAAACTGTAAGTGGAGCATGGATTTGCAGAAGAAACTTTTTTTGCATAATAAGTTGTGTCCTAACAATGAAATCTTGCATAAAAATAGACAGCTAACAAGGTGAACGGAACGAAACAGTTCAACAAATCAACAAAACAGTTTGTGCTCTTAAAATGGATGTGGCAGAAACCAAGTTTTAGCTGAAAGGTTGCTCCTTTGAAGTAAATAAAACCACATGTTATGTCGTGACTGAGAAAGAAATCTGTCGGAGGACAAGGATATATCATCTGAAAACTAATGAGATGTTACATTCTGAGACAAAATTGCATCCAACTTTTCAGCATGAAACTAGGCAAGATCTGAGCCAGAGTATAAAGAGTTGACATAAAACTTTGGGAATTCAGAACTCACATGCTGCCATAGAAGTTGGAGGGGGGTGGAAGGCCAACTATAGACTGAGGAGATGCAAAATGAGACTATCTAGGTTGAGACCAACTTTCTTTTTCCAATTTTTTCCCCCAGTTGGATTTTCTATCTTGTGACTGCCCAAACAATATATGCATGAAATTCTACATTCCTCTTCATTCACCCGACACACCACAGAAATTACACACTTAAACATAGAGGTCACCTGTGGAAAATCGCTGTTTCTGCGTAATAGTTTTTCTGTAAGTTACAAGAGATAACATTGCTCAGAATGGAATTTGCTTCTGTGCATGGTGATAAGTACCATGAGACTTAGGACGTGTCCAGAACACTTATCTTTCTTCAGAAAGAACTGAGGTCACGAGTGCTGCTCCTAAGGGTGTAAGTCGCTCAGTCGTGTCTGACTCTTTGCGACCCCAAGGACTGTAGCCTGCCAGGCCCCTCTGTCCGTGGAATTCTCCAGGCAAGGATACTGGAGTGGGTAGCCATTCCCTTCTCCAGGGGAATCTTCCCTATCCTGGGATCGAACCTGGGTCTCCCACATTGCAGGCATGTTCTTTACCATCTGAGCCACCAGGAAGGCCCTAAGAGCCGCCATAATATCTTTTTCTTCCTAGGTAATGCCAGCAAAGCAGCTATTCATGGCTTTGGTCAATACAGAAGTTGAGAGTGATGGACAAGTTCTGGAAATTTGTATTATTTTTCTTATTTTTGTGCCGAGAACAGGCCTTCATGTGGTTGTGAATGGTTGTATTCCTCACAAAGGCTCTGCTTGCTCCCTGCACACCCTGGCCTGGGGCTATCCCTGGACTGTGGGGAGGAAGTCATTTCTTATTAATATGTTGCTAGCAACTGATCCAGAAGGAGCTTATCCTAGCCACCTGATAATCTTATGTAATGGAAAAGGAATTGAAACACCAGTCCACCCACCTTCGCGACCCTAAGTTAACTTATTTAGGTGTTTATGCCCATTAACAGCAGAATGGCTGCTGGGCGTCCCAAACTCTCCTGTGCTGACCTGTCACTCTTTGATCTTATTAAAATGCAGAGTCTGATGGGAGCCACCTGGGGCCTGAGATTCTGCATTTCTAACAAGCTCTCAGGTGACCCTGATTCAGCCCATCCACTGATCTTATTTTAAGCAGCAAAGCCTAGGGGATGTCAGGATCAACGAACTCCAAGGTCAACTCCAAGTCGTGATGGCCTCATCCTCTGTTAATCACTGAATGATTTTCCATTTTTCTGCCCCTAGAAACCTCAACCAGAACACTTCCCATCCTGAAAAAAGCCCTCATCAAACCAATTCCCCAAATGTTTTTACCTAAAAGGGGGTAGGAAAGTGATATGGGGACTTCCCTGGTGGTCCAGTGGCTAAGACCTGCACTCCCAATGCAGGAGGGCTGGGTGTGATCCCTGGTCAGAGAACTGGATCCAGAATGCCACAGCTAAAAACCCCACATGCCACAACTAAGATCCCATATGCTGCAACTAAGATCTGGTGCAACCAGATAAATAAATAATTTTTTTTCAAAAAAGTGATATGGCATGCTTCTTTCTTGCAGACTTCTGGGGTTAATTCCTCCCTAAGAAAAAGATGCCTTCTACCTGGGGTATGGGCAGGAGCTTTTATTTCCTAATCACTCTGAGCCAGGTAGTATGCCTTTCCTCTGCACTCACTCTGGCTTTTTCTAGTCGTTCAAGGAGATGGCTATTATGATCCCAGTATTACAGATGGGAAACTGAGGCCCAGGGAGATGACATACCTTGTCCGAGAACATGGAAATAGTAAGTAGGGAACTGGGGGCTGAATCCAGGGCTGATTTCAAATTCTGTACATGAGCTGTATATCTTGTTTCTACATCTCAAGGAACATAATTTCTTCTGTCAATAAAGAGAAGGTCTTCTAATTGACAGCCTTTTATCAGAGACTGTGGCACCCAAGGTAGAAGTCACTTTGAAGACATGGGGGTATTACACTAGGCAGCCCTTTATTTGTTTTAAGCAGAATTCTATAATTGCACAGCCCTGTGGATGTCCCATGGAGTTTCTACCTCTGTGACATTATCTCTGCTTCCTTGTGGCAGTTGATTTTGGTGACTGGTTGATGATTTTTAAAGTACTTCTGATCATACACTAAAATGTCAATGGCAAAGCTTCTTCAAATGTTGTGTTTTTTATAGAAACAGTGAAAGTCATTGCTCCTGACTGGTTGAGACCAGGTGAGAGACAAGTCTAGAAGATCCATAGTGAGCAGAATGGCCATCTCTCATGGGATACAGGGAGGACTAATCTCCAGGCATCCACCTGTTGGAGGGATGGGTAGGCTCTCCATGGATAGAACAAGTTTGCTCCAAGGAGCAGTTCCTGTAAGCTGGAGCTCCAGCCTGGAGACAAAAGCCAGAGGTCAGAGCAAGGCATGTTGCAAGCTCCCAGTTCTATTCCATTTAGTGTGTTTCATAAACTGCAAGTCCTGGAAACTTGAGGGGGACAGTAAGGGGAAATTAAATGATTTTCCAAATGCTTCAAGACTCCTTTCTAGCTGATGGCACAAGACACAGCTTTTACTGCTGTTAGGAGATGTTTGGCATAGAGATGCGGAAAGAGTTGACAGAAGCTGAGTCCCTTGTTTCCAGGCAGTCAATTCTCCAAGAAGCCTCTTTCTAGAAGGGAGTCACCCCTACATTCATGGGCATGACACATTGCTCCATGCAGTCTGCTGAGATGAACCAGGAGGGCAGACAGACCATGAGAGTGGTAGATGCAGTCCACACTAAACCACCTTTCCTGACATGAGATTGCCCTGGCCAGGCTAATAAGAACTGGTACCTTCTGCACCAGCTCCTTACTTGTTATTATTGTAGATCGTAGAGACATATTTAAGGACATAGCATACCTTCCATACTGCATAATTCCTTTTTAAGGACCCACATTAATCAGCCAACAGATACTTACTGAACACATATGCCAGATATGGTATTAGGAATAAAGCAGTGAACAAGGAAGTCACATGAATCAAGCTTACACTACAAAGAAGAGAAACTCTTACCTTAGTTCTATGTTAGGCAAAGTTGTCAATCTTTCGAGCAACTTTCCTTCTTTACAATGCCTACTAGGAAGCTCAGGGTTGATTTTTGGACTTATTGCCCACAACTACATAAACTGAAATAAAAGTGAAGTCGCTCAGTCATGTCTGACTCTTCACGGCCCCATGGACTGTAGCCCACCAGCCTCCTCCATCCATGGGATTTTCCAGGCAAGAGTATTGGAGTGGGTTGCCACTTCTTTCTCCAGGGGGCCCTCCTGACCCAGGGATCGAACCCGGGTCTCCCACATTGTAGGCAGATGCTTTTACCATCTGAGCCACCAGGGAACTACATAGGACCTCATGAAATGAACTGTTATGCAGACCATATGTCTGGCTTCATGTTATTTTCCCCTTTGATCAATTGTCTTGTGTTTATCTTTGTGGGCTGCCTCACATTCATGCTATTTTTTGAATGGGGGATTATAAGTGAGCAGCCGAATCAGTGTTAGCATGAGATAATAAGAAATATACATATATTGGTCTATGTCTCTGATTCCAGGCATGAGACTCCTAAAACCCTTGCAATTTCCTAAGTGATAAGAGTACTACGGACTTCTCTGGTGGTCCAGTGGTTAACACTTCACCTTCCAATGCAAGGAGTGAGGGTTCCATCCCTGGTGGGGGACCTAAGATTCCACATGCCTCTGGGCTAGAAAACCAAAACATAAAAGAGAAGCAATATTGTAACAAATTTAATACAGACTTTCAAAATGGTCCAAACAAAAAAAAAAAAAAAGAGAGAGAGAGAGTACTAGGAGCCTCTTTTGTTCTGTTGAAGTGACTCTGGATGGGCTCCTAGATGGGGCTGGTCACCAGAAAAACCAAGTCACATTAGAAACAATGCATTTCTCCACTAGCCTCCATCTTCCAGTGAGGGAACAAGGGTTGGAAATGGAGTTTATTATTGGTCATGGTTATCTGAGAGGCCTCCATACTTTCCAACAGTAAGGGTTTCAAAGAACCTCACGCTGGTGAACTTGTGTTGGTGCTGGGAGAGTGGTGAGCCTAGAGGGGGCATGCAAGTTCCATGCCTCTTCCCACATACCTTGCCTTGTGCATCTCTTCCATCTGGCTGTTCATCAGTATTCTTTATCATATCCTTTTATAATAAATCAATAAAAATCAGCAAACTTTTCCAGAGTCCTGTGATCCATTCTAGTACATTAATTAACCCAAGAAGGTCGTGGGAACCTCTTACTTGTGACGAGTGGTCAGACCCCAGGTGATAATCTGGATTGTGATTGACATTGCACATGGGGGGCAGTCTAGTGGCCCTGAGCTCTAAATCTCTGGGATGTGACACTCTCTCCAGGTAAACAGTGTCGCGTTGAGCTAATCTGCTGGACACCCAGTTGGTGTCAGAGAATCCACACATTTGGTGAGCTGCAGTGTCAGAAGGGAAGTGAGTAGTAAACTGCTTCACAGAGAAGAAAGACCCAGGGTGGGGGTGGGGGAACCGTGGGTTGTTCTCATCTAGCTGGTGATAAACAAGGCTTGTTGGGGATGGGGTATGGGCATAGGGGGCGGGGGTGTGGGTGTGTGAGTGGTGAGGTCACTGGTGTTGATGAAGAGCTAGAGTTCCTCAGGATGACTGGGGGCTACATATCAGAATTTAAAGGTGGAAACTCAAAAGAATTCCTTCATAATCATAACGCTATTTAGGCTATTTCCTTTTTTGACAGGTAAGCACCCCCCCCCCAGCCTCCACTCTGGTCCCCCACACCTTCAACTTGGCCATTTTGTTTCTAAATTTTTAAACTACATTAAGCAGAGCTGTTTACCTCTGGATGTTCTTGGGCTCTATAATGGGTTCATGAGTATTTATTATACTATTTAAAACCATATAAAAAAGAAAAGGGTGACCCTTGAACTAATGATGTCAATGTGTTTTAAATCAAGAATTATGATGAATCCAACTCTGTGCACTCAAGTTCCACTGGAAATATGCATTTGCTGAAATGATGAGTGACTGAGCGGATCTTGGTGCCCAGTGGTAGGCATTCCCCAGAAGTGAAGCTGTGGGTCCGCAGGAACACAGACAGGCCTGGCCAGATACTGGCCAGGTAACCCAGCCTTATGCTGTCTCCGATTCAGACTACATAGGAAGGTTTGGGAAGACCTCTCTGCCACATTCCACAGACTGGGCGCTGGGCCTACAGCACCCCGGAATGTTAGACCTCCTCTCTGTCCAGGGCTAGGTAAATGCCGCAGCAAGTTTCCAACAGCAGTTTCCTTTCCACATCCCAGACAGCAGAGTAGACTGAGGAACTTCATGGAAAAGACACAATTGCAGTAAATTCAACAGTGAGCTGAAATTAAGGATAGCCCTTACTGGCTCCTCTGCCAATGGACTTATATGACTTCTAATATGTTTCAGTCATCATTTTTTAAAGGGATAAGTGGATTAAAAAAAATGAAAGGACTTCCTGAACCAATGTGGGAAGGGAAGGCATTATCATGTTTTTGGATGTCATTAGTCCTGATGAAGTTTGGCATTTATCATGACATGGTGCAAAACGGTAAATTATTTGCAGGCAAGGAGAGGGTGGAGATGCTGAAACCTGTAAATTGATGTCAGCTGAGCTCTCCCTGTGGGGATGTCTGGCAAATGGATTTACTATTTTGCCAACTTGGGGAAAGTGTTACAGAATTGCAGACAAAATCATTTCTATGCAAAGAATGGTTTTAAAAATGGTCCTCACATCAAATACCAGCAATTCACTGAGCTTTCTAAGTAATCGCAAAGCCAGGGACAAAATTGTAAATATTAGAAATTATTTTTCTCAGAACCAAGTTGCATACTAAACTGGAGATTTCCTTTCCTTCCAGCTCCCTCTCTTTCACTCTTTGATGTGTCAGTATCTTGTCAGTTCTGTGGGGAAAGAGCAGAGGGAAGAAGGGAGAGGGATAGAGACAGCAGGGGAAGTGGGTGGGCCCAGAAATGGAGAGATGGGAAGTCACTCCATGAACCTCTCACCGTCTGTAAACAGGGCTTAAAAACGTCTGTCTATCCCGACATGCTCCCACGGGAAATGCCACTCTGCTTGAGAGGGCTACGTATAAAATTCCACCTCCATGCTCCCTCCCTTCATTTCTAAAAAATCTGTCCTAGAAACGTCTCATCCTTACACTTTATCAGAACTACGGGGAAAAAAAATCTGAACTCTACCCGTGGCTTTCTGGATATTTCTGTAAACGAGGCTAAATCAAGTTCTTGGAACATTTTTATACCCTGAAAATTCCTATGAATTAAGTCACTTTCTAAGACTCCTTGCACTTCAGTAAGTACTAAAGTACTGATTCGTACTTCAGTAAGACTCACTGAAGAATAACGGCGCAAACAACAATATTTTAAATTTAGAAGTATCCTCTGGCTGAGAAAGGCTGCCCCACATAATATAAAGATAAACGTACAGCAATTTTGTCAAACTTCTAAAAACTCCATCAGGACAGGAAGCAGCAAAATGCCTCCAAGGGATCAGTTGCCAGCGGACTTTGAGCCTCAAGAACCTTTGGGATTCGGAGCGATTCAGCCCAGGGCTCTCAAGTGGGGATTAATCATTTGGGCATCTAACTCCTCATCACCATTCAAATACAGGAGGCTATTATAAGTGTCCCCATTTTGTGGCTGAAAGTTAGCTATGGCTTAGTCTCTATTGGTAAGAGAAAGAGAGGGGGAAGGGGGCTGTTCCTCATTATCTTGAAAAAAAAAAAAAGTACTTAAACCTAAAATGATCTACTTTCAACAACTGCGTTTCCTTTAGTGTCAAATCTTTTGATCGCGTCTCTAAAATCAAGAAGCAAAACAAGTATTTTTGTAAATCGGAACAAAGAGTCACCCCCGACCCCCTATCACCCCAATTCCCGAGGACATCAATCACAGCGGGCGCGTCATTAGGAGCGGAGATGCAGAGGGCGTCTGCTGGGGGCGTAATAAAACCAGAGAAGCCCTCTCCATAGTTGGAGGAAAGCGGGGAGAAGACGCCCCGCCGGCACACTCCTCTGGAAAACTGAAGCTTCCTCTTTGACCCCGGGACCAGAAAGATTTATTACTTCCGTGGTGAGGGAGAAGCCTCAGGCCAGATGGAATGGGCACGCCGGGAGTGGGAAGCCCGAGAGCGGTGCTCGGCGTCCTCGGTGCGCTCCGAGGAGCGGGTGCGTCCTGGGTTCCTAGGGGAGCCGGCGGCGCCGACCCGGGCGGGGCAGAGCGGAGTGGGAAGCCACTGGGGGATTTCTGCCCAAACTTTGTCACCAACTCTTTCCGAGAGCAAAAATGTGCTGTTGAGCCCGGCAGCAGCACACACAAGAATCCAAGTTTCCCAGAGGTCGGGACGCCCAAGCGCTCCCAACCCCGCATCCGTACCCTGGCGCTTGGAGCTGGGATGGCTACGGCCTCAGCCGAGCGGATAGAGGCCCAAGCGACGCCGCTGTAAACCGGGCCCCGCATCTTCAACCCCCAAGGCGGCGGCGGGAGCTGGGCGCTGCGAGGGGGCGGGCGGCGCGGGGAAGGGGAGGAGCCGCCGCGACAGACGGCGGCGCGCACCAACCCGGCGCGGGCTGGCTGGAGCCGCGCAGAGGCTGGCCCGAGAGCGTTGCAGCCGCTCGGCGTAGGGAGAGGCGCGTAGCTGCATCCTCCTGGGCGCCGCTTTCGCGCGGCGGTGGCTGCGGCGGCGGGGGTTTTCTCTGCTCGGATTTCTCGTTGGCCAGAAGAGCCTGGTGCCGGGGGCGGGACGGGCAAGAGAGCGCTACAGACCCCCAGTTCCTTTGCCTAGAGCTGTTTATGTGTAGGGGGTTTCCGGGCCAGTCGGAGGCTGAGAAGCGGCGGGGGCTGTCGGCAGTGCCCTCCCGGAGGGCATCCTCCTGGTGATGGAAGAAGTGGCTCCTGCCGCCGCGGCTTCAGGGTCGCGCTGCGCCGCATCTACCACCGCCAAAGAGATGGGAAGATTCGGGGCGCGGAGACTGAGAGCAAGAGAGGCGGAGCTGCTTTGCCGGGAGTCGGGTCCAGTATAAGCCCCCTCCCCCGCTCATCTCCTTCAGCCAGCTTCACCCCCCAGAGCGAGGAAGGAAGCTACAGTCCCGAGAGGGCGGCGGAGACGCCGCTGGAGCCGGGCGCACTGAACTCGGCAGAGCACAGAGCAGGGCTCCGGGCCCAGTGAAAGTTTCCCTTCCCCAGCCGCAGGGCGCCCGCTGCCCAGAAACTCTGCCCTGGGCTTGGGCTGCCAATTCGCGCGGCCCGCTGGGAGGCGCGGGGACCCCAGGCGGAAAACAGTTTTCGAGGAACGAGTGACAGCAGGACTGAACGCCGGGCCGTGCTCCTGGGCCGCCCCGGGGCGCGCCCGCGGCTCCAGGTGAGCTGGGGAGCCAGGCAGACCGGAGGGTGGGCGTTCCTTAGCGGGAGGGGGCGGCTCGGGGGAGAATTGGGGCGCACTGGCTTACTCCGCTTCCCCTCGCAGGTCCTTCTCGAAGCCGCTGCCATGGGAGAGCCAGTCTTGGGCTCCGGGGACCAGCCGCCGCTGCTGCCGCGCCCGCCTCGGAGCCGCGGCCCAAGTCCCAGCGCCCGAAGCGGGGCCGCTGAGTCCCCCTCCTTGGTTGCAGGGCCTCCTCCGCCGCGCTGCCGGCCCGGGTTGTGCCTGTGATGAGCCGCAGCCCGCCGCGAGCCCTACCCGCGGGCGCGCCCCTCGGGTTGCTCCCAGCCGCGCCCGCCGCCGGGCCGCGCGCCCTGCTCCCGCCGTGGCCCCGGCGCCTGGGTCGCCGCTGGCCTGCGTCCCCGCTCGGAATGAAGGTGTTCCGCAGGAAGGCGCTGGTGCTCTGCGCGGGCTACGCGCTGCTGCTGGTGCTCACCATGCTCAACCTCCTGGACTACAAGTGGCACAAGGAGCCGTTGCAGCAGTGCAGCCCCGACGGGTCGCTGGCTGCCGGGGCGGGGGCGGCCTCGGGCGGCTGGGGGCGTCCAGGGCCGCCTCCGGGGGCCGTGCCGCCCCGCGCGCACACCCGCTCGGATCCCCGGACCCCATACCGCCCGCCTGTCGCCGCAGTCCCGGCAGCTCCGGCAGTCGCGGCCGGGGCGGCGAGGGCCGCAGCCCCTCCAGGTAATGGCACTCGGGGCGGCGGCGGCGGCGGCGACAAGAGGCAGCTGGTGTACGTGTTCACGACGTGGCGCTCAGGCTCGTCCTTCTTCGGCGAGCTTTTCAACCAGAACCCCGAAGTGTTCTTCCTCTACGAGCCCGTATGGCACGTGTGGCAGAAACTGTACCCCGGGGACGCCGTTTCCCTGCAAGGGGCGGCGCGGGACATGCTGAGCGCTCTCTACCGCTGCGACCTCTCGGTCTTCCAGCTGTACAGCCCCGCCGGCAGCGGGGGGCGCAACCTCACCACGCTGGGCATCTTCGGTGCGGCCACCAACAAGGTGGTGTGCTCCTCGCCGCTGTGCCCCGCCTACCGCAAGGAGGTCGTGGGGCTGGTGGACGACCGCGTGTGCAAGAAGTGCCCGCCGCAACGCCTGGCGCGCTTCGAGGAGGAGTGCCGCAAGTACCGCACGCTGGTCATCAAGGGTGTTCGGGTCTTCGACGTGGCGGTACTGGCGCCACTGTTGCGAGACCCGGCCCTGGACCTTAAGGTCATCCATCTGGTGCGGGATCCCCGCGCCGTGGCCAGCTCACGCATCCGCTCGCGCCACGGGCTCATCCGTGAAAGCCTGCAGGTGGTACGCAGCCGGGACCCCCGAGCCCACCGCATGCCCTTCCTGGAGGCCCCCGGCCACAAACTGGGCGTCAAGAAGGAGAGCATGGGAGGGCCGGCAGACTACCACGCGCTTGGCGCCATGGAGGTCATCTGCAACAGCATGGCCAAGACGCTGCAGACGGCCCTGCAGCCCCCGGACTGGCTGCAGGGCCATTACTTGGTGGTGCGGTACGAGGACCTGGTGGGAGACCCCGTCAAAACCCTGCGGAGGGTGTACGACTTTGTGGGGCTGTTGGTGAGCCCCGAAATGGAGCAGTTTGCCCTCAACATGACTAGTGGCTCAGGCTCTTCCTCCAAGCCTTTTGTGGTGTCAGCCCGCAATGCCACACAGGCCGCCAACGCCTGGCGGACCGCCCTCACCTTCCAGCAGATCAAACAGGTGGAGGAGTTTTGCTACCAGCCCATGGCCGTGCTGGGCTACGAGCGGGTCAATAGCCCCGAGGAGGTCAAAGACCTCAGCAAGACCCTGCTCCGGAAACCCCGACTCTGAGAGGGGTTCCGGGGAGACCTGACTCCCTGGGGAGACACCCACAGAAAGGACTGTGGTGTCTTTCAACAAAAACAGCCCAGATCCAAACTGAGGAAGCCCACATATTCTGTTACAGATACATAATATAAATACATGGGCACTCGCTCTCAATGTTTTGAGTCATGGAATTTCAAGAAACAGCCACCATGCACACACATCTCAGAAAAGGCGAGACTTGAAAGTTCTGACCACAGCTGCCCTTCTCTCTCTCCTCTCTCTTTTCTCCCTTTTCTTACCCTCTTCGCTACCCGCCTTCCATTTTGAAGTGGGATGTTGATTAAATCAAGATCGGGTAACTGCGAATCTTGTTTACAAAATGTTCGTGGTATCTGTGAACAGGTAGAAGAGTCTTTGGATGTGGGGGGAGGGGTGGGTAGAGAAAGGGGACGTGGTCCTGGAGTGAAAGCCCCATTGGGCATGCTAAACCAAGGAGGCATTCTTATAAGGTAGACTGTAAAAAGCAAAGGTCATACATGAGTATTAATAAAGAAGAGAATAAATAATATTCTTTTTTTTTTAATATTTGCCTCCATTACTCTGGATTTACCTGTGTTCCTTGTCCTGTGCAGCTTCAGACAGAATCTGCTTCCCTTGTTCCCACCCTCTTTTCCCCCATCTGTTTCCTAGAAAACAGTTAAGATGGGTGGGAGCAGCCTCTGACTCCTTGATCCCTACCTTGGAGTTGTTTTCTCCCAGGTAAATCATAGCCTGTCCGGTGCCCAGGAATAGGAACACATCTTCAGATTCTAAAGACAAAAAGCAAGCAGGGCAGTGGAGGAAAAAGCATGGCACTACTTTCCACTTGGGGCACAGAAAGGAAGAAGTAATCCCTTGAGGGTTTGAAGGCATTCCGTTTTGATTACCCTGGAGTTACACTGAGAAACCTTGAACTAGAGACCGATGTTTTGGTCTTGAGTTTAGTTCAGAAACAGGATTTTTTCTTAAAAGATAAGTATGTAATTCAAAAACCATCTGATGGTGTGAACACAAACCTCAAAAATTAGTGTGAATGTTTTGTTGGCAATGGTAGTCAAGTTCTTTGGTTAGAAAAGTGACACAAGTGTCTGAGTTTGGAATGTTTCTGCCTCTGACACAGTCCACGGAGGCATATGAAAAGGGAAGTTTTTGATCTGAGAACTGTAAGGGCGCCCACAGGCTATCCCCCTTATTCCCGGCTTCCTAGCCAAATTAATGAAAAGAGAATGTGAATTAATAATGGTTTACTTAGGGTGCCTGTGGGGTACATTGCTTTTCTTTATCATGTTTGCTAAAAGTAAAATTGTGAAGTAGCTACATGTTCTGACATTATAAGGCTTCAACCAAGAGCTTCTTTTAGATATGAAAATAAATTATGGGAAAGAGGAAATGAAAGTGAATTATGAGTTAGTAGGTTGGATTTGGGGATTTGGTATTTTCTAGGGGAAAAAAACCATTGCAGTTTTCCTGCAATGGTAATGGTGTTGCTGCCGTCCTGAGCCCATTTGTACTGAAGCATTCTGCAGAATGTTGTATTATGATATAAAGTTATGAAGCCTAATTAGGAACGAGAGTGTAGTTATATATTACATTAAATATGGTACAAGTTCAAGTTCATCGTAGCTATTTTACTGTAATTTATTGTGAGATTTGTGCAAGCCAATCTGTATAGGTTAAATGCTGAGGATTTTATTTTAAGGAAAATAGAATGAAAAGGAATATGTACATGGGAAATACTTTAACCCATGATGATTCTTAAGTATAATTTTCATTACAATGTGAAATCTAACTACACTGTTAATTCCGGGATGAAGCACAGAGGTTAAAAAAAGGATGTATTTAGCAGTTGATTTTATAACACGTTCTAGAATGGATATTTCTTAATTTACTAAAATTGTTTATAGTGTTGTGTTTATTAAGCCAGATTACAGCTATAACACATCGATCATGGTTTCTATGGTATTTTCATGGTAGCACCTATGCTGAATTATCTTCAGCAGCAGTAGAATATTTGTAACAGCTTTAATTTAAGAATATTTTAAAAGTAAATGAACAAAATATTAATGTTGGATGACTAGAGATGAAACAGGTTTAGCAGAAAATTAAGACAACATCATTAAAAAGCAACCGCTCTGAATAAAAAGAACCATTTAAAAACAAATTTCATGTGGCATTAGAATCAACTCTTTTCACTTAATCACAGTAAAATTCACTCTTAGTTTTCGAGTGGAGCATTTTTAAGCAGTGGAATTCATCCTTCTCTCTGGACTTCGATTGCGTTCAAGTGGAATTGTGATGTTTTGGGATCTTGCATTTAAAAAATACGAGATGTCACGTAGAGGCTTGGCAGCCTGCAGCACATTCGTGGTCTCTGCTCAGATGAAGTTTTGAGCTGCACGCCAACAGTTCTCCCCTTGCTGTACTTGAACAGAGCTTCTGCCTGTAATTTTCTTGTTTTGTTGCCGCTGCCTTTGCTCTACGCTGCCACTCGTGGGCTCTGTAATTTGACAGGCTGAATTGTTGCTCCTGGAGATTTATACTTCGCTGCATTCTAGGAAAGTGAGACAGGTGTTGTTCCCACTAACAGCCGAGATCATCGTATTAGTGACATTCACTTCCCACAGGCCTGAGAAGGAGGGAAGCAGTTTTGGGTGTTAATCAGCCTTGGTCAGTCCCTGGTGCACGCAGACTCATGTCACAACAGATTGCAACTAAGCCTGGGACCATTTCTGAAGCAGCGAACTTGAAAGAGGTTCCTTTCACTGTTCTCAGCTTGGCAATAAGTCCATCAGCAGGAGGAGGTATTCTTCAGAGCAGGTTATCGGAGTGATTTTTATTTTCAAATTCTGTTCAACCCATAGCATGCCTGACTTACCCCTTTGACTTTGGAATGCCTCTGCTAATTAGAAAGCTCTATTTATAAAACGAAGTCTCCTTAAGTGCATTTAGCCAACAAATATGAGTTTGGAAAAAGGCAGCAGCCTAGGCTGGGTGCTTGAGTTTCAGGGAGCTCAGAGGCACTCAAAGGCCTCTTTCAGACTGACCTGTCGGTACCTTGTGGGCGGGGACTGGGGCAAATCCTGTTCCCTTCAATGTCTACTACACGGTGGGTACTGGATAAGGACTTAGTTCTCCAATTTTGAAAGTGCTCAGAAGGGGAAGAGTGGGAAAATGAGTTACCTGGAGAAAGTGCCAGGCTGTTCACCAAAGTTTGCTGAAGAGAGTGGATCTTAGGTTCTATTTAAATGTGAGGCATAGACTCTAGGAACACTTCAAGATTTCCTGGTTGTTGAGGGGGCGGTGGGGTGTGTGTGTGTGTGCTGTGTATAGACCAACATTTCCCACGGATGAATTAGAATTTCTGAATGGGGAGAGAGAGAAGTTTCCAAATGAGGTCAACTTGTATTCTTTGTTTTTCCAATGAACAAGATAAAAGGCAGAGATCAGAACATACCTGCAGAATAAATGCTACCCTGATAGCTTAAGATGTTGGAGACTGCAATCCATGAGGTCACAAAGAGTCGGACACGACTGAGTGACTGAACTGAACTGAACTAACTGATATCTTAATGGGAGGGCTGGGATGTTGTTCATGATTGCGGAAGCATGTGGTATTTATTAATTTTTTTTAATCGGCATATAATTGCTTGACAATGTTGTGTTAGTTTCTGCTGTACAATAATGTGAATCAGCTATACACATACATATATCCTCTCCCTCTTGAGACTCCCTCCCACCACCCACCATCACGCACCTCTCTAGGTCACTGCAGGACGCTGAGCTGAGCTCCCTGTGCTATACACCAGCAAGAAGCCTGTGACATTTATTTCCGGCCTTGAGTGCTGTGAATTTCACCCAGGCAGGGAATAGTTACTTGCAGAAATTGGGTCCTATTGTAGATGCTGGATGAGACAAAGGATGCCTGTCCCCATGCAGGCCGTGGCCAGTTCTGTTCAGGACTTCTGTTGCACACAGGGGAGTTGTGGCTGAATTTCCCTGTCTGTTTGAAATGAATGTAAATCTAAGTGAGGCCATTAAGTGAATATTCCCTGGGTCTGAGCAATGAAATAAAAATCGTGTTTGAAACCCAGTCTCTAGAGATGACTTCAGAAAGACTAAGAGGGAAGTAAGAAGGCGTGTCTTATCTGTAGTTGTGAAGAAGGACAAGGTGTCACTTTCCAGCCTCCCCTGACCTCCTTCATCTCCCTCCCAACACGCAGCACACACACCCTCCTGCACATACAAGTGTGTTTCTGCACTGTCTCGAGGTCTGGAAGAGAGCATGCTTTTATTAACATACCAGCAAATGGGCGTGTCGGGAGGGACACTTTTCTCAGGCCTCTGAGAGCATGTGGGCCATGAATCTTTCAGAGCTGGTGACAGTTCTGAATCAGGATCCAAGGTGGCCATGTAGAAAACAACAGTTGCAATCTGAGGAGTGACTTGAGCTGTGTGGTGGGATGTCCAGAGATAAATGTACAGTCTGTAGATCCTTTTGGCCTCTCATCTTGAGAAGGACCCTTACAAAACTGTCATGGCTGAGAACACAAGCTGTTTTTTGTACCTTCCCTTCTTTCTGGCAACCCAGCCTCTACTTTGGCAGTTTAAGTACAAGCCACTGAGCTGCTTGGGTACAGGCTCTGGTACAAGTGTTTAATAATTGGAATTACAGGGCTTGACTTTTATTACATCTGATGCAGTTCTGCACACCCTTCGTCAAATTATGCTAAGGAAATCATTCGGTTCTGAATAACACATTAAGTTTGTAGAATGGGAAACTTTATGAACCAGTGTTGAGGGGGTGGGATTGTTTATAAACTTGAAAGGAGCCTTAAAGAAACAGGGCTTGTCTGTGTACCTGGCAGGATGATAGAGGATGGCCAGGGTCAAAGCTTAACTTTTGACCAAACCAGTTATTTGTAATCGGACGTCAGAAGTGTTTGGGGGTGTTGTACTTTCAGGTTGATGACAGTCACCCTGCCAAGTAAATGAGAGTGAAAACGATCATTGTAACCAAAAGCTATACTCAGAGCCATTTGGTAATGACTCTCATCCCGAGTGTGTAGACAGGTCTTGATAGAAATGCACCTTGAGGCAGTGAGCCCTCCAGACAGGGCCAGCCACATACTTTGTGAGGCTCCATGCAAAGTGAAAATGTGGAGTCTCTTGTTAAAAAATTATGAAGCATTTCAACTCTGCAGCAGCAGAGAATTAAACCAAGCCTGGGCAGTTTTGAACAGGAGGCCCACAAACTACATAGATTGTTTGCCATGAAGTGAGTCTGGCATCAAGAGACAGAGATGAAATATTTAACTATAGGAGGGAATTAATATTGGTGGCCTACAAGTTCCTGGAAAGTGGGTGCAGGGTATCATGTGTAACTATCATTAAAGCACAGACATCCTGGGGAGACAAATGTACCCTGTATGATGAATTCAAAGGAGGCAAGTGCACACATGACAAATAATCTTCCATGATTGCTGCCAGTGATTGACAAGGTCCTCCAAGTCATCAGTTGGACTTGAGACCACTTGGGACCAATCCTGCTCAGGATGGATGTTGCTTTATTAACTTCTGGTCTGGATTTTTCTTCCCTTGTAGCTAATTTGTTCATTCTTTTTGTTTGTTTTACTCTCTCTCCCCTACCCCCATCTTCAAGAATTCTTTTTATGAAAACTAAAATGTCAAGCTTGCATAGGAACTGGTCCCTTTCTATTAGTTTTGTCTAGTATTCATCAAGCCCATTTGATCTGAATATTTCTTTCTTTCTTAAGTTCAGGAAGTTATTTTCTGTAACTTTGTATATACTTAGCCTGTGCTGTTGGAGGAACCCTTCCCATAAGAACAGGTCAGACAGTCTTGCAAGTGAGGATGGAGAGCTTGACCTCCTTGTCCTCAGCAGGAAGATACTGGCAAATTCTGCTGATGACAATGTTCCCTTCCTTCTGAAACTACCATGGGACTCTGCATTTGCTTCGTGTATAATAGAGAGGGAGAGTCTATGTATAGAAAAGCAGGAGGTCAAGTTATAATCGACTCAAGGAGTAAGGTGCAGGGTGTGCTGAGCCAACTGCTCTGCTTTCTCAGTGTACCAGGCGCGGTGGCTAAGTCTATTTCCTTGTAGGTGTAGTACGTACTGCTGTCCTCTGGGGAAAGTTCTCCACACTCTGTCCCCCTCCTGCCTCCTATGTCTTCTCTATTTTGTGAATTCCTGCTTATTATTAAAGCACCTGGGTCTGTTTGAAGTTTCTATTTATCAGCAGATGCAGAAGTGTCTTTCTATCCCCTATTCACTCTGGCTGCATAGATTTATGCATAGATCTATTGGTATGTGTCCTTACAGGTTGGTAGTTTGTTGTTGTTGCTGTTAATAATCTACTTCCTCTCCTAGTCATGGTCCTTTAAGAGAAAGGAAACTGGATCCTATTTGTGTGTGTGTCTTCTGAACATCGAAGCAGCATCTTGCTTGGAGGTCTTTAAAAAGTGAGTGCTGGATTTCCTTGGTGGTCCAGTGGTCAAGAATCCGCCTGCCAATGCAGGGGACTTGGGTTTGCTCCCTGGTCTGGGAAGATTACATATGCAGCAGGGTGACTAAGCTTGTGTGCCCCAACTGCTGAGCTCAGGCTGTAAAGCCTGTGTTCCTCAGCAAGAGAAGCCACTGCAATGAGAAACCCAGGCATTGTGACTAGCGAGTAGCCCCTGCTCGCCACAACTAGAGAAAAGCCTTCATACAGCAGTGAAGACCCAGCACAGCCCCCAAATTAAATACATAATAAAGTGAATTAAAAAACACTCATTTATAAAAGTGAGTGCTATATAAAAGGGGTCACCCAAGAAGCCAGACAGATGGTGACCAAGAGGCTTTTGAGTTATGATGTGACATTTCTCCATGGGCTGAGCTTCATATGTGTGCTAGACAGAAGCAGAAAAAGCAAGACAAATTAATATGGACAAAAAGGAATTCCAAAAAAGATCTCAAATAGAGTCCTTCCACATTAAATGTTTGAAACAGAGAAACAATAATTTGGAGCCCCCCAGAAGAAAGGTAACAGCTAAATTATAGTCAAAATGATACAGTTTTATTATGAGCATAATATATATGGATATTTTTTACATATTTTAAAATTTTTATACAATTTTTAAAGGTTGCTTTACATTTACAGTTATTATAAAATATTGGCTGTGTTCCCTGTGTTGGACAGTGCATCCTTGAGTCTATCTGACCTCTGATACTTTGTTTCCCGCTTCCTCACCTCTACCTCCCTCTCGCCCGTTCCCATTGGTTACCACTATTTCATTCTCTATATCTGTGAGTCCACTTCTTTATTGTTATATTCACTAGTTTGTTGTATTTTTTAGATTCCACATAGAAGTGAGCTCATACACTATTTGTCTTTCTCTGTCTGGCTTACTTTACTCTGCATAATGCTCTCCAAGTCCATTTGCAGGTTGCTGCAAATTGCAAAATTGCATTCTTCTTTTTTTTTAATGGCTGAGTAGGTTTCCCTTGTATGTATCCACATCTTTGCTATTCATTCATCTGTTGATGGTAACTTAGGTTTCATCCATATCTCAGCTATTGTAAATCATGCTTCTATGAACACTGGGGTGCATGTAGAAATGATACAATTTTAAGGGCCCACTAGGAAAATGTATTGCTATAATGTAGGCTGAGCCTGTGTATTTATTTTGACATGCATTTCTCACTGCTGGTATGATTGTCTTTTAACTTTTTCAGGGACTGGAAAATTTTCAAGGTACGATGTGGAGGTCTGAATATTATATTTCCATTTTCAGATGTCCCAGTTACTCTGGCAAAACCTTATTCTCTCTAGGATTGAACTGCCTCCTGGGAGGAATTAAGATATTTGATGTTCTTGTATTGGTGCTCAGCATCTTTAGATGAAGGAAGGTATTATGTTATTTCTTTCTAAAAGCAAAATAGAAGTGAAACACCTTTTCTCTTTGAAAGAATGGGCATTCACATTTATAGTTTTTAGCACTGTTTTTGAGCTAAAATAACCTTGCTGGTGAGATGAGTATCCTTCCAGAATGTGAGCTCTGAGTGCACTTTTTTAGGTTAAGTCTTCATTTATAGTTTTACATTTCCCCAGTGACTTCTCCATGTGCTGTACTCTTTATAACTTTCTATCACCATTTTAATTTCACTTTCAAATGTCCTAATGGTGATGGTGAAAACAATGGCATCATTTACCCTTTGCAGAGCATTTGCTATGGGCTGGCCACTATGCAAAATTCTTTGTAAGTATGATTCTGTCTGACTCTTACAACAATCCTACAGAGTAACTATTATTGCTGTGCCCATTTTTTCTTCCCGTTTTATTGAGGTATAATTGCAGTTGGTAAAGAATCTGCCTGCAATGCAGGAGACCCCAGTTTGATTCCTGGGTCGGGAAGATCTGCTGGAGAAGGGATAGGCTACCCACTCCAATATACTTGGGCTTCCTTGGTAGCTCAGCTGGTAAAGAATCTGCCTGCAATGTGGGAGACCCTCAATCCCTGGGTTGGGAAGATCCCCTGGAGAAGGGAATAGCCACCCTCTCCAGTATTCTGGCCTGGAGAATTCCATGGACTGTGTAGTCCATAGGGTCACAAAGAGTAGGGTATGACTGAGTGACTTCAGAAGAAAAAAAAATGACTTTATGTCTCAAGTGCCTAAAATAATTTGTTCATTTAGGGGTCATTATAGACATGAGCAACTTCCACTTCACTTCTCTTAATAATTGACATGCATCACTGTATAAGTTTCAGGCGCACAGCATAATGATTTGACTTACATACATCACTAAAGGATTGTCACATTAAGCTTAGTGAACATCCATCATCTCATAAAGACACAAAATAAGTGAAATAGAAAATATTCTTTTGCTTGTGATGAGATGATGGAATGTCCCACTTTACAGAAGGGAAATAGAGATTTAGGGATAATTTTCCTAAGGTCACACAGCTACTAAGTGACAAAGCCTCTTTCTTTTTGCTTGGTACATGAGAGTTCACATGGTTTCCATGAAAAGGATACTAGCGAAATAGCAAAGCTTTTGGTTCCAGTCAAATGCTTTCTGAGAAATGCTTCCTAAATGCTGGAAGCATTATGCCTTCAGCCAGGGAACAGGTGTTATTAGTATCATTAGAGATGCTTTTTTTTTTTCAGCAGAAAGAATTTTTGGCTTAAGTGATGGTCAAAATTCCTCTTAGAATGATCTTTGTTTAGCAAAACATGTAAAAGGCCATTTTGATGGTGAGAAGAAGCTATATAAAATCTGAACAGCAAGTTTGGGGATTGAGAGAAAGAGTTTGAAAGGAGAGGTGAAGAGTTTGAGGAAGGAATAATAGGAGACAAGTGAAGGGATGCTGGAGACCAAGGAGGGGACCCTGTAGTGATGCTCCCTGAAGAGAAGGGATTGGCCCTGGAAGAGAAGGGAATGGCTAGTGACAGGAAGAGTCTTGTTCAGCGTGGAGGTGTTTGCCCTCCTCAGCTGCAGGATGGTTGCCCCTGTTACCCTAAAGTTGAAAGTGTCAGTAGCTCAGTCATGTCCGACTCTTTGTGACTCCATAGACTGCAGCCAGGCTTCTCTTCATGGAATTCTCCAGGCAAGAATACTGGAGTGGGTTGCCATTTCCTTCTCCAGGGAATCTTCCCAGGGATCAAACCCAGGTCTCCCACATTGCAGACAAATTCTTTACCATCTGAGCCACCAGGGAAACCCCCAATACTCCTAAACCTCTAGCAAAGGCTGCTACAGGCGCTTCATGGGTGCATGGTGGTTTAAAGAGATCAGAGCAGTGCCACCCAGGAGGACACGGGGTGAAAAACAGGGAGGACATGAGGTGAAAGGCAGGGAGGCGATTGCAAATTCAGAGGAAGCAGAACTTGAGCTGGAATTGATCTGCAGAAGTGTGGGCTTACCACAGCTGTCCCTGGAGGCACTGGGCGGGGAGGGAAATTTCTCTCCAGCTGTGACACAGGGCTTCTAGGCTATCTTATTTAAAATTTCAAGGATGAGGTGGCATGAGCACTGCTCAAGGAGTAGGGGTATCTGGGAAGTGGATATATGGCTTGTACTCTATGGGCTTTGCAGATAGGAACTTGGTAGCAAAGTTAGGAAATGCTGGCATGTTATAAAACCTGTGATGTGATAGAGACAGCTCCGGTGTCTACAAGTGTGCAAACTGAGATGCACAGAGACTGAAAGACATTCTCTGTGTTCACAGTCAGAGAAATTACACAAACTAGAAATCACAGCTCCTGATTCCCAATTGAGGGCTCTCTGACACATCCTCGCCCTAAGAATTTTTAATTTCCTTGGCTCCCACCATCTTTTGGCCACTCCAGTATTTCACAATAATGCTATAGAATGTCTGGGAATCAGAGAAGTGTCCTTTGGGATTCTGGTCAAGCTTTAGTAAGAGATGAGGTTGAAACCAAAGCAGACAGCTGAGTTTACCAGTGGTCTGCCAGTGTCATTCTCACAGGTCCCAGTTCAGGTTCTTTGGTTGAAAACCTGACTCCATTACATTAAGCCAAGCAGGACATTAACTGGAAAAGATATGGGGAGGCCACAGACCTGAAGAACAGCTAAAAAGCAAGACTGGATACCCCGGTTTTCTCTTTTCCCCTAAACTTTCCTTTCTCTCTGCCCCACCCCTTCCCTCTCTCTCCCTCACTCTGTCCTTTTCCCTTTCTCTTGCTTTTGTTTGCTTTGCTTCACACATTCAGAATTCAATGTCTTGGAAGAGAGAGTTGCACTAGCTGACTTTGGGACAGCTGTCTGTTCCTTGGCACCCTGACTGACAGTCCCACTGAGGCAGGAGATGTATGGACCCCAGGCTGAGCAGCTTAAGTCTGTTCCCTGTGGACCGTGCCTCCAAGATTCTGTCAGGGGCAGAGAGGAGCTGAGCCCTGCCCATATAAAAGATAAAGAGACCACATATTTCTCATTCTTGAGGTAAAGGACACCCCCTGACTACCGAAAGGCTCCTTGGGGGTCCAAAAGGGAGGGGCACCACTCCAGAATAGGTGGTGTCAATCTTCCCACAGGCCTCTGTGCTGGACTCCATCTTGGCTAAGAGATGCACACACAGAGGGGAGGATGCTATGTTATACCAAACAGGGACTCAGAACCAGGCAAACAAGATGACTGCCCCCATGTAAGTGATCTAAACTACCACATATGTGCGACTTTCTCTGCCCACTTATGTCTGTCTGTTCACACACACTTTTTTCCTCCTAATAAACACTGTACTTATTTTACTACTCTATCTTTTTTATTTAAAAATTTTGGCTGTGCTGGATCTTCATTGCAGCATTTGGGCTCAATTGCTCTATGGCACGTGGCCCTTCTGGTCTAGTGGTTATGATTCAGTGCTCTCTCTGCTGCAGCCTGGATTCAGTCTCTGGTTGGGGAACTGAGATTCTGCTTCAAGCCACTGCAGGCAAAGGTCACCCAAGATCACCTCCAACCTGCACACGTTGTGGGAAAGTAGTTTTTCACAAGAAAATCAGGGCGCAATGATCACAAGTAGGGGAATAAATGCCAGGTGGCCTTAAACCAATAAATGCTCTTCTGTATTCATTTATATACTTTATTATTATCTCCTGTTACCTTGGACTTTCCTGGTGGCTCAGATGGTAAACAATCTGCCTGCAATGCAGGAGACCTGGGTTTGATCCCTGGGTCTGGAAGATTCCCTGGATCAGGGAATGTCTACCCACTCCAGCATTCTTGCCTGGAAAACCCCACAGACAGAGGAGCCTGAAGGACTACAGTCCATGGGGTCAAAAAGAATAAGACATGACCGAATAGCTAACACTTTCACATTTTCCTGTTACCTTGACTAATCAGGGCACAATTTTCTTTAGAGCACACTAAAGATGTTTTGCTTTGCATTACTATGTTAAAATATGGGCAGCCATGGACCTTATTAGTAAATTGGGCTGCCATGCTTTTTGGATGTATATAAGAATACTCATTTATTTAAGGGATGCAAATTAATTCAAGTAATGAAATTCATAGAGATAGCATGTTTTGTGATGTACTTTTATTCAGGCTTTAATAATAATGCCAGCTTACACTTCTATTAATATAATACTTTATAGTTTACTAAGTATGGCAGATATTACTGGTTTCCTACCCACTATCCATTCTTCCCTCCTTTCTTACTCACAGAGTCTTAATTTTGTTCAAGGAGGCAAAATGCTCAGCTAAAAATACTTCCCAGTCTCCCTTGTAGGTAGGAATGACCCTGTGACAGCCAATGAGATGTAAATGGAAATTTGCTGGGGAATTTTAGGTATTATGTTTTTCTTGAGATAGAGCTCTTTCTTGCTTGTTTTGTCTTCATACCCTCCTTCTTTCCTTCCTCCCTCCTTTCTGTTTGTCTGGAGTCTGGAAGGGGGTTCTCTATGTTGTGACTGAGAAGCAATCATGAAAGTAAAAGCCACTTGCAGAAAGACAGAAGACAGGTATGTTGATGGGACGATGAAGCCACCATACCAGTCATGGATCACCAACCTTCAGACTACCCGTGGTGTGGAGAAATAAACACCTAATTGTTTAAACTGTTGTTGTCAAATTTTTTTTTGTTACAGTCACATACAATCTTAATGAGTACACCAAATAGTCTCACTAATATTTTATTAAATCATTGGAAACTTGCTACCACTGGGCAGCAGTAGAACTTTGGTCCATCTTTTAGAGAAGAAGAATCTGATTCTCAGAGAGGCTCAGTGGCTCGTTCAAGATCAAAGTACAGTAAATGGCAGGTTGATGTCCAAATTGGTACTCTTTCCATTTCACCATTGGTGGCAGGTTGATGTCCAAATTGGTACTCTTTCCATTTCACCATTGGTTTTTAACTGTCCCTGAAATCTACTTGGGGGCAAAATTGAGGATCAGCCTTTGGAAAACTGTGTGTGTGTGTATATGTGTGCGTTTTGCCATGACATTGGCATTAGCGGGGAGCACGAATGTTTTGTTGTGCATAAGACTGTCTCTGGTAATGAAGAACTGTCCTGCTCCAAATGCCAACAGTGGTTCCGTTGAGAAATACTGAGCTAAATTAAGCCAAAGAGAATTATGTGTTTACTGACTCAGAACTGACAATAAGGCTGCCTCATAATGATACTTCATAAATGTTAGGTGCTAATGATATCACCACCATCATCAACATCATCATCATCACAACTATTCTGGGCATTTGAGAGTACAATGAATTAAAAGGCTGCCTGTTTCTGTAGCTACATTCTGCTGCTCTACACCTAAACTGTTAAGCTTAGATGTAGAGAAGATGCTGGATTGGATGATGGGTAATGGATAGGGAATAAGTAGGAGAGGTACTGGGCTGAAGCTCTCAACGATGACAAAGATTTTAGATCATATATATTATATAATATATATACTATATATATGTATATATATACACACATACAGTTCTATATATTCATTTCTATATATATATACACACACACACAGAGTTCTGGAGGGATAGAATGTATAACAAGTGGTCAGGAATTCTTGAGACCTACATTTCTGAGATGGTGCAGTTCTCAGTCAAGGGTTGGACTGAAGGTGAAGATATTAAGAAGCTGAAATAGGCCAGGATGTCAGATGGGTTTTCAGCATGCCATGGTGGTCTGGGCCATGGTGCAGAGAAGGCCACTGACCTGAGAACTCAAATCTTGCATTTATCCCTGGTGTTTGAAGTTGACCCTGTTTTCGTCTACAACTAGTTTGGTCTTTTCATGTCCCAGTGCACAAGCCAGCTCATTATTTCCATCTGTATGTTTGTGGAAGCTTCTATCCCAGCTTACACCAATGTCTCCTTTCTTTGAGGACTAATTGGTACTCAGCTACACAGTATTTTGTACTGGCTTTAAAATACTTGATGTGTGTCAATCTGGTCTATATTCCAACTTCACTAAATTCCAGCTTTAATCTTGGAACCAATTAAACCATACTTTTCATGTCTCATCTCCTGCACTGAAGCAGTGAATGAAATATTTCTAGAGTGCTTGAACCCCACCATGGCTGGAGTGGAGGTAGGGGAATGCCGTGTTAAAGGCCTCCAAGAAGCCAATCAGTAGTCCTTCCCAGCCTGGGCCCTGTGCACTTGGCCTACGGCTGGTGACATATGGATACACCTGCACGTCGTCGATAGTACTTATCAGGTACCACTGTTTTTCTCTATGTACTTTCTTCTATCACATCTCTGTTGTGGTGACTGTGGGCTTTTGACTGCTCAGCATCCAACCGGCTGATTTTCTTTTGGAAATCCATGCCTCCTGCTCTCTTGGTACACGTCGTTCTGCGGCAGCTAACTCCGCCCTAAATGCTAGGCTTTGCATGGTGGAAGTCTGGCTTTCCCAGACACAGTGATTGGGTAAGAGCTGAACACATGACCCAATTAGAGCCAATGAGATACCTCGAGATTTTTGCTGAGATTTCTGGGATAAGCAGGCACTATCATTAAAAGGAGACGAAATATGGATGGGTATCCATGTTACCTTCAGGAGAAAGGAGCCAAACCACAGGAAGCAGAGCTGAAGACAGAGAGAGAAACCAGGAACTGGTGGAGAAAGAGAAACTAGGTATTCGTGATGTCATTTTAGCCTCGATTCAGCAGAAGGCACTATTCCTGGCGCCTGAGATGCCTCCAAACCACGCTTATTTAATGGCAAATGGAAGTGGGGGGCAGCATCAGCCCCTCCCTATCCTGCCAGATTGGAATCTGCATTTTAACAGGATCCCAGGTGATTGATGTTCACATTCAAGTTTGAGGCAGACCTACAGGCAATTTCATTGTGCCAGCATTTGGCCTGGAGTGTTTCTACACAAGCAGTACCCCATCAGTTAAGTGATTTCTGGTGTATGTCAGGCTTCTTTCTATGGGCATCTTGCTCACTTCTATAAATATATAGATAAAGGTGCTCAGAAAGACAGGAGCTGCATCCGCAGCTGGTCAAGGCCCACAGAGTGAGGGATGTGAAAGCTTCCTGGTTGCCCCATGGATGCCTGGACCCCTCCCTGGCACCACATCCTGGCCACCTGCCAAAGGACCAGACATTTGTTTGCTTATGAATATGTTAACAGCCCACCAGATTGTTCTTGGTCTGGGGAGCCTGAAGAAAGCTTATTGAAACCTGAAATCTGTCACAGTCAAGGGAATACTGCATGTCAAAACAAACTCTGGGCTTCCATCTTGCAGCATCCTAGCCACATGGCTGGGTCCAGAGTTTGATGTTCAGTCTTTCTGAGTGTGTATTTTTTGGAGGACCAAAAGCAAACAAGCATTGTATAAATGACAGAAAGAAAGGACAAATACTCTCATTTCTTAGCTTGCTTTCAGGTGATAGGAAAACTTGTCTCACCAAACCCTCTAAAGATTAGATGTTAGTTAAACATGGCAATGCTCATCTTTTCTTTTTTTTTTCTGGCTTTTGTTCACCTCATTAAATAAGAATATAGTTCTACCGTGAGAGTTTTTCACACAATCATAACATGAATTTTGAGTAAATCTATAGCATCTCATCTAAGGGCCACATATGCATGTTCTGTATGTAAGTATATGTGACAAATTATTTGCATAATTTCTGTATAAGACAGGGTAGAAAGAATGAGTCATTTCTTTTCTGTAACTTAAGAGTTTGTTTAAAAGCAGCTGGTTGGAGACTTCAAGCTGGGGGTAGGCAAGACACACTGTCATGTTCTTCATAGTTGCGGTTTGCCCTTCAGGATGAAGGAGTGATGACTGAGTCAGCATTGTCCCTAGGGGGACGTGGTCCTCAAATTGCCATTGGCAGTTGCTCTTCTAGGCTTTCAGAACCACGTGGGATAACTTCAGACCTTTGTCCTTTATTTCTTCCAGCCTCCAGGGTCGAGTTGAGAGTCAGTTGTGGATCAGTCCTCTGGGTTGCGATGATGCCTGATGATAATATCTGACTTCCAGGAGTTCCTCCTGGCTTTAAGATGATTACCTAACTACTCTGATGAAAGTGTCCCAGTGGACACCCAAGTGGTAACTTGCATTTTAATATCCAACATGTTACTCATCCTTTTTTCCTTTGTGGCAGGCTAAATGCTTTCATTTCCATAATGTTTGCCAGCCAACATGGCTTACAGCTCCAATAAATGGCAGAGAGCAAAGGCATCACAGCCTAAACACAACATATGGTGGAACATGCTCAACTGGCTGTAGCCTGGAAGAACACTGATGGGGCAAGAACTTGACACAGTTTGTAACATGGACTTTCACAGTTGAGGGCTGAGGCCAGTCCTCAGAATCGGGGGGAAATCAAGAGCATGACAGTAGATGGTTATCTATATCTCATATCCATTCATCTATCTGGATATACACATGAATGTCCTTGAGCATGTAGATGTATTTTTAAGGAAGCTACTAACATACTAGAACTGAGCAGAGTGGGACTAAATGCCCACATTAGGCTTGAGTGCACCTACCTGGTGGTACCTGGGCTTCTCAGGTGGTGCTCGTGGTAAAGAATCAGCCTGGGAATGCAGGAGATATAAGAGACACAGGTTCAATCCCTGGGTTGGGAAGATTCCCCCAGAGGCAGGCATGGCAACCTACTCCAGTATTCTTGCCTGGAGAATCCCATGGACAGAGACTGGCAGGCTACAGTCCATGGGGTCACAAATCGTTGGACGTGACTAAAGTGATTTAGTATGTACACGCGTACTTGGTGGTACCTAACCTAAGAGGTTAGGGCTTGAGTACACCTATCAGCTGGCTGGCATAGACAGTACCTTCCTGGAGAAGGAAATGGCGACCCTCTTCATTATTCTTGCCTGGAAAATCCCATGGACAGAGGAAGGGTCGCCAAGAGTCAGACACGACTAAGCGACTTCACTTTCACATTCTTTGGTCCAGGAGGGGTACTGGCTCTTTTAGATTTGTCAAACCGTTGGTTGGTTCACTTTTTTTTTTTTAAAGAAAATATTGTGTCTTTTATTTATTTTAAACAATGTTTATTTATGTGTGCATTTGGCTGTACTGGGTCTTAGTTGGGGCATGTGGTGGGATCCTGACCAGGGAGAGAAACCAACCTCTTCTTCCCCCACTCCCCTGCCCTGGCACTGCCAGTGTGGAGTCCCAGCCACTAGACCACCAGGGAAGTCCCTGGTTCACTTTTCAAAAGCAACTTTGTATTGGCAGTGAATGGGTAGAAAAGATCCTCCCTTTGACCTTCAGAGGATGATAATAATTTGCTGACCTTGACTGAGTGTACTCTTCTGGTAACTGCTCTGTGTATATATGTCATCCACCCAGTGAGCCTCTAAGATAGCCACGTTTCTTAGCCCCATTCACAGATGAGGCTCAGAGAAGTGGAGTAGCCTGCACATGGTCACACAACCAATAGCCAGGAGAAACAGCAGTCTCTCAGCCCAGAGCCCAAGGTGTTCCCATGCAACTCCTTTTCCCAGTTAGTGAGTTTGTAGTTCTTATTTCAGATAGATTTAACAACCTTCTAAGTTGAAAACCTAGAATGGAATAAATGATTTGCTAAGAAGAGGAAAACATCACACAACTCCTTCCTTACCTGTGGGTAATTATAGAGGGATATTTGTTTTTGGTTTTTTTTTTTTAATAAAAGAAAACTTCAAGTTGTTTAATCCAGAGACCCAATTAAAATCTAATTTCTGAACTGAATCATCATCATGTATCATCCCTCTTTTGAATCAAATTAACAGTTTCATGGAAATGTCCTATTTGGGTGCAAGAAGAAAGCAATTATTTCTGTTTTGGTGCTGTTTAGAATCAGCTGATGTGGAATGATTTAGGAGGACTTATTTAAGTGTTTTCTTAATCAGACATGTGAGCAGGGGACCTCAGTGACCCCATTATTAACAAAGACACACGTTGAAAACTTAAGTCACATGTGGATGTTGGTTTTTAGAGATTGAGTCCTCAAAACATTACAAAAATATTCTGTGATGTTCATAGCAGGTCGAAAACAAATCGCCAAACCTGTCATCTTCCCCAGTATTATGTACTTAAAAATAAGGATAAAGACATTGCCTGCGCATGACGAGTGTTACTGTCTCATGTCATAGCTCTGTGCTCACTGACAGGAGATGGCTGCGGAGCACAGATTTGGTTAGCCAGGGAGTACACAGAAATCGCTCTTGCCTATTGAATGACTTTCCAGGTAGTTCAGTGGGTAAAGAATCCACCTGCAATGCAGGAGACACAGGAGATGTGGGTTCGATCCCTGGGTCGGGAAGATTCCCTGGAGAAGGGAATGACAACCCATTCCAGTGTTCTTGCCTGGAGAATCTCATGGACAGAGGAGCCTGGCAGGCTACATTCCATGGGGTCGAAAAGAGTTGGACATGACTGAGGCAACTGAGCACATTGAATGACTAGTAAGAGGCAAGCAGTTAGGTAGATTTTGATGAAGAGTGGTGTTATAGGATGGTGACATCATAGACAGTCAAGGACCCAGAACGATCCATGGGCTTATTAACTTCCTCAAGAAAGAATTCTTGGGTTTCCCTTAACTTTCCCTGAGTATTGATAGAAAACATTGGATCTTTGGTTTCCTTTTCTAGGTGGAGGTGTCAGATGAGATGACATTGTCATTTACCAGCTGGGGACTGTTCTGAACCCTGTGCTGTTATTGACTTCATTAACATTGGAAAGGAAGTTAAATGAGATTAAATTCTTGGTACAGCTCAACACTTAGAGAGTGCTCGATGGTCTAATACTGAAAGAACAGTTCTTCAAACAAACAAAAGCAAGCCCTCCATCCACAAAGTCTTGTTTAAACCTCTGATTTGGAAATAAGGGAAACGGTACTCAGTGAGGAAAGGACAATGAACTGGGCTTGTAAGCCTGGTGGTAAAGAAAGAGGATTAGGTTTTTTTTTTTTTTTGACTGCATTGGGTCTTAGTTGTGAATTGCAGGCTCAGTTGCCCCACAGCACGTGGGATCTTCCTTCTGCTACCAAGGATCAAACCTGTGTCTGCCACGTGGAAGGCAGATTCTTAACCACTGGACCACCAAGGAAGTCCTAGGATTAGGTTTAAGGTCAGGTTTCCTTCAATAAAACATCCTCTGCAAATGACAACCGCTTTTTTTTTTTTTGAATACAGAATTGTACTTTTGAGGAGATAGAGCAGAGGTACATTGTTTCTATGACCAAAGCAAAAGCTACAAACAGAAAAAGTGTTAAACCCACAATTCAAAATTTTGACTGGAGAATGTCACTAGCTGTGTTCTTCTAGGACTTTCCTTTGGTTGCTCAGGAACTCACAGTCCCTATTCTGTTCAGAGAGATGCTCCAGACTGAGGAATGACCAAGCTTCCAATTTCCTTCTCCATCTTGCTTTCAAAGTAGTGATTAAAGGCTGGGAGGAGTGAATGAAGAACCCTCCAGTGAAACCTTTAAGACATTTGCAAATGTTAACTTCTTATTCTTCCATCTGAGCTTAATACTTTCTCATTCCCTTTGTTGACACTTGGGCAAGCAAAGCAGCCTAAAGCTGTATCCTTCGCTCCCCTACCTCAAACAAACCAAAACAAACACTGAATCCACAAACATGTATTTAAGACTCTGATTTGGGACTCACAGAAATGATACCAAGCAAGGGTGTTTAGGGTTTTGGTTGAAATGCCCTTTCTCCTTGGCTCATAGTTTTGGGTACAGCTTGCAGGGCACTGAAGGAATTAATCTGGAAAAAAAAAAATCAAAGGCTTTTTAACATTAAACAGCCTTTTCATGTTCCTAAGCCATCTGTGCTGTGACTTCAACCAGCAGAGTCCTAGTGTCGCCACCTGATCGCTCCTTGACCAGGAAACAAGACTATGCTGTCCTGAGTTAGATGTGACCCCCTGTCTTACTGATTTCATGGAGGGAGGTGCTGATGATGGGGCTCTGTTGTGTTCTAGGTCAGCCGGATGTAAACAGGAGTTGGGAGCAGACAAACATTCCCAGGATCCTGTGGGGGCTCACGGCATCTGGATTCCTTCCTCTCTTAAATAGCAGGTCTGATTTCACTGGTCTTTTCTCTCCTAGCTGCCTGGGTCCAGTGTGGTTATGTTTATGCCAAGAAGATTCTTCCATTGGGGGCAAAGCAACAGTAGCTTGGAAATTCAAATGCAGATTCTCAAAAGTATATAAAAATAATTCAGCAGAAATCTAAAGTACTGTAATGTGCAAGGGACACAGACAGACATGTTCTCTGCACTCTTGGACTGTACATTGTAGTAGGAGAGACAGATTAACGCTTTAGGTACAGTACCAAGTGCCACAGTAGGACGAGTTCGGCGGGCAGAGACAGACTGGCATGGAGGGAGGAGGACCTAATCCCTACTGGATGGTGATGGGGTGCTAGAAGGCTTCCAAGAGGAAGTGATGTCTCTTCAAGGGTCTGAAAAGTGAAATAGGATTTTCTAAAAGGAGTGGAATTGAGACCAGGCGAGGGCACCAAGAAGGGGAAACAGTGGGTGCAAAGGCCAAGGAGAAGAGTAGCGGGGCTGGCGTCTAGAGTGGGAGAGATTGGCAGGACTGCTGGAGGCTTCCCAATAGCCTCATCGTCTTCACCTATAGTAATTATTGTTGTTGTCAGTCACTGAGTCGTGTCTGACTCTTTGTGACCCCATGGACTGCCCTGCACCAGGCTTTCCTGTGCTTCGCCGTCTCCCAGAGTTTGCTTAAACTCATGTCCATTGAGTTGGTGATACCATCCAACCATCTCATCCTCTGTCAACCCCTTCTCTTCCTGCTCTCAATCTTTCCAGCATCAGGGTCTTTTCCAGTGAGATGGCTCCTTGTATCAGGTGGCCAAAGTACTGGAGCTTCAGCTTCAGCATCAGTCCTTCCAGTAAATATTCAGGGTTGATTTCCTTTAAGATTGACTGGTTTGATCATCTATAGTAATAGAACCACCAGATGCTAGCCAGGCACATAGCTGCCCAGAATGAAGACTACATGTCCCAGCTTACCTTGCAACTGGATACTGCCCATGCTTAAGTTGTGACAAGTGAGAAGGAAACAGAAGTGAGTGTATATCCTCTTGGCTGTGCCCTTAAAGAGTGTGTCCTTCCTCCTGCCCTTTCCTGCCTGCTTCCTGTGGGCAGGAATGTGGATGAGGTCATAAGCTTTCTGGGAATGGCCCTGCCCCAACAGAATCTAAGTCCTGTTCCTGGAGACATCTTATAGCCATGGGCTGCTTATGCTCAGATGGATCTGTGGAAGAAAAAGAAACTTCTCTCTTATTTAAGTTACTGATAATCTGAGTGTCTTTAACAGTAGCTATGTTTCTGTTCAAAATAATTCAAGAGGGAAGCTGGGCCAGATGTTTCTTTCTTCCTTTTGAGTAGCATGCTAATTGAAGGTCTCCTCTGTGAAGGGACTGTGTGAAACTGGGGTTACTGAGATCACATGCTGGACAGGCTGTTCTTTGCAAGCAGGATAATAATAATAATGAGGATGATGATGATGGAAAAAAATATGGTAGAGCAGCCAGCACACATCAAGAACTTTCTCAGTGTCAGACACCAGGCTAAGTACTTTTCATGTTATTTCATGTTATCCTCACAATGGCCCTATGACTGACTTAATATTTTGGCCCCATTTTATAGATGGAGAATGAAGAGGTTAACTACCTTATTCAAAGCACCATTAAGGACTTTGTTCTCCATTTGGAGAGCAGTAGGAAGCAAGGTGTCATCTGAAGCATTTGTGGATATATATTTGTGTGGTCAGAGGTGTGGGTTGGGTTAATAGGTTAGTGCAGAGTTTAAGCTTAATCCAGACCCTGCACTCTCAGCTCATTGCTGCCTCTTGTTGGTGGCTGGCTCCTTGGCTCTCTGACAGACTACACAGCTTGGTCTCTACAAAGCTGGCTGTCCCCAGCTTGCCAGCTGCAACCACAGCTTCAATGGTAGCAATTCTACACATTTTCTTTATTTTTTACTGATTAATTTTGAAATAATTTCTGACTTACAAAATGTTGTGAGAATACTGCAAAGACTTTTCTTATCTCCTTCACCCAGATTCACCAAATGTTAACATTTCATATAGCCACAGTAAAATGATAAAAACCAGGAAATCTACATTGATGTCATATTGTTATATAATCTAGAGACCATTATCATATTACTCCAGTTGTCCATCACATGTCTCTTCTCTGGTCCAGGCTCCAATCTGGGATAGCCTGTTGTACTTAGTTGTCATGCCTCCTAGTTACCTTTAATCTGTGACAACTTGCTCCTTAGTCTTTGTCATTCATGACCTTGATGCTTTGGGAAGAGTACTGGCCAGCTATTCTGTGCAATATTCCTTAACTGGATTTGTCCAGGTTTCATGATGATCGAATTCAGGTTATACATTTATTTTATTCAAGTATAATTGCTTTACAATGCTGTTTGTTTCTGCTACACAATTAAGTGAATCAGCTTTGTTGTTGTTGTTCAGTCGCTAAGTCACGTCCAACTCTTTGTGACCCCACGCATGCTAGGCTTCTCTGTCCTCCATGATCTCCTGGAGTTTGCTTAAATTCATGTCCATTCAGTCAGTGATACCATCTAACCATTTCATCCTCTGCTGGCTCCTTTTCCTTTTGCCTTCAGTCTTTTCCAGCATCAGCATCTTTCTCCAGTCAGCTGTTTGAATCAGGTGGCCGAAGTATTAGAGCTTCAGCTTCAGCATCAGTCCTTCCAAAGAATATTTAGGGTTGATTTCATTTAGGATTGACTGGTGTGATCTCCTTGCCATCCAAGGAACTCTCAAGAGTCTTCTGCATGCCCACAATTCGAAAGCATCAATTCTTCAGCACCCAGCCTTCTTTATAGTCCATCTCTTACATCCCTACATGACTACTGGAAAACCATAGTCTGAGTATATGGACCTTTGCTGGCAAAGTAATGTCTCTGCTATTAAATATGCTGTCTAGGTTTGTCATAGCTTTTCTTCCAAAGAGCAAGTATCTTTTAATTCTATGGCTGAAGTCACCATCCACAGTGATTTTGGAGCACAAGAAAATAAAATCTGTTACTGCTTCCACATTTCCCCCTTCTATCTGCCATGAAGTGATGGGACTGGATGCCATGATCTTAGTTTTTTGAATGTTGAGTTTAAGGCCAACTTTTTCACTCTCTTCTTTCACTATCATCAAGAGGCTCTTCAGCTCCTGTTCAATTTCTGTCACTAGAGTGGTATTATCTGCATATCTGAGGTTGTTGATATTTCCCCCAGCAGCCTTAATTCCAGCTTGTGATTCATCCAGTCTGGCGTTTCTCATGATGTACTCTGCATATAGTTAAATAAGCAGGGTGACAGTATACAGCCTTGCCATCCTCCTTTCCCAATTTTGAACCAGTCAGTTGTTCCATGTCCAGTTCTAACTGTTACTTCTTGACCCACATACAGGTTTCTCAGGAGACAGGTAAGGTGGTCTGGTACTCTCATCTCTTTAAGAATTTCCACAGTTTGTTGTGACCCATACAGTCAAAGGCTTTAACATCATCAGTGAAGCAGAAGAAGATGTTTTTTCTGGAACTCCCTTGCTTTTTCCATGATCCAACCAATCAGCTGTATGTATACATGTATTCCGCCGCTCTTGAGCCTCCCTGCCCCACATCCTATCCCTCTAGGTTATCACAGAGCACCAAATTGAGCTCCCTCTGCTATATAGCAGCTTCCCACTAGCTATCTATTTTACATATGGTAGTGCAAATATGGGGCTTCCTTGTGGCTCAGCTGGTAAAGGATCTGCCTGCAATGCATTAGACCCTGTTTTGATTCCTGGCTTGGTAAGATCCCCTGGAGAAGGGATAGGCTACCCACTCCAGTATTCTTGGGCTTCCCTGGTGGCTCAGATGGTAAAGAATCCACCTGCAATGAGGGAGACCTGGGTTTCTTCCTCAGGTTGGGAAGGTCCCCTGGAGGAGGGCATGGCAATCCACTCCAGTATTTTTGTCTGGAGAATCCCCATGGACAGAGGAGCCTGGTGGGCTGCAGTCCATGGGGTCTCAAGAGTCAGATAGGACCTAGCGACTAAACCACACCACCAAATACCACACCACCCTTATTTGCCATTTGGTATTTGCCAAATACCACACCACCCTTATTTGGCATCACCCTTATGGCAGAAAGTGGAGAAGAATTAAAGAGCCTCTTGATGAAAGTGAAACAGGAGAAAGAAAAAGTTGGCTTAAAGCTCAGCATTCAGAAAACTAAGATCATGGCATCTGGTCCCATCATTTCATGGCAAATATATGGGGAAACAGTGGAAACAGTGGCAGTCTTTATTTTTTTGGACTCCAAAATCACTGCAGATGGTGACTGCAGCCATGAAATTAAAAGACGCTCCTTGGAAGGAAAGTTATGACCAACCTAGACAGCATATTAAAAAGCAGAGACATTACTTTGCCAACAAAGGTCCGTCTAGTTAAGGCTATAGTTTTTCCAGCAGTCATTTATGGATGTGAGAGTTGGACTGTAAAGAAAGCTGAGCGCCAAAGAATTGATGTTTTTGAACTGTGGTATTAGAGAAGGCTCTTGGACTGGAAGGAGATCAGTCCTGAATATTCATTGGAAGGACTAATGCTAAAGCTTAAACTCCAATACTTTGGCCACCGATGTGAGAAGCTGACTCATTTGAAAAGACCCTGATGCTGGGAAAGAGTGAAGGCAGGAGGGGTAGGGGATGACAGAGGATGAGATGGTTGGATGGCATCACCGACTCAATGGACATGAGTTGAGTAAGCTTCGGGAGTTGGTGATGGACAGGGAGGCCTGATATGCTGCAGTCCATGGGGTCGCAAAGAGTCAGACACAACTGAAGGACTGAACTGAAGTCAACTGATTTGCCAAATTCTCTATTTCCATCGCTCCTTTTACATCTATTAATTGGAGTTATACTGGAAGAAAGAGCTCTTCCTTCATTCTCATTTATTTGGTTATTCAATTACTTATATCAGCACATATTAGTAGCTTTTATTTTATTCTATTCTATTACTATCATTATTTATTTTATTGCTGAAATTATCCCAGATTACACCACTTGCTTCCTGTGTTATTTCTATATATTTGTATCATTTTTTGAGCATTTCTTACTCTTTTCTGACACCATAAGATGGTCTAGGTTCATCTTTAGCTTTTCTTTCCCTGTCCTGGAATCAGCCGTTTCTCCAGGAAGCCATGATTCCTTCTATTAGAGAATGGTATTTAAAAATGAAGATCTGAGGGCTAGATCTGGTAATCACCCAGAACAAAATGTAAGCCTCTCTAAAAGAGGACTTGGTTGCACATTGCCACTTTTCATTCTTTTCTGCTCAGTTACTTCTTTATTATCAATTTACTTTTATGGCTTGTGTGATGTTGAGATATAAGTCACTGTTCTGACAGTTATAGAAATATCAGTGTGCATATTTATGATTATTTACTACATTTCAACAAATATTTATTGAATATTTGCTGTTCTAATAATTCATCTTTTTACCTGTGAGCATCAAAATTTATTGCTACTAGAGCTGAAAAGAAAATAGATTATGGAAAATCTAACTCTGATGATATACACGTACATGTTGGTGTGAATAGACTAGATCTACTTAATGCCTTATCACCTGGTTGACTCAGCCCATTTTCTCAAGCTACTGGTCAATTTAGTAAAGCAAAAATCAGCTTGGCTAGTTGTTTGGGATAGTTAGATCCTGATCAACTAACTACATTTTTCATTTTTTTAAACAACTGTGCTGTTGTGTAGATACAGCTTTAGTCAGAAATTCAATTTCCCAGTTTGTAATACATTTTCCAAGATGGTTGAGTCATATCAAATCAGCATAGCTAATACTCCTTCCTCCAAAGTATATCATAGTTATAGGCATAGTCAACAGGTAATTTATGAACTTCAAGGCCAAATCTCCCAGTGCAAAAAGCTAATCTCTTCTGTTTTGGTGAAGGATGTCTCTATTTCATTTTCTATGGGTTCCTCATCAAATTCACTCTATAGATCAAACAGGAGTGCAGTGAGGAAACCCCTGGAACACGATTCAATCATGCTGACTTAGCCAACAATTTTCCACATGGGTAATGCAGTTAGAGCCATCATATAGATCAAAACACCTAATTCTTCTTATCTAGAAAGTCAAAGACTTTTCTACATTGTACTTGATGCATTTGGTGGCAAAAGATAAGAAGGAAAAATCAAAGATTTCAAAAGAGAAATTAGGAGGAATTATATTCTTAAAAAGAGGAAAATTTTCTGTTGCTATTGTCTAGAACCAGTTCCCCCAAAGATGAGCAGTTCCTGATATGATCAAACCTGGGCTGCGATTATAAAAGTCATTGCTGTTCAAGAGAGACATCTGAACAGGATGTATACCAGACTCAACCATGTCACCCAGCTTCAAAGAGAAGAACATCCCTCACAGGCTTGGAAAGGACATCCAGGTATCTTCATTACCTCCTGTGTGCCTCACAGGACCTTTTCAGTGGAAGAGTGATTGTTATGAGTAGTTCTCCCTTTAAAATTATACTTAGAAAAAATAAGGTCCATTCAAGTTTTCCATTTTAGCTTTTTGAGACACAGTAAAATCCTTTTTTTTTTTTTTAAAAAAAAAAAAAACCTTTCTTTTTTCTTTTTTGTGGCCACACTGTGCAGCATTGAGGATCTTAGTTCCCCAACCAGGGACTGAACCTGTGTCCCCTGCAATGGAAGTATGGAGTCTTAACCACTGGATTACCAGGGATGTTGCTATGATACCTTTTTGAAGCCACTTGGAAGCTTCATTTCTTCATCCAGAGCTCCTGATGAAGGAAGTCATTTCTCACACCAGCACATGCAGACTCCCCTTTCTGTTGGCTCCTACTTCTCCAGTGGGTAATCCTCAACACCAATTCTACCTTGTAGATTACACCCAAGGGTGGTATTATTGCCATCATGAGAAAACTCGTGACTGACGGAGATCAGCCAGTTTGGCAGCAGAATATGCTGTCCCTTGATAATCTGTTAAAAACTTCACAGACAATCTGGTGTTTGTCAAACATCTTCTCAGGACCACCCCCAACCCCACCTACACTTTGAGTTCATGTGTGGTTTCTATTGGTAATTGCCCTAGAGGGTTCAGAGGGTGTTCTGCAAACCAGTTCTTGCATCTTGAAAACAGCACTTATGTTGTCCTACTCTCCTGGGATCATGTGCCCTTATGCTTCTTTAGCATTCCATTTACTTTTTCAAAAAGATGCTCATTTTCTGTATTAGAAACATGCTCATGTTCCACCTCACAGAGATAGACCATCTGCTCAAGAAATGCTGCAATGAGAAGATCTGACGTGACATGGATCTGCTTTGATGGTGAAAGGAAGTGAACAGGACACACACTCACCCCAGGGCCTTTGCACTTACGATAGCTTCTTCCTAAATGCTGTTTTCTTAGTTCTCCATGTGGCTGCTCCCTTCTGGCCACTCAGGTCTCAGCCTAAATATGCCCTCCCTAGAGAGGCTTCCCTGACTGCATAGGCACTCTTTCCTGCCCAACTTTTATTTTCTTTGTAGCATTCATCATGACCTGATATTATTTTACTGGTTGATTTGTCTACTTGACACTTCAGTTCAGTTCAGTTCAGTTCAGTCACTCGGTCGTGTTGGACTCTTTGTGACTCCATGGAATGCAGCATGCAAGGCCTCCCTGTCCATCACCAACTCCCGGAGTTTACTCAAACTCATGTCCATTGAGTTGGTGATGCCATCCAACCATCTCATCCTCTGTCATCCCCTTCTCCTCCCGCCTTCAATCTTTCCTAGCATCAGGGTCTTTTCAAGTGAGTCAGTTCTTTGCATCAGGTGGCCAAAGTGTTAGAGTTTCAGCTTCAGCATCAGTCACTCCAATGAATATTCAGGACTGACTTCCTTTAGGATGGACTGGTTGGATCTCCTTGTAGTCCAAGGGACCCTTAAGAGTCTTCTCCAACACCACAGTTCAAAAGCATCAATTCTTCGCACTCAGCTTTCTTTATAGTCCAACTGTCACATCCATACATGACTACTGGAAAAACCATAGCCTTGACTAGACGGACCTTTGTTAAGGGTGGTACACTTAAGGGTGGTACACTTGACACTTGGGGGGCTAGAATAGGAAGCCCTTGGGAGCAGGAGCAGGGACCTTGTCTGTTTTGGTCATGAGCATATCCCTAGGGTTTAGAACAGGAATGCTGAAGTCTTACAATGGATTCATGATGCTTGTGTTAACTTGTACATGGAACCATCAACTTTACCTGGAAGAACGAGGTCTGTGCCTCCTCCATTCGTATGCTATGGTCTCAGATACCTCCCAAATTGTAAACCCACATGTACCTGGAATCCCCATATGGCCCTGGAACTCATTGGAAAATACCCTGATGCTGGAAAGATTGAAGGCAGAAGGAGAAGGGGGCAGCAGAGGATGAGATGGTTAGGTGGCATCACCGAGTCAACAGACATGAACTTGGACAAACTCCAGGAGACAGTGAGGGACAGGGAGGCTTGGCGTGCTGCAGTCCATACGGTCGCAAAGAGTTGGACACAGCTTAGTGACTGAATGTCAATAGCAAAAAACATCCCTGGAGCTGTCTGTCTTTTGGAATTTTAGGATTAGGATCATCCTCTTTGTATAAATTAGAAAAGATAGATTTTGGTGGCAAGAGAAGTCATTTTCCTCTTATTTCCAAGTTTTCTTCCCTAGCTGAATATTACATAAATTAAGCAGTTGCAGTGTCCAGGCCAGCAAGCTCTCAACTGCTTGTGGAGTGTATTTCATGTTGTTAAGTCAGTTCATAATTTGAGGATGCTAATAGAATTTGCTTTACTCTGGTATCCAGGTCTGGCTGTAGCTTCTCAGGAGCCAAGGATGGTCTGCGCCACTGGCCACCTCCCAGTGGAACCTGCCCTGAGTTCTGCCACCTGAGGTCTCTCTCCTAGCTCCTCTCTCCTCACCCCAATTAATATCACGAAGGGGCAATGTTTATGCAAAACCGCATGCCGAGTGGCCTTTCGCTCCTAATTTAAACTATTAAAATGCCATTAAGAATAGCACAGCACATTTCAGCACTGTTTTCCTTCATTATTTCTTGTTGAAGAACAGCCATGTGGAAAGGAATGCATTTTGTTCTCTGCAAAGTGGAGCTCAGTTGTTTTCTTTTTTTTTTTTCTTTTTCAGGATGTTTTATGGTGGCCATTGTTGGAATTTATATCCCCAAATCTAGACTCCTCTACCCAGAGATGGAGTTAGTAGACACAATTTCTGTCAGTGAAAACTAAGGACAATCAATACAAACATATCGAGGCATTTATTTTAAACATTTGGCTGGATAAATCATCGCAGCCATCATGCTGGAGACAGCCTTCATTTCAACTGTGGCGTGTTTTGGAGCCTGTGATATTTCTATTTTGTTTGCTTGTTTCTTTTCAATAAAGCATCAGCCTTTACCGCATCACGGCAAATACCTCATCAGAGATGACATCTGCTTCTTTGACGCAAAGCCTGTTTTCCAAGGATCAGTTCAGATGTCACGAGAAACTCTTCATGAATATGTAGTCTACCCGCCGTGCTTGTTGTTTTTGAAATTTTGGCCCACTTTACATTTTTTGGAGATTAAAACGCAGGCAGTTTGATCTCAGCTTTGACCTTTTAAGTTGCTACAAGTTAATCTTCGGCTAAAAGCCTGGAGAGCGGGAATAATTATATTTTGTGAAAGAAGCAGGTTCTGTGCACAGAGGGTGACTGCAGTTATGGTAATGTGTCTCTTAGACAACGTTTCAATGCTAGAAACGGTATCAACAAAAACAGTGTTTTTGGTGCATTTTTATTGAAAATGTGTACTTAGATTCTGGATGGCTGCTTTGCAAACAAGCTGCTTTTGGGTGTTTTCTTTGCCTCATTTGTCTTCCTGGGAGGAACAGTATCCCTTGGCAAACACTGCCCACGCCGGCTATGGCTGGAGGCAGGGGTGCTCACACACCCCGAGTGATTCATTCAGGGAGCTCACGTGGTTCGACCTGAAGTCAGGGTCCCTCTAGGCAATGTCTTCCTGACCTTTGAAGGAAGAGCAATTTTTACCTCCTCTGCCCTGTTAGGGCCCTGCAGCTGGGTGGAAGTGGCTCCCCTGGGATCCTCTGTTTCCAGCTGAAATATTGGTAAGCTTGCTCAGTGCCTATGGGGCGCTCAAGGCTCTGCATCATGAGCACATCCAACCCTCACATCCGCTCTCAGAGTGCACCAGTTACCCACTGTACTGGTGGGACAAACTGAAGTTATCCACCTGGTGGGGAGTACAGATGGGGACAGAACACAGGTCCATCTGACTCCAGAGCCCATGGAAAGCTCCAAGCCATTGTGACAGGTGGCCTGTCATCCACGGGGTTCAGGAGGTTCTTCAGTCCCACCCCTTGCTAGACTGAGGAGATGAGCAGAAATCCTATTAATAGAAATCTCTAAGCCCCAGTGTCCAGGGGGAATGCATTCTACCAGAGAGGGCCTACTATTTTTTCCCTGTGACAAGAACCACAAAGCATTCATGTAATGACACCTTAGGAGTTGTCACTGTATGTGACTATAATGACATCTCAGGAGTTGTGAAGTAAATCAACAGCTTTTTAACACACATTTGTGTGGCATCTCCCACAGTCAAAGCCTGAGCTGAGGTGGGCTGATTCCAGTGATGCCACCAATGCCGGTCACATATTCCCTCTTTCTCTGTCTTCTCAACTCTATATCCTGTCCTAGACAATGAAGGTCCTCTTAGAAATGGAGAAAGAGCATGGGTTCAGGGTCTTAAGATGAGGGGTCAAGCTTGGGCTCCCCTGATGACAAAATGAATGACCTCAGGCGATGGAGTCAAGCTCTGAGTTTGCACTTCCTCCCTTGTAAATTGGAGATAATTACAACCTCGTAATCATCTCCAGTGACAGGCCAATCTCTCTCTTTTTTCTGGCTGTGTCATGCTTGGCTTTCGGGATCTTAGTTCTTTGACCAGGGATGGAACCCACAGAGTCCTAACCATTGGACCAGCAGGGACAAACCAATGGGCCAATCTTTATCCTTTGAAGATGGGTTTGATTTTTGGATTAGAGCTAAAAGTCCTTTGCAGAAAGGGGCTGTGAATAACGCGAGCTTTCCACCCGGGAGGAGCCTGGCATATACGATGAGACAGTCGATTCATAATGCTCCTCTCCTTGCATGATTTGTGAACTGGCTCTATGGTTGTTTCAGAAATGTCGACCTCTCAGCACAACTGTTGGAAGGAGAATAATACCTTTTCATTAGGGGCAAAGAGTTCTGTCTGTTAAACTCTGTTATGGATCTTGATTTCCTTCGAGTCCATGGTTGAAAGTTTACCGCCTCTCAGATTTCCCTGGTGAGGAGCTCAGGCTTGGGAAGGCACTTAATTCTTTCACAAGGTGGTGAAACCTGGTGAATTGGAATACTGCTCCTCCACCTGCTCCTTATGCCACAACTTTAGACAATTCACTGAAACTCCTGAAGGCTCTGTTTCTCAACTCAAAAATGGAAAAATGTTGCTTTCTTTACAGGATTGTTGAAAGGATGAGAATGTCCAGATAGCATCCAGCACAATGTTAGCATGAAGCAGATATTCAATGAATTACATCTTCCCTCCTTGAAACTTCCCTGAACAGAAAAGTATAACTATTTTTACAGTTGGCTTTAAAAATGTAGGTTATTTCCAACAAATGATGATTCTCCCAAGCATTTAAGGACAAGAACAAGTTTCTAATAAATGTTCACTAGTGCCTATTTTGTGCCCAATTCATGAAGCATTAACACTTTAAAGGAGGCCTGGGGTCACGTCTAGCTATAGGGAGAAGGGAGAAAAAGATTAAGAACTAAGGACAGGGACTTGTCTGTAGTCCAGTGGTTAAGACTTCGCCTTCCAATGCAGAAGCAATACTGTAACAAATTCAATAAAGACTTTAAAAATGGTTCACATAAAAAAAGACTTAAAAAAAAGAAGTTGGGGTAACTACTGAGCTGAATGAAATCCTATGATAATGTGTCTGGAAGATGAGACGGGTAGTGCTATAACCCACCTAACTGTGTTGTGGAAACTTCTACAAGGTAGAGGCAGAATAAAGCAGTGGCTAACATCTTTGCTCTGGAGCCAGTGTCTGCCTTTGAGTTCCAGCTCTGCATTTACTGTTCAGTTTTAACCTCTCTGAGCCTCGGTTTTCTCATCTGAAAAATGGAATGACAGCATTTACCTCTAGTGTTGCTGTAAAGTTTAAGTGAATCAATACAAGTAAAGCATTGAGAATCGTACCTGGTGATATTTGATAAATGTTTGCTTTAAAGTTATAGGACTGATGTTTATCGAACATCTTCTCTATGCCAAGCACTGGTCCAGGCAAAGGAGATAGTATTGGCAGAATACTTGCTCTCAAAGAGCTTTTAGACATGTAACAGAAGCACCAGGCAGAAAAATAGAGAACAAGGAAAAACTAAACATGTTAGGGAAGGTGGCCAGGAAAGCCTCCCTGAGCAAGAGACATTTGATGTGACATATGAATCCCAGATGGCACTAGTGGTAAAGAAACTGCCTGCCAATGCAGGAAACATAAGAGACATGGGTTCCCTCCCTGGGTTGGAAAGATCCCCTGGAGGAGGGCATGGCAACCCAATCCAGTATTCTTGCCTGGAGAATCCCATGAACAGAGGAGCCTGGCAGGCTACAGTCCATAGGGTCTCAAAGAGTTGGACATGACTGAAGCGACTTAGCATGTAGGCATGTGTGAGGGATGCGGGGTGGGGTCTAGATCAAGGATTGGAGGTAGAGAAAGACTAACTTTTTTTGCGGGGGGGAAGTATAGTTGTTTTACAATGTTGTGTTAGTTTCTGCTGTAGGAAGAAGTAAATCAGCTGTAAGTCTACATATGTCCCCTCCCTCACATCCCCCAACCCTACCCCTCTAGATTGGCACAGAGCACTTGAGCTGAGCCCCCTGGGCTACACAGCAGCTTCCCACTAACTATCCATTTTATACATGGTAGTGTATACGTGTTAATACTACTCTTCCAATTTGTCTCAACCTGCTCGTCCCCTGCCGCATGTCCACATGTCCGTTCTCAACATCTGTATTTCTATCACTGCCCTGCAAACAGACTCATCTGTACCAAATTTCTAGATTCCATGCATGTGCGTTAATATACAATATTTGTTTTTCCTCTGAGAAAGACTGATTTTCATGAGGGTTTCACCTGTGATGTAGACCTGTGGTCAGGAGCTCATTGAGATATTATGGTGTTCCACAGTCATTCCTTTCACTAGAAATGCCCACCCCTCAGACTCCCTTGCAGCTAAGAGTGGCCATGGGACACCATCTGGTCACCGAGTTGTAAGCAGAATGCTGCTAGAGGAGTTTTGGAAAAGCATTCCCCTTCTGGATACAATGCTTCCTCTTTCTGTTTCTTTCTTTGCTGCCTGCCTGGACTTATATGTGATGATTTAAGATGCAGCAGCTATTTTGGAGCCATGGGGCAACAAGCATGAGAACAGAAGCTTAAGATACAAGGCCTGTGGAACAGGAAGAAGAAAAGAACCTGGAATCTGGATGCCAGTGTTGAGTTTCTGAGCTATTGTGAGACTGCAAACCCCCAGACTGCTTCTCGCATAAAACCAATAAATCTCTACCTATTTAAGTCCCTGATAGTCAAGTTTTATTTGCATCTGCACATATTTCTAACTGATACAAATAGCTTCCATAACAATGGGCTAGTAGACAGCAGTAAATTTCCCCTTTTGGAAATGGGCACTAGGTTTTATGTGAAAGCAGAGGGCATATGAGTGGATAATGAAAACAATATACAGTCTAGGTCTCTGTAGGAGAATTGGGCTTTTTAGCTACTGCTTTGTCTGAAATTATGGCATCTGGCCTCCTATATCTTTCATCCCTTAAAAAAATGTAAATTTAAGCAAGCCTTTGTGAGGATGCCGACAAGCCACTTATGTCTCCAGGACTGGCAGGGTTCTTTCTGCTCCTGCTTAGCCTGATTTCTTGCCTTGGCTCTCTTCCTCTTTGGTCACATCTCCCAGCATCTTCCTGGCTCTGTCTGCCACACAAATATTGCTCTCTCTGCATTTAACAATTTCAGAGGCAGTTCTTGTCCCTTCATTTTGACAGGGAGTGATGGCCTAAAGCCATCAGAATGGCCTAAGAGAGAGCCGCATAGTCCTGTTTGCTTTTCTTGGCCCCTTCAAAAAGAAATTCAGTAACCAATACATTCTGAGGTAATTGTATTATCTCAGTTAACCCCCTTGCCTCAGCTGCTGGTTTACTGGATGAGAAAGAGAAAAGTGGTTTCATGCAAAAGGCTCCTGGGTGCAGCTCCTCTTCCTTGTGGCTTGATAGAAGTGAGAAAGTGCTGGAAACAGCTTATGCCTGCTCCTTCAGCTGTCAACAAGCAAGGACTCTGATGTCTGCCAAGATGTGACCAAACTTTCAGATTTTTCTTTGCTTGTGTCCACATCTGTCCAGAGATGTCCTAGATTAAAGAAATTCATATATTTCCTTTCCTGAATTGATGAGGATCACATGGAGAGCCTGGAGTGAAATGCAGACATGAATATGGTTATTTACAAATCACTCTTACACATGGGAAATAATCATCCTCCTGGCCCCCCCTTTTCCAATAAACATATAATTGCATTCTAAATCAAGAAGTGCCAATACCCCATACCTGCAAAGGCCAAAAGTGGTAAAAAAAAATTCAAATGAAATGAGCCTCTCCAAAGACATTTTGTGATCCTGTGTGCTCTGGCAGCCACTGCCTGCTGGAGGAGCATGCCTCATCTAAACTCCTGGGTTTGTGAAAGATTTTTTTCCTAGTCTCCAATTTCATTTTCCTTCTCCCTTTGTCCTTGTGTTATTTATGGGACAAGGCTGAGAGTGAGTTGCTGAGGCACTTCTCAGCATATGCTTTGTAAGTTTTATGAACCTCAATTGAATTTGCTTTTTTGTCTCTCTAGTCTAGGCTGAATAACTCTTTTCTGGAGTATAACCCATCAGTCTACCAAAGGCGTGGCTACAACCCGCCAGCCCCCACAGCCAGCCAGCCTATACACTTCCCAATCATTTGCTTCATTTCCTGATGCAATGGGGATCCTGACACGGGGCACATTGCTTCAGCTGAATGCTGCAGGACAGGGCATCAGTCACCACCTCTGGCTCTCGGTTCCATAAATACCTGTCTCATGGATGCTGCCACCGATGCCTTCTTCAGAAGTGAGGCCACCTCCTCTCCAGGAGCCACCTTCCCTCAAGCAGTTTGTGAAGTGCTAAGCTGACTTGAAATAAAATGAAAATCCGAAGCAAATGAAATCGTTAGACCAAGGCAAATGGACAGGCCAGTGGGGCATCTCTTCAACAATCAAGCAAAATCTGAGTTGAACTCCCCAGGTGTGGTTGACATTTGTCATTGTTTGTTTTCTCAGCATCAAAGTACCCTTCTTATTTGAGACATGTCTCTGCTTGTTGACATCTTGGGGTTGGGCAAGGCCCATGACTAAATCAAGGAGAGGAACAGATACCCTTCCTTACTTCTTGTTTGCTTGGTCAATAAGATGTTTCCATCAGGGCTTGGAATTTTCAGGAAGTGATGCAAGGATGCAGGGTCCATTGGAGATATGTTGTGGCAGGCAGAGGTGGGTGGTGTTGGTCCTGGTGGGGATGACCTGATCACATCTTCCAGATGGGAACTTGTGTATGTTCTTGGAATATCTGGTTTGCCCTCTTCTGTTTTCTAAACTTATAATCTTCAGTCTTCCAATGGATTCAGAGCTCTGCTGCCAGGCTTTCAAAGCATCCCTTATGCTAAAATCATATGTATTTGGCACGTAAAGGAAAAATGAAATCTCCATTCCTCCCTCCACTACCCAACTCACCAGGACAAAAGGAAAACTGACTTGCAGTAGACTTTCAGTAATCATTTCTACTTGAGATGGATAACAGTCCATTTCTTATATGAGAAGAATGGAGCTTCTTATCTATCTGTATCATGATCCAACTTAGGATCAGCATTGTTTTCCTTATTGTATTTTAATGAGAGGTTTGGAGGAGGAGGCTGATTCCCCATGTTTTTACCACACTAGTAATATATGAATGTATGAATATTCATATATTAATGTAGGAATATTTAGAGGGAAACATGACAGCCTCCCCATAGCATGCTCCCAACTATCTTTCTTCCTGAGAGACATGAACTATGAACACTGCTCTGCATTTGTTCTGTCCAGTTCAGTTCAGTTCAGTGGCTCAGTCGTGTCCAACTCTTTGCGACCCCATGAACCGCAGCATGCCATGCCTCCCTGTCCATCACCAACTCCCAGAGTCCACCCAAACCCATGGCCATCAAGTTGATGATGCCACCCAGCCATCTCATCCTCTGTCTTCCCCTTATCCTCCTGCCCCCAATCCTTCCCAGCATCAGGGTCTTTTCCAATGAGTCAGCTCTTTGCATCAGGTGGCCAAAGTATTGGAGTTTCAGCTTCAACATCAGTCCTTCCAATGAACACCCAGGACTGATCTCCTTTAGGATGGACTGGTTGGATCTTCTTGCAGTCCAAAGGACTCTCAAGAGTCTTCTCCAACACCACAGTTCAAAAGCATCAATTCTTAAGCACTCAGCTTTCTTTAGAGTCCAACTCTCACATCCATACATAACTACTGGAAAAACCATAGCCTTGACTATCCTAGCCAAGTGCTTTTAAAACACAATAATGGGACAAACTGTGGGTTTTGCTTTGTGACTTGGTTTTCAATTTACAGTATGTCTGGGAGATTTTTCCATGAAGGCTCGCTGTATTCTTTTAATGATTGCACAGTATTCCGTATCATGCTTTATTTAACCTCTTCCACTTAGGAAGTAGAAAAAATTTTTTTCACTGGTAGAAAAAATGCTCCCATGAACAATCTTGTAAATATTTTTGTGTTTATACATAATTTTCTTTTCTAGAATAGATTTTTCTAGAACTGAGTTTTTCTAGAATATATTTCCTAAATAAAATATTATATATATAATACATGTATACATATATTCAACAAGGACCTAATGTACAGGACATGAAACTCTACTCAATATTCTGAAATAACCTATATGGGAAAAGAATCTGAAAAGTAATTAATATATGTTTATATATAATTGAATCATATATTTTGCTGTACATCTGAAACTAACACAACACTGTAAATCAATGATATGCTAATACAAAATGAAAATTTAAAAAATATATAGGTACAATTTACTAGGTGCCATTCAACAGCTTTTGAAAAAGATTTTACCAATTTACATTCCCTCTAATAACAGCCTAGAGACCAAGTCTCCAGCCTTTTCAGTGATTTTATAGACACTTAATTTTCTTTCCACTTAATAGCTGAAGTGGTTTTTATTTCCCAGCAACAGAACCCTGCCTGGTAGTCCATGCTATGATCATAGGACTCCACTGCTTAAATCACTTCTGTGAAAAAAAAGGAAACAAACCCATCAAAAAATGGGCAGAAGATCTAAATAGACATTTCTCCAAAGAAAATGTACAGATGGCCAACAGGCACATGAAAAAATGCTCTTGGGAACGATTACTAGAGAAATGCAAATCAAAACTACAATGGTATCACCTCAATCTGGTCAGAATGGCCATCATCAAAAAGTTTACATATAATAAATGCTGTGGCGTGGAGAAAAGGAAACCTTCCTATACTGTTGATATGTAAATTGGTATAGTCACTGTGGAAAACAGTATGGATTCATTACAAAACTAAAAACAGAGTTCCCGTATGATGGAGAAGACTCTTACGATTCCCTTGGACTGCAGAGATCAAACCAGTCAAGCCTGAAGGAAATCAATCCTGAATATTCATTGGAAGAACTGATGCTAAAGCTGAAGCTCCAATACTTTGGCCACCTAGTGTGAAGAGCTGACTCATTGGAAAAGACCCCAATGCTGGGAAGACTGAAGGCAGGAGGAGAAGGGGATGACAGAGGATGAGATGGTTGGATGGCACCACTGTCTCGATGAACATGAGTTTGAGCAAGCTCCAGGATATGGTGAAGGACAGGGAAGCCTGGCGTGCTGCAGTCCATGCAGTAACAAAGTCAGACATGACTGAGAGACTGAACAACAGCAACAACAGCATATGATGCAGTAATCCCACTCCTGGGCATATAGCTGGAGAAAACTAATTTAAAAAATACAGGCATTCCAGTGTTCATTGCACTATTTCCAATAGCCAAGACATGGAAACAACTTAAATTTCCATTGACAGATGAATGGATAAAGAAGATGTGGTACTTAGATACAAAGCAGTATTACTCAGCCATAAAAAAGAATGAAATAATGCCATTTGCAGCAACATAGATCAATCTAGAGATTATCCCACTAAGTGAGGTAAGCCAGACAAAGACAAATCTCATATGATGTCACCTGTACGTGAAATCTAAAAAAAAAAAAACGGATACAAGTAAACTTATTTACAAAACAGAAAGAGACTCACAGACATAGAAAACAAACTGAGGTTACCATAGGAAGAAAGAGAGGGGAGGGATCAGTTAAGAGTTTGGGGTCAGCATATGCACACTACTATGTTTAAAATAAGTAAATAACAGGGACCTACTGTATAGCTCAGTTGGTAAACAATCTGCCTTCAGTGCAGGAGACCCCAGTTTGATTCCTGGGTCAGGAAGATCCACTGGAGAAGGGATAGGCCACCCACTCCAGTATTCTTGGCCTTCCCTTGTGGGTCAGCTGGTAAAGAATCCACCTGCAACGTGGGAGACCTGGGTTCGGTCCCTGTTATGGAAGATCCCCTGGAGAAGGAAATGGCAACCCGCTCCAGTATTCTTGCCTGGGAAATCCCATGGACAGAGGAGCATAGCAGGCTATAGTCCTTGGGCTACAAAGAGCTGGACATGACTTAGCAATTAAACAACAACAAGAACAATTGTATAACACAGGGAACTATAGTCAATATCTTGCAATAACCCATATGGGAAAAGAATCTGAAAAAAGGAATATATATGTTTGAAAAGTTAATTTTTATTGGAGTATAGTTGCTTTAGAATGTTGTGTTAGTTTCTGCTGTATAGCAAAGTGAATCAGCTATGTGTGTAAATTTATTTCTTCTATTTTGAATTTTATTCCTATTTAGGTCACCAGAGAGCATTGTGAAGAGTTCCCTGTGCTATACAGTAGGTTCTCATTAATTACCTACTTTATACACAGTATCAGTTCTTAGATAGACATACATTCACTAAGAATACACACACACACACACACACACACACACACTTGGCTGTACACTTAAAACTACCACGGCATTGTAAATCAATTCCAATTCCAATTTAAATTCCAATTAAAACAAACACAATAAAACAAAAGAAACTCACTTCCGTATATCAAACACAGTTCAAACGAAATCATGCTTCCCTTGAGCCCTACTTCTCCTCACTAACCGGCCACAGTCTCTCCTGCCTCCAGCATCCAGAACAACCCGGGCTGCTTTTCACCTCTCCAGAATTCTGCTTCATCGCAAATTAGTCAAGAGGGTTTGTTGTTTCCTCATATTCATCCTGTGCTCCAAATGAACATATCTCCCACAGATCTATTTTATCTGCAAAAATAATCGAAAAATAAGTGGAAATAGCTGCATCCACCCACACGTACTCCGGTCTTCTCGCCTTTGCTTCTTCCCCTCTCCAGAAGGGGGCTCAGTTTCACCCCGAGCCCCACCCAGTCCTCGTCCTCGGACGCTAGGCGCTAGGCTCAGGGCGGTCCCGCTGCTCTGAAGGCTGCCCGGGGGGGATGCTGGCTCATATTTCTCTCTTCTCTCCTTTCGTGTGGATTGTGCTCTGGTACACACGGTTCCACTCTAAGGTGAACGCAGCATTCGATGGTATCAGAGTGTGAAGCCGTTCTTTGGTCATTATTTTACGCCCGTGTACATTTTGTCCCAATCTAGATTACAAGGCCCTGACATGACAGGGAACACATCTTGTTTTCCTTTCATATTCTAACACGCTTAAAGCAGAAGCAAAGGAAAGAAAGGATTTCCACTATCCATTTGGCTGCGCTGGGTCTCGGTTGCATCACTCAGGGTCTTTGCTCTGGTGCACTGACTCTAGCTGTGGCGCTCGGCTGTAGTACCCGCTGGGGATCCTGGTTTCCCCACCAGGGTGCGAACCTACTTCCTCTGCCCTGCAAGGCAGCCTCTTAACCACTGGGCCACCAGGGAAGTCCCTAAAATGATATTCAGTGAATACCCACTGTGGAAAAGTGCTTTCTTAAGTATGACCTCATTTAATAGTCACAACAAATCTGTAAATGTTATATTTCAGAGATGTGAAACTTTTCCCTGACAAATTTCCCAAATTCAAACTCAGATCTGCCTCAAGCCAATGCCACAGTGCTTCCTAAATCCTTGCCTCATCACCGGACCCTGAGGGCTTTATACTTTTAGTGGGGAGAAATGGTGAACTCCGACTGTGAGTTCCTAATTCGTGAAAAATGAGTGTTCCCTTGTTGCCTAGAAAGATCATGTCTCAGGACTGTCATAATTTTCATTCTGTTTGTCTGTTTTTTTCTTTAGATATTTAAAAATATTTTTAGTATCTTTAATTTTGAGATATTAAATGTTTAATTTTGAGATACTTTTAGACTTTCAGGGAAGTTCCAAATGTAGTACAGACAGCTTCTATATATCCTTTATCAGGCTATCTCAAATGTTAAAATCTTACAGAAATGTAGTATAACTATGAAAACTCAGACGTTAACATTGGCATAACATTACTAAACTACAGACGACTGTAGAATTTCCTGTTTTTATAACATCTTTTTTCTGTTTCAGAATTCAGTCCAGGATGCACTTAGGTGTAATGTCTCTTTAGTCTCCTTGGATCTATGACAATCTTTCAATCTCTCCTTGATTTTTGTGACTTCAATATTTTTGAAAAATACAGATCAGAGATTTTGTAGAAGACATCTGTGTTTAGGTTTGTCTGATACTTTCTTCTGATTAGACTGGAGTTATGGATTATTGGGATGAATACCACTGAGGTGATGCGCCCTTGTCAGTGGGTCATATTGGAGGGTGCATGATGTCATAATGACATCACTACTGATGTTAGCCTTTATCATTTGGCTAAGGTGGTTTCTCTGCTTTAAAATGACTGCATTTAACTTTGAAATGAATAAATATTTATTTTGGGGGAGATAGTTTGAGATTATCAAAATATCCTGTTTCTCCTTAAATTTTAACTCACTAATTTTAATAACCATCAGTGGGTTGTGCCTCCAATGGGTACTACAGTGGTGTTCTGATAGTGATTTACTATTTCTCTAATTCCTCTTACACTTATTTATTGGAATTCTTCTGTAAGGAAGTATTGTCCTTTCCTATCTATTTATTACTTATTCATTCAACCATTTATTTATTACACTATAGACTCAGAGAATATTTATTTTAATCTTTCAGTCATGATCCAATACTATTGTTATTTATCTTGTTGCACGAATTGTTCCAGTTTTTGCTCTTTCAGATTGGCACCTGTGCTTTTTAACATGCCCTTATAGTCTTATTTTTTTGGTAAAAAACTCACTTTTTAACTTTTTGCCATTGTGAAATGCTCCAAGTTCATTTTATATTTTTCCTGCTCCAGTCCTGGAATCAACCACTTCTCCAAGGGGCGAGAGAGTTCCTTTTATGGTAGCATGGTATTAGAGACCAAGAACAGGGTAGCAGTTGTGCCCATTGCTACTAGTTATTACTATTTCTAGGATCTCTCAGAAGATAGTCTGAGCTTGGACACAACTGTGTATATTCTAACCTATGCACACACATGTATCTATATCTCTTTCTGTATTTTTGTAGCTGTATATGTATTCCAATTAACCATGAGCCATGGTAGCAAAACCAAAGACACTACAAGAAACTAACAATGAGACCCTGAGAAGTTACAGAGTTTCAGTTTGGGATGATATTAAATAAAGCTCTGGAGATGGATAACGTTGATGGTTGCAAAACAATGTGAATGTAGTTAATGCCACTGAATTGTCTGTTCTGTATATTTTAGCCACAAAAATTTAGCAATAAATTCATGTTGCTACCTCCCATGGTCATCTAGCATGACATATTATTCTCACCTCCTTCTTTCCTTACTTGTAAATTCTTCCTCTAGCAGTAGGAAATTTGGTTCTTCTCATCAGCAATATAATTTCTTATGTGTTCACTAGCATACACACAAAGTGGTTTTGGAATTGCTAACCCAGTACTCCTTTGAGAAACAGAGTTACCAGATGGAGAAACTTCTTTATGTCCTTACCCTTATAGTCCAGTTAAGACACTCTTTTCCAAAGTTGCTTAGCTCAGTTCCTTCCTTCCTCACTGGTCTTCAACATGGTTATGTCATTCATTTGTTTTGTTTTGTTTTTTAATTTTCTTTACTTTATTGTGTTGGTTTTGCCATACAATGACATGAAACCGCCATGGGTTTACATATGCTCCCCCTCCAGAACCCCCCCTTCCTCCTCCCTCCCGATTCCCTCCCCCTGGGACATCTCGGTGCACCAGCCCCGAGCATCAACCCTGGGCTGGCGATTGATTTCACATATGATAATTAACATGTTTCAATGCCATTCTCCCATATCATCCCACCCTTGCCCTCTTCCCCAGAGTCCAGGAGTCTGTTCTATGTCATTCATTTGTAATCCACTTGGATTCATTTGTTACGAGTGCCTGCTTGACGGTCTATGAGATAATGCCTGTGAAGTGCCTAATGCACTACCTGGCATGGCTCAGAGTTTTAAGAAATATGAGCTGAACCTGAATTTGTAGCAGTGATTAGTGTTGTCCCTCAACTTCATCACTCCAGCCCCACAAAATGTCAAAAGAACTTTGATTGGGTTTCAAGTGCCATTCTTGTCTGTGACTCAGAACTAAGGTAACGAGCCCACAAAAGTCAAGTCAGAAATGCTGCCCTCATTAGCATCATGCTCTAGACAGCTGAGTTATTTCTCATAGCATGAAAAATATATGGGCTTAAGTGATGAGTAACCATAGAAGGTGTGAATCATGCAAAGGACAGAGAATTCCAGGGGATGAAAAACTCTGTAATTAGAAACCAACAAAATTAGAGCCTATTCTTTCATATTCTTGTCTCTGGAAACAGTCCCATTTCTCCATTCATTTCTCCTATATCAGTCAGTCAGTCACTTTCTGATCTCTGCAGTAGATTCTGATGCTGAGATTCATCATGTCAAGGGATGCCTCCTCTTGGCCAACTTGAGATTCAGTTAAGGTTTTTTGGTTACAGGCAACCGAAAAGAACCCTAGCTTCCTTAGCTGAAAAGGAATGTGTTGGAGGCTGCTCACAGAGTGGACAAGAAAGCTGCTGGACCCTGTTTCAGAGGAATAGGGACTCAGAAGCTCTGGGAGACCTCATAGTAGGAACCAATGGTCACTCTATCCAATGTCAATCAATTCAAAAAAGAAACCTCTCTTTGCATCTCTCCAGTTAAAACTGAATTTCTGGGAGTGATCTATTGGTCTAACTTGAGTCACATGCCATCACCGGGTAGTGGAAAGGCAGAACACTTTGAATAAAAACCCACAAATGGGGAGAAGGGGGTAAACTGCCACCACCTGGTGTCCACTATTCTCTTTCATTACTCAGCTTTCTTCCATCTGCTGTGAGTTTTAAGTTAATTTATTGGTAAAAAAAAATATGGAGCAATAGACTATCTTTTCCTATGTTCCTTACATGTATTCACTGTAAGTCCTAAATATTTCTCCTCTCCCTGCCAGGGTAAGTGGAAGTCAAATGATGATACATGGTTGACATTGTTGTCCAAAAGGTGCCCAGGGCCATCTTCAGGGCGGTGTGTAGGTCGGGATGCATCACTTGGATACCCATCCAGCTTCTCTTGAGATGGTCCTTTACCATGGAGGTTGGGTGTTGGTGTGAAGCCCTGGGATTTCCTGTTTTATGAAATCCTCAGAAAAATGCAAATAGAAGTTAGGTTGGGTGTGAAAATCCATTTGAGCATGGAGAGTTGAAATTAGGAGGACCAGAGCTTTATCTTCTCTAGGGCTCAGTCACCTCATTTGTTAAATGTGGGGAGTGTTTTGTAGTTAAAGGCACAGATAACAGGATCAGACACTTGGATTGATTCCATGGTCCACACTCTCTAGCTACATAACCACAGGAACTATATGTAGTGTCTTTACATTTATTTTGTGTATTTAAATTCTTTCCTTATCTATAAAATGGGATAATGATAGCGCCTCCCTCCCACACTTGGTCTGAGAAACAAATGAAATATTATTTATGTCAGGTGCCATTGTTATTATTATCACAGGATTTTTCTTTTTTTTGTCTTTGCTGTTTGGCATAATCTGTTTCCTGACCAGGAATTGAACCTGGGTCCCCTGCAGTGAAAGCGTGGACTCCTAGCCACTGGACTGCCAGGGAAGTCCCAACCACAGAATTTCCCGAGGATTAAATTCCCATATGAGCATAGGGCCTGCCCTAACACATTAAACCTTTAATAAAGGGTGGCTGTTGATACTACGTGGCTTAATGGCTGCTTGTGAATGACCTGTCCTTCCTTTCATTTGTGTGGGTGATTGAGTTCCTGTGTTCGCACATAGGTTTTAACCAAAATGCCTTGTATCTGGTGAGAAACTCCAGTTGTTAGTATTTTCTTCAGAGAATAATAAAAGATTACAATAATAAAAGATTACAAAGACCTGAAGAGACATTTAGAAAAAAATGTTTAATACACTGATTTGATTCACCAATCTAACTTTCTCATGAGCTACTGAAATGGTGAGCCTAGTCATTAATTGCAAGGTTCTATTTGTAGAACTCTAAAGGTAGGACTGAAGATATATTCTAATAACTTAGAGGACTAGAGCAACAGACAGTCCTTTCTTAAAAAGCCCCAATCCTTTGTTCTCTGTTTCCCAGAGATATGCTGAATTCTCCACTTTGATTGTGGCGATAGGAATGTTTGACCATGTCCTGATAGGAAGGGTGGCTCCTCAGACCCCGCCAAAGTGATTTTAAAGTGAAATTCCTCATTGGCTTCTATATCTGGAGTTTCTCTTCCTACTGCTTAGATTTCACTTTTCGCCATGAGCTCTGCTCTTTGTTTTTAATCCCTTCTGAATTTGTGGACACTGACCTTCTGTCCTCATGATTGATCACCTCTGCGTTTCTCTAGAGACTGCCTGCCCTCTTCCCTGGAGACCTTAGCCTCTAGCTCAGGTCACCCCGTCATTTCCTGCTGACAGTGTCTTTGAGATGGAAATTGCTCAATCATCTCTTCTGAGGGGCAGGCTCTTTTGAAGAATTAACTTAGTAACCACATCACCCTCTGTGTGGGCTGTGGCTTCTCTGACCCTCAGACAACCTGCCCTACAAGGGTGCTGCTTCTTAGCTGCATCTCTTGGTGCCCTTTGAACTACCAGTGTGGGCATCTGTGGCCAGCAGCTCGGCTCAATAACCTTACGTTTCACAGTAGCTCAATAACCTCGGAAGTCTCCTTTTCTGACAGTGCCCCTTAATTCAGGCTTCAGTCTCTTTTGTAATCTCTCTGTGTCTTAGCAGAACATACACGTTTCATATTTATGACAAAACTACAGTTTTCTGGAGACAACTATGTTTGAAGGGAGTTTGTTACTTTCTTTTTCTTATTGAAGAAGCATAACTGATTTACAAGGGTATATTAGCTTTAGGTGTATAACATAGTGATTTGATACTTTTACAGATTACACTCCAGTCAAAGTTATTATAAAATCTGTCTTTTTCCTACGCAATGCAATATATCTTTGTTGCTTATCTATTTTATATATATTTAGTCTGTATCTCTTAATTCTCTACCCCTATATTACCTCTCCCCCTTGCTCTCCCCAGTAGTGATTACTAGTTTGTTATCTATACCTGTGGGTCTGTTTCTGTTTCATTATATTCACTAGTTTGTTTTATTTATAGATGCCACATGTAAGTGATAACAGGGTATTTGTCTTTCTTGATCTGATATTTCACTAATCATAATACTCTGCAGGTTCATCCATGTTGTTGCAGATGGCAGAATTTCATTCTTTTTTATGTCTGAATAGTATTCCATTTTCCTAATCTGTAAAATGGGGAAAATACACCATGGGCTTGTGAAGATTAAATATGTACCATGGTCATTGACAAAGGTGCCAAGTTATTTCAATTCAAGACAAGAAAACCTTTTCAACAAATTATTCTGGAACAATTGGATAACCCTACGGGGGGAAATGAGCCTCGACTTCTACAAATTCACATTCAAAATTAATTTGAGATGGATTATAGACATAATATAAAACCAGGGCCATAAATCTTCTAGAAGAAAGCATAGGAGAATATCTTAGTTATGCTGGGATAGGCAAAGACTTGTTTGTCAGGACATGGAAAGCACTAAGCATAAAATTAAAATTTTCTGCTCATCGAAAGATACTGCTAAGAAAATAAAAAGGTGGGACCTAGACTAGGAGAAAATAAGAAAATATTTGTAATACATATATCTGCATGGTGTTTGTGTGTTAGTCACTCAGTTGTGTCCTACTCTTTGAGACCCCATGTAGTCTGCCAGGCTTCTCTGTCCATGGAATTCTCCAAGCAAGAATACTGGTGTGGGTTGCCATCTCCTCCTCTGGGAACCCAGGGATCAAGGGTTGCAGGCAGATTCTTTTCCATCTGAGCAACCAGGGGAGCATAGATCTCACTAAGAACTTGTATCCAAAAAATACCAAGAACTCTCAAAACTCACCAATAAGAAGACAAACAGCCCCAAAAAACATGGACAAAAGATTTGAGAGGGAAATTCACAAAGGAAGATATACGAATGAACAATAAGTAGATGAAAAGATATTCAATATCTTTATTCATCAGGGAAAGGCAAACTAAAATCATAATGAAATACCACTAGATATACACTAGATATACATTATAATGACTAAAATTAAAACCAAGTTGTAGAACACCTGAAACATTCATATGCTGCTGGTTGACATTTAAATGGTGCAACCACTATGGAGAGTTGTTTTTCAATTTCTCAGGAAGTTAAGCATACAATCCACCCTATAACTCTTATAATTAGGCTTATAGATATTTATCCAAGATATATGAAAACCTATCCAAGAGATATGTTCCTGAAAGATTTGCTCAACAATGTTCATGGCAGTCTCATTCTTAATAGCTAGAAATCAGAAACAATCCACATGTCCACCAACAGGTGAAAAGATAAGCAAATTATGGTATATCCATTGTAACTGAATACAGTGCAGCAACATGTTCAGTCACTCAGTTGTGTCTGACTCTTTTTGACACCATGGACTGTAGCCCACCATGCTCCTCTGTCCGTGGAATTTTCCAGGCAAGAATATTGGAGTAGGTTGGTATATCCATGTAATTGAATACTATAGAGCAATAAAAAAGAACAAATTACTCATATGTAACATGGGTGAACCTCATTATATTGAGTGAAAGAAAGCAGAGGAACAAACAGCATAATTCCATTTATGCTAAATTCTAGGACAGAACAAAATGAATCTATAGCGATAGAAATCAAATGTTGGTTGTCTTCCTGGGAGGGCACTGACTTAAAAGTGACACAAAGCAACAAGCAACACTGGGGAGGAGAGCTCATTTCTATCTTTACAGGACTGGTGGTTACAAGAGTGTATAGAATTGTCAGAACTTGAGTTGAACACTCAAGATGTGTGCATTTTACTGTATGTAAATTATTCCTAAATAAAAAACGACAGTGTGGCAAAGGGCACAGTACAGGGTAACTTCTAAGGAACAGTGGCTGTGGGTATTACAGGCATGGACAACAATATCAGCAGTTTTAGTTTTGATCTGCTTCCTGAATAAGTTGGTGACTCTGTCAACCATCTTTACCTAGAGGCTCCTACGGACTCATGGGAGACTTTCAGGAGATGTTTTGATTTTATTACTGTTACTCACAATGATGCACGTGAACTCTTTTTTAAAATAAATATATATGTGTATATATATATATATTTATTTATTAAGGCATGGTTTTTTATTTATTTTATTTTATTTTATTTTTTTGAGGTGCTGATGCCTGTGAGAGCTCTGGGAGGGTGGGCACGTGTGGGTACCCCTGGTGGTGCACTGAGATGGGACATAAAGGTGTAGAGGGCAGGGTAGAGGGCAGAGGGTAGTGACTGATGTCTGCAGGCAACCCATCTGGCCTCGAGAGTCTCTAATGAGGTGGCATTGGGAACACCCTGCTCTAGGTGTCACTGGCCCAGGTGAATGCAGCTCAGACAATGGTGAGAAATGAGGCGGGCTTACCTGGATCCCACAGGGAGTCCCTCCTCGATGGGGGAAGGCTGGGGATTAAGGCATGGTTTTTTATTAAGGTATAGTTTTAGGAGAAACTCTGGGAGATAGTCAAGGACAGAGGAGCCTGGCGTGCTGTGGTCCATGGGGTCACAAAGAGTCAGATATGACTTAGTGACTGAACAACAACGATAGTTAATTTACAATGTCGTGTTAGTTTCAAGGGTATGGCAAAGTGATTCAGATGTATATAAAATCTGCCTATTTTCAGATTCTTTTCCATTATAAGCTGTTACAAGATATCAAGTATAATTCCCTGTGCTATACAGTAGGTCCTTACTGTCTACCTGTTTTATACAGAGCAGTGTGTATACGTTTTTAAAAAAGTTTTTCAGTCTATGGGGTCGCACAGGGTTGGACACGACTGAAGTGACTTAGCAGCAGCAGCAGCAGCCCATTTTTTCACTGAGTTGTTTGGTTTTTTTGATATTAAGTTGTATGAACTGTTTGTATATTTTGGAAATTAATCCCTTGTCAGCAGCATGGTTTGCAAATATTTTCTCCCAGTCCATAGGTTGTCTTTTCATTTTGTTTATGGTTTCCTTTGCTGTGCAAAAGCTTTTAAGTTTAATTCGGTCCCATTTGTTTATTTGCATCTGAATTCTTAACTCATACATATCCTCTCTCTTTTTCCTGTCTCTCTCTCTCCCATCCCCACTCTCTCTCTCTCTCACACACATACACACACACAGTCATGGATCCTTCCTTTTTTCTTCCTTCCTTCCTATTCATTTCTCATCTTTATCCCACCTCATTCCAAAGTAAATTTAACGCAGTTATAAAAATGGTCACCTACCAGATAAAGGAGAGGAGAAGGTGACGACAGAGGATGAGATGGTTGGATGGCATCACTGACTCAATGGACATGAGTTTGAGTAGACTCCGGGAGTTGGTGATGGACAGGGAGACCTGGCGTGCTGCAGTCCATGGGGTCCCAAAGAGTCAGACACGACTGAGCGATTGAACTGAACCAGATAAAATGGTATAGGAAGTAAGTGTAAATTTAAAGCAACAAAGAAATAGACACCATCTGGTCCGGAACCTCAGGCAGGCTCTGAGCTTCCTAGCCACAGCAACAAAAAGGGAAACATGATTAGTCACTAAACAGCCCCAAGGGTAAATTCACAGATGCACTCAAGCAGCATCATGAGCTGGTAACTTATTCAGAGCCCCAGGTGTCCAATTTGTTTGCCTGAGTGGTGGATTAGTGGTGAGGAGAGAAGGAACTAGAGATGTTTTTGCTCTTGGCTTGGTTTTCCTGGCAAGGAGACGCTGAAGGCTTCCTCCTGGTGTGGCGCCAGGCTCCCTCTGCAGAGGAGATCACATTATTTGTAATCTGAATCTCTGTGGTCATCCTCTCTGTGACCAGCCTGCCTTACTGCACAATTCATCCTCACGCTGTTTTTCTGCAGTTTCAGTTTTGATATGGACACCTTTTCTTGAGTTATATTCTGGCAGAACCAGCTTGTTGCTGAATGGCCCACCCCAGCGGACATCTCTTTCATTGGCTGTGTTTCTTTAATTGTGGTGGTGGACGTACTTTTCCCTTCCCCTAGCAGTTATTTTTAGACTTTAAAACCTCCTCTTAGAGTTTCAGCTGAGCTATCAAGTGCATGAATGCAGGAATGTTTTAGCTGGAGAGCCCTCTCCCATTGATCCTTTTAAGAACAAGCTTCTTAAGTGCAGGAAGTCACTGGCCTTGCAATATATTACAGATCTTATCTTCCTCTTGTCTTGAAGATTTCCTTGCCTGAAGAATATGCTGTTTGGTAGTTGGAAATGATTTGGGGGCTCCTCACTGGAATTAAATCTTGACTTCCAAGAATGGGCAACTTGTAGAGTCAAGTACACCAGACTGGGTGTTGGCAGATGTAGATTTCAGATTAACTTTCAGGGCTGACACACTATGTCATGTTAGGCAAGTGTGAAGTTCCTGGGTCTGCTTTCTTCAATAGGGGAAGTAATCTCAGAAGTTTATTGTGAAAGTCAAACAAGATGTAACATTTGAAAGAGTTTTGAAAGTCTCAGTGATTTAAATTCTCAGTCTGTAATGGAGAAGAAATGAAGGAAATATATTTTCACTAGTATTGAATTTGCAGGTTGTATTCAGTACCTCAGTAGGGGGACAAAAGTGTTAGGAAACATACTTCTTATCCTGAAGAGTTTTAAGCAGAGTTTGAAGGATGTACATACATGAAATATAAAACATTTACTCTTGCCATCCATCTGAAGTCTTTTTGTCTAAAGATTTTGGAGTCAGACTTGTGTCTTTAATCTCTCTCTCTTTTTTTATATATTTAACTTCTTCCTCCTAACACTGATCTCTCAAAAATATGTGTTACCTCCTTTGGGTAGTAATTTTCAGATAATGATAGTTTCAAACTCATTATGTTTCTCTTTTTGCTTCGGCTACAAGCAACCTCAAACTATAACTACTGCTTAGTTTAAATAATCATGATATTCAAGGTGCTTGAAGCATTTCCTTTTGCTTCTTCTTCCTGTCTGATGTCTGAGTTTTCTTTGCATTTGAATTGCTTTGTTGAATATATAAGTTGTTACAAGTTGTTACAGATAATTTTTGAAAGTATAAATACTTAATATAAATTAATTGAGAAATATAAATCATTTCAACAAATAACAACAAGTAACAAGCAGAGTCCAACAGGAAAAATGCATTCTGAGTTCTCATTCAGCATTTCTTCTGCTGTCCCAGTGGTTGAAAAGGGGGCTCTTTTGAATTCTAAAGCAGCCATTGCAGTCTCCCACTGAAGGAATTAGGTTCCAGCCACTTGAGAATTCTCTCGATTTGTAGAGGAGGACAAGCTTAGGACTTGTTCTTTCTTAGTAGCTCAGAATGATCTGTTGAAACAGATTTCCTGGCCTCCTTTTGTAGATACATGTGTAGCCAATGCTTGGCACTGGGACCAGAATCCCTCAAACTGTAACAAGCCTGTGAGTCACCTGTGGATCTTACTAAAATGTGGGGTTGGATTCACTGTTTGTGGGATGGGAGCTGAGAGCCTGCATTTCTAACAAGTTCCTAGGTGATGCTACTGCTGCCGGCCTAGGACCATGCTTTCAATAATGAGGACTTAGATGTCACTCAACCCAGTTTACTGAATGGGCGAATTTGATTTGTGCATGAGTCATACTTTCTGATTTTAGAACTGACTTTATCACTTGACCTGTCTTAACAACCTTAATCCTTCATCATCCCTACTTTCTAACTATCAGTTGAGCATTTTCCACTAGAAATTTATGATCTCTTCTATTTCTTGATGAGCTTTATCTTTTCTTTCCTTCCCTCCTGACCCACATCAAACTCTGAAGTCCATTCCTAAAGGGAATATACTGTTAGCTGTAGTATTGTTGCAGGAAGGGGGACCCCTTCCAAGGCCCGAAACTGGGCTCTTGTCTAACACTCAGAAATGAATAGTCCAAGGAGACACATGTGCTGACAAAGCAAGAGATTTTATTGGAAAAGGGCACCCGAGTGGAGAGCAGTAGGGTAAGGGAACCCAGGAGAACAGCTCTGCTGTGCTTGCAGCCTTGGGTTTTATGGTGATGGGATTAGTTTCTGTGTGGCCTTTGGCCAATCATTTTAATTTAGAGTCTTTCCTGGTGGTGCATGCATCACTCAGCCAAGATGGATGCCAGAGAGAGGGATTCTGGGAAGTGGACGGACACGCGGTGTCTCCTTCTGGTTGGTGGTGGCTTATTAGTTCCGTATTCCTTATCAGGATCTCCTGTCATAAAACAACTCATGCAAATGGTTACCGTGGTGCCTGGCCAGGGTGGGCAGTTTCAATCAGTGTGCTTCCCCTAACAACTCCCTGCTGAGAGACTTCATACTCAAGATACTTCTTGGGAATTGGGGCAGAGGTCTCTTTCTTCTGTAACTTTCTGCTGTGCATGGGCGTAGGCCTGCCTAGCAGAGCAGAAGTCTGTCTCTACCTGATCTAAGTCAAGGTATTTTTTTTTTTTTTTGCCTGAAACCAGCATGCACCCTTGTAATAACAGCGATTTAGTTTGAAACTGTTGGCTCCTCTCAGAGATGAAATAGAAAGGGGCCAAACAGGAGACCTAACAGGATGGTCATCACTGGTCCCCAGAAACAGGAGGCAACATTTGGGGTGAGGGCTGCAGAGTTTGTGACTTTCTTTTTGATTGGTTGGTGGTGAAGCAACAGAGCTTTGCTCCAGGAATCTTATGTTTAGTCTGAAGTTACCATCTTCCACCTGGGTGGGGGCTCCAGTTCTATAGAACTCAAAGACATTGTTATGCACATTTCTTTGAACAGGAACCAGGACCCTGTCTCAAAGCTGTACCACCATTTGATTGTTTCTCCTGATTTTGTGTCTTCTCCATTCCCTGATTAGCAATTGTTTGAATCCACGCTTTGGAACTCAGGGAAGGTCAAGGAGGCTGAATGAAGCCTATATCCTATGGATACAAAATGGAGAACACTGAACAGATCTGCATTCCAGAGCCCCACAGAGTCCTGTTCAGTTTTAACTTAGGGAACAGGGCAACTATGACTGTCATAACTTCTTGTCAAAATAGGGCATAGGACTGCCTCAGCTTGGAGACTAGACACTGAACTGGAAGTATTTCTGAGTTCCAAGTCCTAGATCTGAGTCTTGTATGATTAAAATCTCAATCCCTTGGTCTGCCATTTTGGTGTAACAGACCCAATTAGAAGTAGCTGGAGGAGGGATAACTGGAATTTTAATAGGCAAAATAAACCTCATTTCTTTTTAGAAGAATAGGCCTGAAACCCAGTCTGGACCTGGCACTTAGGGGAGACTTGCAGCCAGGTAGCCGATTGCCTAGTTTTATAAAAAGCAAGGTTGCAGTTACTAGCTTCCAGCAGACATTGTTTTGAGAACGGTGGCATCTAAGCCTGACATGACTCAGAAAACTCAAGTGTTTAGCAATACAACGTCTAATTTGAAATTACACCCATAGTATCACCTAGTTATTTTCTAGGATGTCTGAACCATAGCTACTCTATTTTTACCTTTGATTGTAAACTTTTCCTTAATAGCTGAAGCAGATGTCACCATTAATGACATCAGTGTTTTTATAGGTATGAGAAGATGCAAGAATTAGAACTCGTAAAATCTTCTCCTGAAAAGATCTAACTATCTGAAGGCCTGCTTCGTCAGTTTCTCTGAGAGCACAGAGTACCTCATGCCTGATTTTCACCCTGAACTCCTTTCAGGGGCGTTGAAAGTCAGCAGTTGCAGTGGCCATGATTTAATCTTTATAGATGTAGATGGCGAGTGTCAGTCTTCAGTTGGCAGAGCCCCTTTTTGCTGATAAATTTGACCATGATTTTAAGGGGGGCATTTCATGACCATTTTATCTCATGGTGCCGAGAATGTCCATTCTCAGGTTTGGCAAAGATTCCGTTGACAGGCCACTCAATGTGCTGTTACTGGACTAGGCCATGAAACAGTATCCAAAATTCTCTGGACCACCCGTCTTACTAGCCTCTTGGGCCAGGAAAATATTTTCTCTTGTTGCTTCTTCTCATATCTAGAGTTACACAGTTACCATCATTGATCTCATATGGGACTATATATTATTGTATTAGAAGCCTCAGACACACACTTGGCAGTGTAAGAAAAGGCAATCTTGTAAAACAGGTAAAATACAAATAACATAGCCAGCAGTATTAGTAAAGTCACAAGTAAGACTTAAGAGCTTCCATTAGATGTAGCTCAGTGTATCTCAGGTCATCTGACTTAGTCTACTCTGTAGAATCTTTATCTTTCAGGGAAATTATATATTGGCACCACCGTTTATAAGGCACATAGCCCAGTTTTCTAGTGTTACTAGACTGATTATCCTTAGTATGATTTAATTGTTTCCAGCACAGAGGAGACTTGAAACCTAAATTACCATAGCCTGGTGTTATCTGTATAAATCCATCCCATAATTGTAGGAGATTTTTTTCCTCCGTTGCTGAAACTTTTCTTGTTGCTCTGATTGATCTTGAGTAATAGAAAAAAGCTCAAATTTATGGCCAGGGTCAGAGCAGGCATTATTAATTGGCCAGATGAGGGGATCCCATCTAGTAATATCACAGTGACCTGAATATGACTATAATTCTTTTTTAAAGTAAATTTTCTAGGGGCCAACCAGTTAGAGTCTTGTAGTAGAGAAATTTACCAAGGTAACCCAGAACTAGACACAGGTAATTGGCCACAAACTCAACAAATGGATTGATTTCTAAAACTAGCATAGGATCAGGCCTATGACAGAAAAGCATTTTATTTATATGCAAAGGTCTAAGAAGTCAAGAAAACATTATAAATGATCATACGGATCAGGTCGAGCATCTTAGGCAAGCTGTCTACCTTTGATGTCATCATCTTCTCATCCTGGTGTAGTGTAGTTTCTCCTGATAAAAAGTCTTTCTATCCAGGTTGGAGACAGTCCCTTAAATTATGTCTTTTTCCAGTCCTGGTTGCAGATCGTGGGTTATCTGATCTTCATCCAAAGATAGATTACTGAGATAAGCTTCAGAAACAAACTTAGGGTGTTCTTTAAGAATTCAATTAAATTTTACATTAATATCACATAACAGCAAAGAACTATCTAAGAAATGAATCCTACTACCTCCATTGGTAGCCCCCCACTAACAAACTGGGATTTAACATTTATTGAAACATCTTTTTCTCTCTAAAATTATCCTCATTTTTATCAAATATAACCAAATGAAGGCTAGCTTGTTTGCAAAGTAGGTCTGTTCTCACTAATTTTGATCTGATGATTTATATAACTATAATTGATCATAGACTTTTTATTTTGCTGAAACATTTATAGAATCTCAGACCGAACTTTTAAAACAAAACAGCGCTGGGAAACTCACACCAAAGCCTTATCTCAGATTTTGTCTAACAAATCTAGGTGAATTCTTTTCTTTTTAAGGTCTCAAAAATTCTTTGAAATTTTTGTACCTGTTAGTGAGAAAACCTTCTTAGCTCATTTGATAAACTTACTGGAAACCTAAGAGTTTCAAATTTCTAGAGGAGTAAGATAGAGAGAAAATATAATTGTTTTGTTTATAATGTATAATTTTACCAAATTATTTTCATCATTAGTTTGAGAGGAAGGTTTTCCCTACTCCCGGAAAACACAAGATTCCAACCTGTAATTTTTCAGATAGAAACCATAAAAGTTATAAGCATATTCGCTGTTTCATTCAGTCCTTTTAACTTTTGTGAAGTCATCAGGTTTTACATTAGAATACCAGGACATATCAGAATGTTAAGAACTCCATATAATTTTTAGGATATCTGTATTAGTAATTTTACCATACGTTATAGCATGAGCGTATTTATTACTCATTTGATAATATTTTTGATGTAATTTAACCAACCAAATATACACAACTAGTTTAATATCTCTCTTTGGGATGTTTCAGGGGCCCTCTGAAGCACCCCAAAGTTAGCTAGAGGTCAAAGGAACTTCAAAAGAATTTGATTTAGGAAGTCTTATCAAAAGATCAATTAAAAGGGTTTAGAACATTTGGTCAGATTTAGTCAATGTTGATGGCTGTACCATTTAGCTTGTTGATATGTCACAATGGGCGTAAATACCAAGGCTCAAGGTCTAGTGAAAGTCAGCTCCGCCATCTTGGACCTAACTGGCTCTAACCAGTTTTCTTATGGCTGTGTCATTTCTAACAAAATCCATTTATCTAACTAACTGTAATCCAGTTTTAGAAAATCCTGGTCATGCATAACTCTTTAAGAATTTTTTCATACCTTTTTGTTTTTCTCACTGAAAACACACCTCTTACTTTCCTTTAGCAACCAAGAACTAACTCTTATATTAGCATTTTATAGATTGGTGAGCATGAATACCAGTGATAATTTCTAAAACCCTTGCTTTCTTAGAACTTTTAGGATGGCACCAAACATTATTCACTTATAGTCCCAAATCTCTTTAGTTTCTCTGTAAAAGGAAATTAGTGCTTAATAGTAAATATTTCAAAATCTTATTTTATTTGGAAATGACCTAACTATTCAATAGACTTCCAACACTTAGCACACTTAGCACAACCCTTAGAAATTCAAGTTATGCCAATCTGGAGAGACTATTTTAGACAGATATTCCTAAAGAATAATTATTCTTAATAGAGTTTATATGAAAGCTCATATCTCATTTACATTTTTTAGAAGTTTCTTCACTCGTAATTTTCTTGTTGACAAACTTGTAACAGATATAATATTTAACTTATATTAAACCTAGGTACAATGAAAATATTCTACTTGATGTTAATTACTCTAAGACATGTCTATATTAGATAGGTCAACAAACAAACATTAATATCAGGTATTTAATACTGAATATTTCCCAGTTCACATGAACCTGGAATTTATTGTTTTATTTAGAATTATTTGATTTTTAAGTGCTTACCTTTCTTTAAGCCAATTAAACAGAGCTCATTTACAAATTAACCTCAAAAATATTATGCAGAGAGAAAGACATACCAAGACATATTTAGACAGACACAATGCAAGATCTAGCTTCATTTTCTAAGCTTAGTCATGAATTAGATATTACAATATAAAATTTACTAGTTTATTAAAAAACAATTGAAATAAACAATATTTTAAAAGGCTTTTCTCCCTTTTCCTTCAGTCTCAGGAGTTAGAGATGGTCTAGATAAGTGTTCCTGAGAGCCCTGGTCTCAAGGCACAGGGAAAGAAGATCAAGTTCTAACAAAATGGCGACAGGTCTAAACCAAATGGTGGCCAGACAAAGCAAAGTGGCCATCAAAAATCACAACACAGAACACAGAGTTAAAACACACACATATAAACCTGGCAGTCCTCATCAGACACTCCCTTAAATACAAGAATAGTATCTCAGAAAACCTCCTGTAGAGACACTGAACTTCAGATCCAAGTACTAACAGAGTAAAGGAAAATATCTCAAGTCTTCAAAGATTTCAAAGTGAGGAAAGGAAGCCAGGTTGAAAGAAGAAGGGGGAGGAAGTGGGAGAGGGGGCAAAAGGGGTGGCCTTACAGACGTCTCTTGCCACCTACAGACACCCAGGCGTTATGAGACATTTCCCTGGGCTTCCAGAGAAGGGAGGACTGGAACTTGGCCCTACCAGAAACCAGACCAGAACAGAATCAGAGTTCGAGTTCTCTAGCAAGAGGAGGTGATCAGTCTCCAATCCTCAGCTTAGGATCAATCCTCAGCTCAATTCTCAGGCTGAGGCCCTTCAACCAGACTCCTGCATCCAGGACCGGGGGACTAGAAAAACGGGGAAGGACAGGAAGGGTTAAGGAGAGGAAAGAGAGAGGGAAGGGGAGAGAGGCCAATAAAGTCTCTTGTTCCTTACCAGTGGGGCACTCTGGCCAGTTGGCCACGTCAGGAGGAGACCAGGGACAAAAGGGTCCCAGTTGCGGCTGCTGGGTCTGGTCCATTGGCAGGCAAGCTGGTCCCTGAGTACCCTAAGTGGTCAGGAGGTCAGTCTCAGTGAAGAAGAGTCCCACCAGAGTCGCCATTTGTTGCAGGAACAGGGATCCCTTCCAAGGCCCGAAACTGGGCTATTGTCTAACACTCGGATATGAGTTGTCTGAGGAGACACATGTGCTGACAAAGCAAGAGACTTTATTGGAAAAGGGCACCCAGGTGGAGAGCAGTAGGGTAAGGGAACCCAGGAGAACAGCTCTGCTGTGTGGCTCACAATCTTGGGTTTTACGGTGATGGGATTAGTTTCTGGGTGGTCCTTGGCCAATCATTTTAATTTAGAGTCTTTCCTGGTGCCACATGCATCGCTCAGCCAAGATGGATGCTAGCGAGAGGAATTCTGGGAAGTGGACGGACACGTGGTTTCTTCTTCCAGTTGGTGGTGGCTTATTAGTTCTGTATTCCTTATCAGGATCTCTTGTCATAAAACAACTCATGCAAATGGTTACCATGGTGCCTGGCCAGGGTGGGCGGTTTCAGTCAGTGTGCTTCCCCTAACAGTATCATTGGAGGAATCCTGTCTCCCTAGTTTTAGAGGTAGACTAGCTTGTATTTTTCCTTAGGACTGGGAGGATTGGGGTAGGGACAGGATGGCCCTACAGGGCTTTGTGCCTAGTGGGTACTTCTTAGATATTTGTTGCTTGATTGATTTGCCTGTGACTGTAAATATTTTTTATAACAGAGAAGAAACTGAGAAATTAAGAAAAATTGGCTATCCTTTACAAACCTCTGCCTGCTCACAGTAGCAGAGGTTAATGGATGCAGTAGTGATCCAGTAAATCTCTGTGACGATTAAGGCCCTAATCAGGAAAAGGACCAAAGTGTGAGAATGAGTACCGGGGTCTAAACACTGGTGCATTTGGGTCTTTCAGGCAGTTCCTATAATGTTGGTTCACCACACATTAGACCACAGAGACCAAAGGAATTCATAAATCAGTGGCTGGAAAATGCTACAAAGTGGATTGTGAAGGCTGCATATGTGAAACCATCAATACTGCTTCTATGCCACATGCTTTCTGTTGTTGCTCTTCAGTTGCTAAGTTGTGTCCAACTCTGTTACACCATGAACTGCAGTACACCAGGCTTCCCTGTCCTTCACTATCTCTCAGAGTTTGCTCAAATCATTGAGTTGGTGATGTCATCTAACCATCTCATTCTCTGTTGCCCCCTTCTCCTCCTGCTCTCAATCTTTTCCAGCTTCAGGGCCTTTTTCAGTGTTCTCTGCCATGGTTCTTTTCCACTCTTGTGATTCTCTATCACTTTCCTCCCGACCTCAGTCAGAGAGGTGAACCAGAAATGCAAGGTACCGAACTTCCCTGGTGGTCCAGTGGTTAAGACTCTGCTTCCAGCACAGAGGATATAGGTTTGATCACTACTCAGGGAACTAAGATCCCACATGCCTCAGTTTGGCAAAATAAATAAATAAATAAATAAATAAATGCAAGGTACAATCATCCAGGATTCCTTTACCTGCCCACATGACATGTGAGTTAGCAATACCAAGGAATACTTAACACTGGCATCTTAGAACTTACATATCTGCATAAATGAGCCTGTCTCTACTGAGTCCCTCACTTGAAATAAAATTATAGTTGTCCCTAGCAAGGAAAGTCTCCGTTTATGTTGCAAAACATCAGTCACGAGGTGTGTCAAAACAAACTTATTAGTCATGCTTACAGCATCCAAATTTGCTAGCATTATATTTTAAAAAATTAATTAGAGTAGATTTAGGAGTTCTGTCCAATCATTTCATTCTCACTGACTTACATTTGGTATGGTCTCATGAATGAGTGGGAGGGAAATTTTTTTAACAATTAGTGAGTGGTAACTTGAGAATCCATCAGATGCTAAATGACACTCTGCTGTCTTGAAAATTTCAGCTAAAGGCCCAGAGCCAATAATGAATGGATAAGTTCCTGGGGAGTTGCTGCTAGCAAGGTCCCTGTAGCACCTACCAAGAGGAGCCAAACCAGCCTTGTGAGCTTCAGCCAACAACCACCTCCAATCTCTACAAGGAGAATAAGAGCATTTCAAAGGGATCATCAATGAAATGAATGATGTGGCTTTGGCTTTCCCTTCCAAGCCTGGGATGGGGGCTCCCCGGAGGCATCAACACTGCATCACAAAAGCACCAAATCTGGTAGCACCTTTGTTCACTTTGCACCATCTGCCTTTCCCTGCTCCCACCCCAGAAGAGGACTGGTGGAGGGGGAGGAAGTGTGAAAGGGCAGTGGAAATATACACCACTTTCCAGCCCACAGGTCAGCGCTAAGCTGGAGGGGAGGGGGGGGGGGTCAGTGGCTGAGGGAGAGGAGGCTGAGCCTTGAATGGCATGGGGCTGATATTTCAATTTTGACTGGACCAGGCTTGAGAGTGACTCTTGAGGCTTGTTCTTGAGAGTGAGCCAAAATGAGCCTTGTTGTTAGAATTGGCACCGATGGGAAAGATATAGCATCATTCAAGTATGTCAAGGGGTAGAGGAAGGCGGTCTGATCGGGCAGATATGAGTGCAGCAGCTGGAGGAAAAAAACAAAGCTCCTTTCTGTTTGAACCCTGCTTGCTTCAGGCTGTTTGATGAGCTGGTTTCTCACGTGAGCCTAGATGCACCCATGAGAGTAGGCTGTCTATGACTGTCACCTGACCTGGGTGTCTTGGGGGAAAAAGGGTAGGGAGACTTAGAGCTAGAATGTCTTTATCTCACAGCAAGACCGTCTTGGTGTGGAAGCAGGATTTGAGGACCACTTGGAGATCCTGTCCCAAGATACATACTTTGGAGATATTCTCTCACTTGAAATCTATATTTTTGTATAAGTGAACACAGTTTTTTTTCTTTTTGCCTTTAGAAAATTCATTAAAAAAATTTTTTTATATGGAGTTTAGCTGGTTAACAATGTTGTTTTAATTTCAGGTATGTAGCAAAGTGATTCAGTTTCACATGTACATGTACCTATTCTTTTAAAAATTCTTTTCTTATTTAGGTTATTATAGAATATTAAACAGAGCTTTCTGTGCTATACAGGAGGTCAATGAAGTTTTAACTTGAAATGTAATTATTTCTAGGAGGGCAGGACCAGAGGCAGTATTTGTCAGTAGCTTTGGGGAATTTTTGGTGGCATCAAGTCCCTATTCCTGCTCAGATCCCCTCAGCGACTCCCCAGTGCCCATGTGAACAGTCTAGCCTGGTATGCAGAGGCTCCAGGAACTAGTGCCAGGCTAGTTTTCCAGGCTGGACTCCTGAATTTTCCCATCCTACTCTTCAGGTGGATATTACAGCTCTTCTGGAGTCCATGCATCTTCTTGAATATGCTACTCACCTTTTCCATGGATTCCTCTCTGGCTGTCCTCCCATCGCTATCTTTTAAAAGTTGACCCACTGGGCTGAGTTGGGATGCTGCCTCCACATAAAGTCTTCCTTGAGCCTCCCAATTCATTCCTCTTTCTTTAGGGATTGTTCACATAGAAACCAGTCCCTACTTTGACAATATCACGTATCAGGAGTTAGAGGAAGAGAGGTAAACTTTCAGTAGAATGAAAGCTCATGAACATTTTATTGGATAAACACTGAATTTTTTTCAAGTGTATCATCAGTGGCTCCCCTTCTTCCTTCCCCACCATCCCCACCTTTTTTTTTTCTACAGTTCTAAGATTTACCTGTCTCTCTCATATGCAGTCTAATGAGATCTCCTCTCCCCTGAGTGTCATCTGGGTGCCCTCCCCCTGCTGACCACAAGGCAGTTCTCAAAGTGGTTCTCTTGCAAATTCTGTGTTAACTGGCTGGTGAGCACTCCCCTCCTCCCTTCCCTGAAGATCTGAGTACCTCAAGGCTTTGAAACATTCCTGTACCTGCAGTCCTCATGTCCATATCACCCTATAGTTGGTTCTGCACACACAATTCTATTACCCAGTACTCCCTGCCAGCCTTAGAATTTTTTGTCTGCTCCTCTTACAGATCGTATACTTCTTGGCAGTCCCTTCATCCTTCATGGGGTACACACATTCCATCCACTTCATGTGGAAGACTTTGTAGGTGCTTAGTAAATATTTAGTGAATGACAACTCATGAGATCTGAATCTGCAGGGGAAAAATTCCAGAGAGAAACTAAAAGAGAAAGAGAGGAGAGCTGTTGGAGGAGGTATAGAACGAGGCATTGGACCAGCTGCATCATGCCACCCTCTTGTCCGAGATTGTCTGGAATCAGACTGCAACTTCCCTGTTAATGTAAAAGGCTGCAGATAACCAGCCTACAAGGAACTTTACACTTTTCTCCTGGCTTCCCCTCTTTATGTCTGCTCAGGGGAATGAGGGAAGTAAGAGTTTCAACCATTTACTTCAATATATGAGGCAGAGGGTTTGAATTTTCAGCCTGCTCTAAACACCAAGTCTGTGATACTTCATTCTCCGCTGGCTGGTGGGCAAAGATGCAACACACATATTATACCCAGACCAAAGAGTATGTGAGAGACATCCGGGTGTTTCCAGGGTTAAATTCTCTCTTCTCCTTGAAGACTTCAGGTTTTTGCAGTCCACACACATTACCCCTTTACAGAAGATCCTACAGCATTTAATACTTGATGCTTCTCCAGCCCTTGATTATAGCTATTTTTAGTTTGTTTCTTTAATAACGTCTGTCTTTCATTTGCTTCAAAGCTCATTTCTTCCACTGCTCCCTCACTTCCCGTTACATGAAGCAGTGTTGAGTATGCTGGTAACTACTAATTGTTTTTACTCTCTAACTGGACTTGTAATGGGGCAGTTACCAGAGAGTGCTGGGTTTTAGGGGTGTAGGCAAGTAATTTGGGGGAATCATCTCCAAAGACCAAATGTGTGAATATTAACTGAGCTTGCTTCTCTGTAGTCCTCAGGGGACTTAAAGCAGATCAACATACTTTTCAAGAAATAAACCACAAGTAGCTGAAAAACGCAAAAGTTCAAGTTGCATCCGGTGTAACCCTGTGAGAGAATTTCTACAGCAGAGGAAGTCTGTTATTCTTGACCTGAACTTCAGTCTTCTGTGATAATGTGGAGGCTGCAAAAATCTTTCTAATCTCACTGATAAAGTTATATTGTTATCCACAAATCATATCTGAAATGAGAGAAACCAAATGACTGATAGCAGAGGAAACAATTTCCCAAGTGACTGTAGACAGTGTAGGCATATGTGTGTATATATTTAAATCAAAGTCGTTGGTTAATATTATGAAAACTTCATCTGGGTTTTCAGTGGTGTTTTTCTTAATTTGATGTGCATTATTTTTAAAACGTGGCAGAAACATAGTCTTTAAATCCCTGGTGCCTCTGGCATTATTCATACCGAAGCTTTCAACCAGCCTACTTGGAAAGCACTTTTAACTACAGTTCACATCATTAGTGTTTCTGCTGTGTAAGCAGAAAAAACTGGGATGTGGTGTAGCAAAAGGCTGTGGAAAACAAAATCGGAAGGGTAATAGATTTGTTTCTCAAAGTGTTTTCCTATGTAATGAGCATATTAATGATTTTCTTTCAATTAACATAGTTTCACATATCTCAGAATGAGAAACCCAAGAATATATATTGTTAGGATCAGCTGTATTTCAGTGTTAGGTTTGGAGTTACTGGTCTTTACACAGCTCTTGCTCTGCCATCTTCCCCTTCTGAGCTTTTAGAGCTTGATGTCAGCTCCTGATCTTGCTTCTGGACTCCGGACTGAACCTTTTAACTTCCCAATAAATATTTCAGAAAAGTCTTGTTGAAATTTCTAACTCAGCATGCTAACAGTGACTTCATGATATTCTCCCCAAGCAACCCTTGAGTGACATCCTCCACATGCCTGAGTCAACTTTGACTTATTTTTCTGTCTCCTACTATCCATGGTGGCTGAATCTTGTCGATTCTGACTTTGAAATGTCTACGGAAGATGCTCTTTTCCATTTCTACTTTCACTGCCATAGTTCTCGCTTGCCTGGGTCATGACAACAAAGAATTGTCCTAACTGATCCCATAGGCTGTCATTGATTTCCTCTCAAAAGCACCCTCATAACGTTCCCAGGGCTCTTTCCCTAAAGAATGACTCAGATAATGCCCATCTCCTGCTGAAAACTTGTGGTGGGTCCCCCCACTTCCTATTGAATCTGTTTCCAACCTAACTTTAAAGCCTCATTTTCTGCAACTCCCCACCATCTCCCCATATTGAACGCCCAAAGATAACCCACTTTGCTCAATGAGATGCTCACTGTGTCTTTGCTTCGATTGTTTTCACCCTTAGAGTCTCTATGAAAGCAGCTTGCAAATGTCCTGTATCTTCCCCTAGCCCCTCACTCCTGCCTGCCCCAGAAATTATTTGTCTTCTGTTTTAAAAACAACCCTTCTTGGCAGGCTTTCTGGAGATTTTGTTTTCCATTTCTAGCTCTTTTGTATGCCAGGCCTGATTTCCAAGAGACCAAGGATTGTGTCATGTTTACTTTTCATTTTTTTCAAGATTCAACTTAATAATAGATATATACTAATGACTCAATGGATTCTTTTGTTGGATTAATTAATAAATCAATTGTTACCTCTTTTGTGAATATCTGATCCTCTGAAGCAAAATCATTTTTTCCCTTTATATAATATTTTGCATATTCCTCCAAGCTTTTTCTCTTTGCATTTGGTTTTTAGCAGTGCATTTTTCTTGTATTTATCCTGCATGGAGTTTGAGGGGCTACTTGAATCTGTGGCTTGATGTCTTTTGTCAGCTTTGGAAAATTGATTATTTTTTTTCAAATATTGCTCTTCCCCTTTCTTTCCTTCTTCTTACTGAGGCTCTAATTCCTTATGTTAGATTTTTCTACTGGGTACCCTCTATCTCTTTCAATACTTTACATATATATTTTTTTTCCCTCTGTGCTTCATTCTGGATAATTCCCATTGTCCTATCTTCCAAATTATTAGTCCTTTTTCCATCTGTGTCTAATCTACTAAATCTATTTATTGAGTTCTCAATTTCTGATGTCAGTTTCAGAACTTCCATTTGATTATTTTTTCTAAGTTCTAATTCTCTGGTGAATTTCTCAATCTTGACATCTATTTTTATTAACCTATTAATCACAGGAGTTTTTGAAGTATTCAAATAACTCCTTGGATTGTTGGGGGAGGGTGTCTGTTTCTGTTGTCTTTTTTCCCTCTTGGTTATCTCTCTTGGATGTCTGGTAACATTTTATTGAATGCTAGATATGTACATAAACAATGCTGAGATTATAAATGAATTGGCATTTTATAAAAAATAAGTGAAAGGAAATACTGTTCCTGCTAAATAATACTTTCTTCCTCCAGAGAGAATAAAAAAAAAAAAATCTTCCAGCACTGTGGGACCACTGAGAACTCGGTCCAGCTTCTTACAGTCTTAGAAACCACTACCTGCCACTCTGTTAGATACTTTGTATGAATCAGTAAATGCCTCCAGGGGAAATGCGGCTCAGATTGTTGGGTTCACCTTTTGGCTTCCCTTCTCTCCTGAATCTTGGCCCCTTAAGTCTTGGCTGGCTTGCTGGTTCTGAATTCCAATTTTTGTCTTCCCATTTCTGTGAGATGATGAAAGCACTGCTCAGCTTTTTTGTCTCTCAGCAGTTGTTTTCTGCTTGGCTTCTTAGCCCTTACACACAACGTGTATGTACCAGAAAATATCCTAAGGAGAAAAGTGGTATGGAAGGTTGGGCCCATCTCAGTGAGTTTCTCCTCTTTCTGGGCTCCTGAAAATCCTGGCTTAAGAGCTTCCAATGTCTTCAAACAGGTTTTTTTTTTTGTTTGTTTTCTTCTCATTTTATCACACTTTTGTAGTTTGCTCAGTGGGCCGATTGCTCTGCTATGAGATAGTCTGCTGTAGCTGGCAGTGGGACTCTGTGTATTCTTTTATTGCAGCATGCTCTTCTGCTATATATCTCCAGGTGTGTTTCTTTATCCCATTTATGACTTCCTTGAGAGCAGGAACTGTATTTTCTTTCACGTATTTTTTATAAAATGCCAATTCCTTCATTAATTCATTTAACAATTTTGTTTTTGAGCATCTACTATAGGAAAAGTGCTGAGGATATATTAGTGAATAAAATAGATAAGGTCTCAGGTGTTAGGAAGCTCATGTTCTAGTGGGAAGAAGATACATAAACAAATAAATAACAAAAAAATTACTTGCTTCTTCCAAAACCAAACAGTGAATGATGTACAGGATTAAATTAGAATGCTGAGGTGGAAGGTGGTGGTGGTTTACTCCCTTAAGTCATGTCTGACTCTTGTGACCCCATGGACTGTAGCCTGCCAGGATCCTCTGTCCATGGAATTCTCCAGGCAAGAATACTGGAGTTCATGTTGGTGGGAAAGCAAACTAGTACAGCCACTATGGAGAACAGTGTGGAGATTCCTTAAAAATCTGAAGATAGAACTGCCATATGACCCAGCAATCCCACTGCTGGGCATACACACCAAGGAAACCAGAACTGAAAGAGATAACGTGTACCCCAGTGTTCATCACAGCACTGTTTACAATAGCAGGACATGGAAGCAACCTAGATGTCCATTGGCATATGAATGGATAAGAAAGCTGTGGTACATATATATACACAATGGAATATTACTCAGCATTAAAAATAACACATTTGAGTCAGTTCTAATGAAGTGGATGAAACTGCAGTCTATTATACAGAGCAAAGTAAGTCAGAAAAAAAAAACACCACTACAGTATATTAACGCATATATATGGAATTTAGAAAGATGGTAATGATGACTCTATATGCAAGACAACAATAGAGACACAGATATAAAGAACAAACTTTTGGACTCTGTGGAAGAAGGCAAGGGTGGGATGGTTTGAGAGAATAACATTGAAACATATATATCACCATATGTGAAACAGATGACCAGTCCAAGTTTGAGGCATGAAACAGGGCATTCAAAGCTGGTGCACTGGGACAACCCAGAGAGATCGGATGGAAAGGGAGGTGGAAGGGGTGTTTGGGATGGGAGGGCACATGTACACCCATGGCTGATTCATATCAATGTATGGCAAAAACCACCACAATATTGTAAAGTAATTAGCCTCCAGTTAAAATTAATTGACTCATTTGAAAAGACCCTGATATTGGGAAAGATTGAAGGAGGAGGAGGGGAAGAGAAGGGGACGACAGAGGATGAGATGGTTAGATGGCATCACTGACTCAATGGACATGAGTTTGGGTAAACTCGGGGAGTTGGTGATGGACAGGGAGGCCTGATGTGCTGCAGTTCATGGTGTCCCAAAGAGTTGGATATAACTGAGCGACTGAACTGAACTGAAAATTAATTAATTAGAAAAAAAAAGAATACTGGAGGGGGTTACACTCCACTATTCCTGACCCAGGGATCAAACCCAGGTCTCCTGCATTGCAGGTGGATCCTTTACCAACTGAGCTACTGAGGCAGAAGGTGGGTCACTATCAATTTGAGATCTAAATGATAAGTAGAAGTCAGCCATAAAGAGATCTGGAGAACTGCAGGTAGAGAGAGAAAACAAGGGTGAGGGAGGGACCCACGTTGTTTGCTAAAGTTGGTAAATTTTGTGTGATTTTAAGTTAAAAGTTTCAACCTGAGCTTTTTATTTATTTATTTTTGGAGAACATTAATTCATACATTTTGAAACATTTTTAATTTTTGCTAAAAAACTGTCTCTAAGTCTTAAGTATGTGCTATTTATGAGGTACTTTAACTCATTTAGGAGTTAGGAATGTTGCTGCTGCTGCTGCTGCTGCTAAGTCGCGTCAGTCGTGTCCAATTCTGTGCGGCCCCATAGACGGCAAACCATCAGTCGTGTCCGACTCTGTGCGACCCCATAGACGGCAGCCCACCAGGCTCCCCCGTCCCTGAGATTCTCCAGGCAAGAACACTGGAGTGGGTTGCCATTTCCTTCTCCAATGCATGAAAGTGAAAAGTGAAAGTCAAGTTGCTCAGTTGTGTCTGACTCTTCACGACCCACGGACTGCAGCCTACCAGGCTCCTCGGTCCATGGGAGTTTCCAGGCAAGCGTACTGGAGTGGGAAGACATCCATAAATAAGTGTAACTCTCTGTAGGAGGGTCCCTTGCTCACCAGGGTGGTAGAGCTTAATAGAAACAATAATTGTTTTTGTCTTACCTTTGAGGCCATTTGTATATGCAAAGATACTATTTTTGTTTAATAATCACATTAAAATTATAATCTGCATAAAAATATTATATTTTTAGTAAGACCCTGTATCAGTGAGGATCCCAGCAATAAACAGAATTCCATTCATGTAGCTCAAGAGACTGCAAAGAAGAGGCTGCTTATGATGAAAAGGAATGAAATGATGCCATTTGCAGCAACATGGATGGTCCTAGAGATTATCATACTAAGTGAAATAAGTTAGACAAATATCATATAATATCACTTATCTGTGGAACATAAAAAATAATACAAATGAACATATTTGTAAAACAGGAACAGACACACAGTCTTAGAAAGCAAACTTGAAGTTACCAAAAGGGAAAGGGGAGGGTAAATTAGGAAGTTGGGATTATTGTACACACACTATTATTTTCAAAACAGATAACCAACAAGGACTTACTGTATACCACAGGGATCTCTACTCAATATTCTGTAACAAACTAAATGGGAAAAGAATCTGAAAAAGGAAAAAAAAAATATATATATATAAAATTGAGTCACTTTGGTATACATCTGAAACTAACACGACATTGTAAATCAACTATCACCCACGCAGTCACTCAGTCATGTCTGATTCTTTTGTGACCCCATGGACTGTAGCCTGCCAGGTTCTTCTGTTCATGGAATTCTCCAGGCAAGAATACTGGAGTGGGTTGACATTTCCTTCTCCAGGGGATCTTCCCAACCCAGGAATTGAACCTCTGTCTCCTGAATTGGCAGGCAGGTTATTTACCAGTGTGCCACCTGGAAAGCCTCTGTAAATCCAATATACCTCAACATAAAAATTTAAAAACTTCGATAAACAGACACACAAAAAGAAGATGTTGCCTACAAGGGTGTAAATGGCGGTAAGGGAACAAGCATGGGTGGTGAGTCTCCCAGAGACACACAGCAGAGCCATTGCTGCCCCAGGGGCACAGAGCATCGAGGAGGGCATGGCGTCATTCCAGTGCACGCTGCAGTCAGCGAGGGATGTGGTCTTCTTTTAAGTTGTCTGTCTTGGCCAAACCCACCCAGGAGCCAGCTGGCAGTGAAGCCTGGTTGATGCAGCCCTGGGTGTCGGTCCCCAGGGCTCAGAGCTGTAACTGCTGTAGACAGAAGGGTCAGAATGGATCTGGGGGAAGGCAGGCAACCAACCACAACACACACAACACACACATGCTCACTTTTGCAAGCAATAATGAACTTAAAGGAAGTTTATGGGCTTCATTTGGAGCTCCAGCCTACTAGATTTGTATAATATAAAGTGGTTATATTTGTACAATGGAATACTACTCAACTAAATAATGGAATGTGCAGCAAAATAGGTGCCACTAGAGATTATCATACCAAGTGAAGTAGGTCAGAAAGAGAAAGACAAATATCATAGGATATGACTTATATACGGTATCTAAAGTATGACACAATGAGCCCATCTACAAAACAGAAATAGACTCCCAGACACAGAGAACAGACTGGTGGTTGCCAAGGGGTAGGGGACTGGGGGAAGGGTGGAGTGGGAGGTTGGGGTTAGCAGATGTAAGCTTTTATATATAGAGTGGATAAGAAACAAAGTCCTACTGTATAGCACAGGGAACTAGATTCAATATCCTGTGATAAACCACAATGGAAAAGAATGTAAGAAAAAAACGTCTAAATGTGTAGAACTGAGTCACTTTGCTATACAGCAGAGATTGGCACAACATCATAAAACAACTCTTCTTCAATAAAAAAAATTTTTTAAAAATGCCTTTCCTAAATCAAGGGTAGAGAGCCCCCAAAGCTTTCAGTCATGTCTTTAAAAACAGAACATTATTTTGGAGAAAGTTGAAATCAGCTTGGGAGAATATGAGTCTATGAGATTGGAGTTCTCTGTGGCATTTTGAAGGATTATTTTAATACAGAGTCTTGCATTTGTGCTGATGAGGGACAAGATAGACCAGGGTAGAGGGGGCACAAAGGTTCAGACCTAAGCAAGGGAAGAAGGGGCTGGTGGTGGGACATGGATTTCTCAATGTATAATCATCAACATGCCAAAAAATAAAACAAAAAAAACCTGAATCTAGTTATGTCCTGTCCTCAAAATCTGCTTGCTCATGAAGAGTTCATGACATTGATAATGGCTATAGTTTCATGGCCCAGTAGTTATTTTTTCAATTCAGCAATTTCAAATACTAGAATCTAAACAATGTTATTGCCCAGTGTATACAAAAGCATCCATACAAACTTGTCTGCACACCCTCTTCCACTAAATTTCAATGGTTCCAGCCCCAAAGATTGGATAGATTTAGGCTAAGTCGTGTTTAATTCAAATTTGATATTTTTTCTAAAATATCTCAAACTGAACAGTCTCTCATTCTACAACTGAATACTGTATAACTTTTCAGTCAACATGTTTTAAATGTCTAACTTAAATTTCCATTGTTTCTTTTTCACATTGAAAATAGAATAGTTGTGGGACTTCTCTGGTAGTCCAGTGGTTAAGACTCTGAGCTTCCAGTGCAGGGGACCTGGTTCGATCCTTCTTCATGGAACTAAGATCACAATTGAAATGATTTATATCACATATTATTTTTCAAAAACTTAGTGTTTACCATTCTAAACATTCTAAACTCTATAAAATTTTTAACTCATTAAATTTCAAACAGTGCTGTCAGTAGATAGATAGTATTATTAGTATCGTCTTCATTATACACATGGGGCAGCTGTGAACTGTGGCACAGAAGGGTTGAGTACCTAACACAAGGCTGCACAGTTAATAAATGAGATTAAAACTGGAATTCTAAACCAGGAAGTCTGCCTGCAGAGTCTGTGGCCTGAACCACTAGGCCAGGCTTTGTGCATTCAATGGAGGCTTGAGTTTACAATCATTTCACTACTGTGGGTTCATGTTTCCATATTCATGAATTGAAATGCTTACCAAATAATTAAAGTAAAACTTTCAAAAGTGCCCAGGAGTTAACCGCTCAACTCTCAAAAGACTGTTGATTAGAATTTTGCTACAAGAGAATCCATTAATACTTCTTTGAGCCAATAAAAGGGAAAGATCTAACTAGCATTTCTTAAAATGTGTTCCTTGCATGTATGCCCTTACAGGATGTTCCCTGTAAAGAGGCTTCCATCATCAAGTAAGTTTGGAGAACTTCACCTGCTGTATCCATTATTTGAGATTCAGAGTACACATATTAAAAGTATCAAAAAAATATGCAGGAAAGACATATTCTTAACTTTTTTCAACCTAGAATTGACCAAAGGATTATTATTTTTTTTTCACAAAATGCTTAGTAACATCCTGTAGAAGTGGAAGCAATGTTGTACAGTTTTAATCGGGTTCCTTAATATCAAAGTGTTGACTGAGATTTTTAGAAGGCAAGCAAATAGGGGCTGAAAAAAATGAATGAGAAGTGAAACAATGATCTGAGGATTGTCTTTTAGCCTGCACTGTCTAAAGTCACCTTGAAAGGTCTCCAATAATCTCCTAAACTGACATTTCCATTTGTGGAATAACTGTTGGATTTCTTCCCGATCTTAGTCAGCTCTAGATGTGAACCTGGGAAGTGTGTGGTGAAGCTCACTTGCCCTCCCCGCGTGTGCTGGAGATGTCTCCTCAAATGCCTCCTTTTATTTGACATTTTAGAGTGATTTCTAAATGCTCAAAAAGGGCAGATTCTAAATCCAGATCTGGTGAGAAACTCTGTTACTTATCTGAGAAGAACAGCTATGAAGTGTGCACACATATGTGAAAAGGAGATCTTTTTAAAACACAGAAATATGAGAGAGGGTGGGGGGGGACTTGATACAGAGATTTGTTACGTATTGAAGGCTCTGTAGTCATCGCATCACTTCATCCTCTACTTTGTCTACCTCTGGGGGCTGCAATTCCCAACCCTGTTCTAAGAATGCAGTTAAGAACACTGTGTTCACTCTCTCTTTCATACACACACACACACTCTCTCTCTCTCTCTCTCAATACAGTCAGGTTTAAGTTCACTGCATTTTGGACACCTGGCTCTGACTGTGGTATGCACCCCTGGCTTTGACCTCTCTTCTTACCCCGTCCTGGTGGAAGTCACGCCACCCCCAATCTTTTGGTGGCAATAGTTTCAAGAGCAACACAGAGAACAACTCCCCTTTTCATCGTCATTATTACTCCCGTTTCTCTCCCTCAACTGGGCTCCCAAAGCCCAGGATGGTGGGGGACCGCTGTCTGCAGGGACCCTCAGTGCTGCCTTTAAATTTTTCATTAGACTTGTCCCTGCTCAGGCAGGGAAGAAACTGCTCTCTGGAAGTGAACTTGTGACCCGTGCAAAATGAATTCACTTTTCCACGGCACCAGAGGACTATTTAGTAAATGGCTTTCATTGCACAGAATACCACTCTGTGTCCTGGAAGATGGAACTGGTGTCATAGAGGTGAGTTATTTTCTCTCTGAGCTAAAGTATTTCTACACAGTGGGCTCTAGGGGACTCATGAGCCTGAGTATTTTTTTTTTTTTTCCTCCCTGGTATGTGAGATCTTAGTTCCCTGACCAGGGATGGAACCTGAGCCCCTGCATTGGAAGCGCAGAGTCCTAACCACTGGACTGCCAGGGAAGTCCCAAGCCTGTGTCTTGTAGATGAACTGAAGGACATTTGTCTGAGGGTTGGCTGGGAAAGGGCAAACATGGGGATTGTGTTTGGCCCCCAGAGTTTCTAGAACTGGTCAGGAGGATTTTCTGGAGACTCTTAAAATGAAATTCTTTTTAAAAAAGATTTATTTATAATTGGAGGACAATTGCTTTACAATATTGTGTTGGCATCGGCCATGCATCAACATGAATCAGTGTGGGTACACATATGTCCCCTCCTCTTGAAACCCCCTCCCACCTCACAACCCACCCCCCGCCTCTAAGTGCTCACAGAGCACTGGGTTTGAGCTCCTTGCATCATACAGCAAATTCCCACTGGCTACCCATTTTATATACCGTAATGTATATGTTTCAGACTACTCTCTCTATTTGTCCCACCTCTGCCCCACCACCATGTCAGGTCTGTTCTCTATGTCTACGTCTCCACTGCTGCCCTGCAAACAGGTTCATCAGCACCATCTTTCTAGATTCCATACATACGCATTTATATATGATATTTAAAATGAAACTCTTGACCATAGATTGCTGCAGCAACATCACTGTGATGACCACAGTGATGGTAAAACTCCTCATGTGACTCCTATCAAATTCTGGCTCAACGGAGGATATTTCACATGCATTATGTCAATCACTTCAGCAACACCATTGTGAGATAGGTTTTGATGTCATTTTATGGATGAAGAGATTAAACTTTAGAGGGTTAAACCACATACTTAAATTCATGCACATCGAATACAATGGAGTGAGGGTTCAAATTTATTCATTTATGTAAGAAATATTGCTGTTCTTCTAGGAATTGGTCTAAATGCCAGGAATATAGCAGGGAAAAAAATCCAAAAAGTGAATATATCTATTAGGTGATAAGAAGAGGTATGGAGAAAAACAACAGGATGAGCATGTAGAAAGCATTTGGGTGGATGACTGTTCTATTTCACGTGGCAAGGCATCAAGGACGTTATTTCTAACAAGGAGACATTTAAGGACAAATAAAGGAAATGTGGAAGCAAGTCAGGTACATATTTCAGGGACAAAGAGACAGTAGGTGCAAGAGGCCTGTAGTGATGTGCGCTTGGCCTGGTCAAGGACCAAGAGGAGTAGTGTGATGGGAGCAGAAAGAGTGAGGAGGGTATGGGTCAGACAAGTTGCCAGGTCATGTAAGGGCTTGTAGGACACTGTTAGGGCTTTGGTACGCACTCTGAAAGCCACTGGAGAGGTCTAGAAGAGACACGGTATTGAGGCCTTACATTTTATTAATTTTCATGATATAATAAAAATCAGTTTAGTCCAACAGTAATTTATTTCTACCTTACATACTTTGAACATTTCTTTAGTTTTGTAAATGTAATTTATCAATTAGCCACCAGAGATTCCCAATAATGTAATAGAGGAAGATAATTCATAAATTTCTGTTTCAAAATTATGAAGAATTATTAAAACATACCAAATATATTTTGCCTAATTCTTAATATCTTTTCTTTTTCATGATAGTTGATAGTTATTATAAAATATCATAAAAGTCCTTCAGGAAAGAAATCAGAGTGACAAGGGGACTATTATATTTCTTTACAAATGCAGTATAGTATTGTCTCTGGGGTCAGAGGCCTTACATTTTAAAGAGCTGGTGTGTTGAGAATAGAATGTAAGGAGGCAAAGGCAGAAGGTAAAAGTACCTCTATGAGCTATTGGGGCAGAAAGTAAAAGTATCACTATGAGTTATTATAATAATCCAAGCATTAGATGATGGGGGATGAGGCTGGGTTGTGGCCATGGAGGTAAGGAGAAGTGTTTGAAGGTTATAGGATTTGGTGATGACTTGGATACAGAATGTGGGAAAATCCTGGAGTCAAGGATGATGCTGAGGTGTTTGTGCTGGGAAACCAAGAGGATGCCATTGTCATATACTGGGATAGGAAGATGGTAGGAGGAGAAGGTTGGGGAGGGTTTGGGGAGGGCAGATCAAGAACTCGGCTTTGGACAAGTTAGGTTGGAGATGCTTAGCAGACACTCAAGTGGTGAGACTGAGTAGGTTGGTATACATGTAAATCTGGAGTTCAAGGCAGAGATATGAGTTGGAGATCACAAATCTGAGATTCTTACTGTCTTTTAAACCATGAATCAGTTGAGGTCACAAGGGGCTGAGTGTAAAGAGAGGAGAGAAGAGGTCTCTGATCTGAGCCCCAAGCTAGGGACATGAGACAGTCAATGAATACAGGAGAAAGAGAACAACCAAGGGTGGGTGGTATGCTGGAAACCAAGTGCAAACACATATCAGGAAAGAGACTGTGACTGTCTGTGAAAAAATGCTGTTGACAGTTTTGTTAAGATGAGAACTAGGAATTGACCACTGGACTCATTTATTCAAACAACAGTAGGTGTATAACTTCAGAAAAGAAGACTTATTTTGGTGAAGAAGAGAGGCCGAAAGTTTGGAGGAGGCTCAAGGCCATAGTCCATGGAGTTGCAAATAGTTGGACATGACTGCAGTGACTGAGCATGCCCAAGAGAGGTGGCAACAAGAGGAACTGGAGGCAGTGGGTATAAAAACACACAATGCCTAACCCCCAAGCCCCCTAAAACTCCTTTGAGAAATTCTGCTGTGAAGCAGAGTATTGGGATGGCATGGGGAGTTGAGTTAAAGGATTTATTGATTTATTTTTAATTGGATGGTAATTGCTTTACAATATTGTGTTAGCTTCTGCCACACATCAACATGAATCAGCCATAGCTATACATATGTCCCCTCCATCTTGAACCTCCCTCCCATCTCCCACTGCCTCCCACCCCTCTCAGTTGTCACAGAGCACTGGTTTGAGTTCCCTGAGTCATATAGCAAATTCCCACTGGCTATTTTCCACCTGGTAATGTATATGTTTCCATGCTCCTACTCTCTCAGTCCGTCCCACTGTCTCCTTCCTAAGCTGTGTCCACAAGTCTGTTCTCTATGTCTGTGTCTCCATTGCTGCCCTGCAAATATGTTCATCAGTACCATCTTTCCAGATTCCATGCATATGTGTTGGATTTACCTTTATGTGTTAATTTTTTTGGCTGTACCATGCAGCATGCAGGATCTTAGATCCCTGATGGGGGATTCAACCCTGGCCCTCAGCAGTGAGAGCACAGAGTCCTATTAAGGATTTGTTTTTAAAAGATGCTTAGTATTAGGGCAAGTGTATTTGCAGATATGAACACTCTAGCAAAGAAAGGAAAAAAATTGATGCAGAAAAGATGGGTGATATCTTTGGGTGGGCAAGAAGGGAGGGAAAAGAAATTGATTATAGAAGCATGGATGGTTTATGCACTGTGGGAGAAAAGAGGCATGAAATATTGGATCATGCAGGGTATGGTAGGAGCAATGTGAAAATTCTTCTCCAATTGATTCTGTATTCTCAGAGGAATTGGAAGTCAAGTCATTAACCAAGAGGGAGGGTGGGGAGGAGATATTTGAAGCTGTGAGAGAGGAGACAGGAGACATCTAGGAGCATGAAAGGCTGTAGATAATGATCTTGAACTTAAGATGGGACCTGAAAGCCTGGTTGCATGCTTTTGTCCAATCACATCCAGTCTGGATCCATGAAGGTATGGGGTTTAATTGGTTTATGGTTTTCCCAGATGAATGAAAAGAAATGAAGAAAAGGAAAGGAAATGTTTACAGTGGTTATTCACAGCTTCTAAGCTTTGTAGAGAGGGAAGCAAGAAAATAAGCAATGAAAATACTAGGATTGATAGATTTTATCCTGGTGGCAGTTGTGGTACCAGAGGGAGTGGTGTAATTGGCGGATGGGCAGCAGGAGATTTAAACTAAGATTACAAAGAGCATGTAGTTACTGATACTGACAAGATTTAGGGGGTGACCACGTGACTGGGCAGTTGAAGTAGGTCAGCAGTGGCAGAGAAGGAAAAGATTGTGAGAAGAAGGGCCCGTCTAGGAACTGGGAAGCCAGATTATTGAAAGGCTCATTTACGTGGATCTTGAAATCAACAAGCATTAAGATGGCCAGGTTGTTTGTGAACTTGCAGCTAAGAGTACTAAAGAATGAGGGAGTGTGATGAGGGTCTGGAGAATACCTCCCAGGAGAAGTAGTGGACATCTAGGCTGAAGGCTGGTCACACAAAGATGGAAGAATTTTAGAAGAAGTGAGATGTCAATGAGGAGCAAGCAGGTCACCCAGTCCACCTCCAGGCCCCGTGATATGATGACTGTGAGAGAGAAAACAGCCCACAGTGCATGAGGGTTGAAGTGGGGGCAGGGTCTTCAGACAGGTGGTTTCAGTTGGAGCAAGGAGGTGATAGAAATATTCAGAAAAGATGTTGTGATGTGGGATTTTGTTGATGTTTAGTGAGTTTAGTGGTAAAGTTGCAGGAGTTGGGCAGGGGTGGGAAGGAGAATTGGAGTAGAGGATTCCTGGGATGAGGGAGTCATGCATCAGTAGAGGCTGTTAGACAGGGATGAGAGGTATGATGGGATTAATCCAGATGGTCTCTACAGCAGACAGTGATGTTGAAGCTGTGAGTATTGGTGGTGGGAGTGGGCAGGGGGTATGGGGTCTCCGCAGGAGCATGCAGAGCTTTGGAGCCCCTTCTTGTCTCCTACCAAATGAGAGTGTGGAGACTAGGGGTGGGTGGTCATATTCAGAGCACATGAGATTCTGGCCTCATTTCTATTCTTAAGGATGGAGGGGAGGAAGTCTGTGCCAGAGTTTGTGCTTAGCACCAAGGATCACAAGCTGGGGTTGGTGGCTCCTGTGCTGAGACTGGACTATAACATGTGGTGTCTTGACATGAGAAACAGTATCAGTTAGCCACTGTCTGTCTTCACTTTTGACTCTGCTCTGCTCTGAGTTGTCTTCATTTTGAGGAAGATTCTCCCATGCCATAAAGGCAGTTTAACAGTTCCAGCCTTGCATCCTTTCATGTAACCACCTCTTAGGAAAGACATCTTTTCCCCTGGTGGTTCTCCAGACAGATACCTTGGGTTCCTCTCAGTGGCCTGGCTTGGTTCATATTCCCATTGTGGCCAAGAAGATGTGGGACCACAACTGGTCAGGTATACCCCCCTTCCTGGAGCTAGTTTGCAAGAATAGAGAGTATGGGAGGACAGGTCCCCAGAGGGAAAAAATTAAATATTTTGTGCTACATTTATTTGGAGGAGATCTGAGTGAAGAGATTGAGAGGTATGGGTACAGCGTGTCCAGCTGTCCTGTTTTCCTGAATAATTCAACATTGGTTGAATAGTTTTGCAGAGATGTTCAGCTGAACAAAAGCCCAGCGGTTCATCAGACCCATCCATCTTGGAGAGCAATTTAGGCATCATCCATTGTTAATTACTTCTTTCCAACATCAGTCAGGATAGTCTAGATTTTGTCATTGTTACAAATAACCACCCAAAGCTTAATGGATTAAGCTTAATGATTGCTTGTACAAAGTCCATTGTGTGTCCCAGGCAGCCATCTGTCATGTGGTTTCTCAGGGATCCAGGATGTTTTGGTCTTATATTGTTCTACCATTTCAACAGGAGGCCTCCCCAAGAGCGTTGTACCAGGATGGAAGGAGACTGGAGAATTGGTGGGAGGGGGGTTGGGGGTAGATTTTTACCACCTTTGCTTGAAGTGATTTCATTTCTGCTCATATTTCATTGGCCATGACTTGTCACATGTCTGAGGGGAGACACAGGGACTCCTCTTTGCTTCCATAGATCCCCATGTACACTTTTGTCATAGCACCTGAATTGCAGTGTGAAACTAGATGTTTGTGTGTCTGTTCTCCCCCAAAGACCATGGGCATATAATTCAACTTGGCATCTTTGGTGCCCGGCAGAAGCCAAACATATTGTAGCATTTAAAAATGTGTAAGTTGAATGAGTCCAGCCTATTCATTTGTCATATGAGCCAAATAAGATCCCTAACTGTGATTGGAGAAGGACTCGGATTGACTCAAGTTTGCATAATTAGAAACAACACAGGAAACCTGTGCAGTTGACATTTAGTCAGATTCCAACCAGTGCCACAAAATGTTATGTGCAGGGGACACCTGGCCAAGCCTGTAGTAGGTTTGATGTCCTTGCCATAGGCTGTGCCTACTTGCAGGAAGCAGAGGCTTTTCCTTCCTATAAAGCACTGTGTGCTGGTCAAGCCATGTACCTTGGAGGCTGCATCTGCCAGGGGAGAGTTATCTTTTCCTGATTTGCATTAAGATACTGAATCATATATTAGTGTGGTACACGGGACTACCCTGTAGCTCAGACGGTAAAGAATCTGCCTGCAATGTGGAGACTCAGATTCGATCCCTGGGTCAGGAAGATTCCCCTGGAGAAGTGAATGGCAACCCACTCCAGTATTCTTGCCTGTAGAATTCCAGGGACAAGGAGCCTGGCGGGCTATAGTGCATGGGGTTGCAAAGAGTCGGACGTGACTGAGTGGTTAACACTTTTACTTTCACTGGACCATATACTGATGAACCTATCTGCAAGGCAGCAGTGGAGAAACAGAAATAGAGAATAGACTTGTGGGCACTGTGGGGGAAGGACAGGGTGGGATGAATTGAGAGAGTAGCATGGAAACATACACATTACTGTATGTAAAATAGATAGCCAGTGGGAATTTGCTGTATGACTCAGGGAGCTCAAAGCAGTGCTCTTTGACAATCTAGAGGGGTGGGATGAGTGGGAGGTGGGAGGGGGATTCTAGAGGGAGGACACATAAGTATACCTACAGCCGTTTCATGCTGATGTATGGTAGAAACTAACACATTATTGTAAAACAATTATCCTCCAATTAAAAATAAATATATTTTAAAAAGAAAAAAAAAAGATCCAGAATCATGGACAATGTCTGAGTGCCCCTAACATTCATATGTTGAAACCTGATCTCCTAATCTCTGGTTTTAGGAGGTGCAGCTTTGGGAGGTGAATAGATCATGAAGGTGCAGTTCTCATGAGTGGAATTGGTGGTCTTATGGAAGAGACTTCTGAGCGCCTCCTGTGTTTGTTTGTTTTTCTTTTGCTGTGTGAGGACACAGTGAAAAGACAGCTGGAAGTGGCCCCTCATCAGACTCTGATACTACTGGCGCCTTGACCTTGGACTTCCCGGCTTCTAGAACTGAAAGAAATAAATTTCTGTTGTTCATAAGCCACCCAATTGGTGGTATTTTGTTTTAGCAGCCAAGACAGACTGAGACATACAGTAAAGGACAGTAATAGTCTCTCTTTTGCCACAGGACATGTTAAGCACCTGATACCATTCTATCATCCAGGATCAGGTGGCCTAGCCTCTATGACCAGGAAGAGAATAATAACCCTTTGGGCTTCCAGGAATGGATCACAGATAGATGCTCTGACTCTTTGCCCTTCTCACCAGGGAGAAATGGGAAGAACACTCTCTTCACCACCCCTCCCTCCACCTCATACCTTTAAAATCTTGCATAGAAATTGAACTGCCCAGCAGAACAGCTCTGAGGAGCCCTCCCACCCTCTAGACCCACACATCACTTTGAGCCACAAGGATGGCCAGCTGGTTCTGGATCTTTCCATGCTTCTTTTTGAGAGACTTCTTGGATCAGTCCCCTGTGGGTTACAAACCTTTTTGCCGTACTCCTTACTTCCCATACAATAACCCCTCACTTGCCTGCATGTTCCCTTATCCCCACCCTATTCCATACATCCTAAAATCTGACCCTTCTTCCATGCCTTGGTGTCTGTCCCAATCCTTCCACCATGCCCTTTGGAGCTCTGTCTTTATGAGACATAAATTCTCATCTTTCCCCCTGAATGTTCCCTTTACCTTCTCACTCTAACTAGAACCTGGCTCCCCCTGGGGACTCTGCCTCCTTTGCAGTCCTCTCAAGGAGACACTTTGATTTCATACCCCATGGATCTGAAAGCCTGGAAAAAGGGTAAGTCTCTTCCTTACCCCCCTTTATTGCTTCTAATTAATCATGGCTCTTGCTTCCAACTTCAAAGACCCGAGCCCGTTTGAAGCGCAGCGTCAGATGTCACCACCTGCTACCCCACCTTGCTGCTGCCACTCACTGATCTCAGCCCTCGGTGCCTCCAGCACCTGCTTTGCTGTCTTTATCTCTCCTGCTGATGAGAACGGCAGTGACGGTATTTATCCAGTGCTCTTTTTTCTCTTGGAACTCTTTTAAGCTCTCTAAAAGTATTCTTTTATTTAAATCCTGTAAAACTATGAGAGGAATACTATTGTCATCTTCATTCTATAGATGAGTAAGCTGGGACACAGAGAGAAATCTATTTTGCCTAAGATCACATGCAGGTGGTGACAGAGTCAGGGCTGGAGGTACAGCTGGGCTCCAGAGCAAATACCCTTAAACACTGTAATTAGCGGTTTCCCTGTTAACATTCCTGGCAACCTTAATGTCTCTGCAGACACTCCACACTCTGGCCTTTCTGATCCTTTATCTCCTTGGCTCCCCTGTCCTACCACAGGTATTCACTCCTGAGGTCCTTGCTGCACTTACAACAGCATTATCTCCAAATGTGGATTTCAAGTTCTTCCCTCTCTGGTGTCACCTCCTGTTTTTCCAATCCTCTATCGCATTTTTAAAAACTTTCTTTCTTTATTTGGTTGCACCAGGCCTTACTCACAGCACTTGGAATTTTAGTTGTATCATGTGAACTCTTAGTTGTGGCATGTGGGATCTAGTTCCCCAACCAGGGATAGAACCTGGGTCCCCTGCTCTGGGAGCTTGGAGTCTTAGCTACTGGACCACTAGGGAAGTCCCTCCAACTCTCTATTGTAGTAATCCCACTTCAGAAATTCCTCTAACTCGTGGAAGCCTCATATCCAACAACTTTATTGACCCTTTATTATTCCACTTACAGTAACATTCCTTGAAATCCTCCTTTCCTTTCGGTGGAGTTGGCAGCAAATTGGGGGAACACTTTCTGATTCTCTTAGGTAATGCCGTGTAACAAATCACCCCAGAGCTTAGTGGTTCAGAACAACAAGCATTTTATTTGCTCACAATCCTGAGGGTCAGAAATTTGAGCAGGGCTTGACTGGATGGTTCTTCTGCTCATGGTGGCATCAGCTGGACTCTCTCATGAGGTTGTAGTCGGAGGGTAACTGAGATTGGAGTGTCCCTGATGGTTTCCGGCTCAAGTCTGGAACCTTGGGGGTGATGGTAGGATCATTCTCTCTGTCTCTCTCAGTTCATGCTGCACTGCAGGTGTCCACCGTGGACTACTTTACACAGCAGTTGGAATCTCAAGAGTGAATATCCTAATTAGCAAAGCTAGAAGCTGCAGAAGTCACACAGCGTCAGAAGCTACACAGCATCACTTCTATTGCTTTCCATTATTTGAAACAAAACATATGGTGAACCCAGATCCAAAGGGAGGGGAAATAGACTGGATCTTTGAGGGGCAAGATTACACTGCAAAAGAGCATGTGGAAAAGGGTGGGGGAGGATTGTTGATGCCATCTTTGGAAACAATTTAATTATGACACAGCATTACAATTTCTCCTATGAATGGACTTGTATTGATACCCCCTTATCCTCTTTCCCTTTCTTCTTGCATGGTAATATTCCTGAGCTGGTCAAGCTCACCCATCAAGTGACTCCCTGTCTGCACCTGAATATCTGAATATTTCTGAAGAAAGATCACACAACCTTCTAACTATTCTCACTTTTTCATTATTACCATGAGTCTCAAATCATCTCTGAAGACTTACAGACCATCTCAACACAGTTTCCTGATACTCACCCTCCCACCCTTCAGCTAAACCATTTCACACCTCTTCTTTTACCTTAAATCTCCTAAACCCCACCCTGGGTTTAGCATCACCTTACAACTTTTATGTGCAATCAGATGACAAGTACCTCCTTTTCCTACCACCACATCCATCAGTTTATAAGAATTGGCACTCATACTCCTTGCTTTCCATTCTGTTGAAGTGGAGACAGAATCCCTGATCCCATCCAAGGCAAACTCTTCCACTTGTGCCTCTTCCATCCTTTTTCACCTCATTAAATATTTCTTTCTTGCATCTTTCCTTCCTCTCTCAAACATCATCAGCTTCTTGATCTCTGGGGATGCCTTCTTGTCTCTGTTTGTACTCTCTTCTTGGTGATCACAAATAATCTCTTGGTCTTAATACAATCCATTCTCTGATGACTCCTAAATTATATCTCTAGCTAGGGCTTGTGCTGCCTACTTGAGTGTCTAATAGGTGTTTCAAAATTAGCTGTACAGAACAATAGGTTTACCCCCCTCCTCCCAGTCTCAACTGCTGTTCCTCAGCTTCCCACTGGAGCAAAGGCCATCACCATTCATTCTATTTCTCATGATAAACATCCCACAGTCCTAATAGATCCCTTGATTTTCTCCATCCGTTCATCCATACATCAACCCATCCATAAGTCCTTCCACTGTACTTTCAAATCTTCTGAATTTGACTGCTTTACCATTTCCACTGCTATCACCCCAGCTGAAGCCACAATAACATCTTGTAGTTGCCCACCCTGCCTTCATTTTCACTGGTTGCAACTTACTTTATTATAGTTTAGTAAAGGCATCACTGTGTGGTTAAAATAAAAACTTATGGCATCAGACTGCCTGGTTCAAATGACAACTTAATTAAAATGACTGGCAACTTATTATGGAGCTTCTTGGGTGGCTCAGTGGTAAAGAATCTGCCTGCCAATGCTGGAGATGCAAGAGACAAGGATTCAGTCCCTGGGTGGGGTAGATGCCCTATAGAAGGAAATGGTGATCAGCTCCAGTATTCTTGCCTGGAGAATCCCATGGACAGAGGAGCCTGGCAGGCTACAGTGCATGGGGGTCATAAAGAGTCAGACACGAATGACTGAGCATGCATGCATGGCATGGCATAACAGCTTATTAAGGTGAATATCAGGCCATTTCGCTCTTTAACTTAAATCCCTTTAATGATTTTGCATTGTGATGGAACAAGATCAAATGGTTGATCATGGCTGAAAAGGTTCCTGCCAACTTTCTAAACTCACCTCCTACACTCAGCCTCCCCTTTACCCACTCATTCCAACTGGCCTTTCTAGCCTGAGAACATGCTCTTTCCAGTCCCAGCCCTTTGAATGTGATACTTCCAGACATCTGCGTGGCTGCTCTGAGAGCATCATTCACAACTCAGTTCAAGTCACCTCCTCCCAGAGATCTTTGTTTACAGTAAATAAAGGAGATTTCATGTGGCCTTATAGACTCTGTATCACATTACTCCATTTTCTTCTTAGCATTGCTGTCTAAAATGTGCTTATTCATCAAATTCCAGATTTACTGTTACTCTTCCTCATCAGTGTTAGCTTTTTCAGAGCAAGGACTTTCTCTTGTAATTATGGACAAGGCCTGACACAAAGGATGTATCTGTAAATATTTATTAACTAACTGGAAAAAAGTGAAAAGTGAAAGTGTTAGTCCCTCAGTTGTCTCTGACTCTTTGTGACCCCATGGATACAGTCTGCCAGGCTCCTCTGTCCATGGAATTCTTCAAGCAAGACTACTGGAGTGGGTTGCCATTCCCTTCTCCAGGGAGATCTTTCTGACCCAAGGATTGAACCCAGGTCTTCCGCATTGCAGGCAGACTCTTCACGGTCTGAGCCAGCTACCAGAGCTATGGACTAGTCCTTTTTCATTTATTGGATCATATGAGTAATTCAAGCACATGAGAAAATTTTTGAATAGTATCAAGGCATAAAACAAGTAAAATTATCCTGCCTGTGCTCAGGACCTCCTTCCTTCTCCCCATTCCCTGTTTCTCCCCACCTCTACTGGCTCCCCATCTGGGTCTCACTCCCAAGAAGTAAGTTGGTTTTGAAGTTTGTTGTTATTGTTCAGTAGCTCAGTCATGTTCAGTCTATGGGGTCTCCTTGAGACCCCATAGACTGCAGCATGCCAGGCTTCCCTGTCCTTCATTATCTTCCAGAGTTGGCTTAAACTCATGTTCACTGAATCAGTGATGCCATCCAACCATCTCATCTTCTGTCATCTCCTTCTCCTGCCTTCAATCTTTCCTATCATCAGGGTCTTTCCAATGAGTTGGCCCTTTGCATCAGGTGTTTTTAGAGTTTATCATATTACCATTACTTCTCTCCTCTTTGCCCATTTTTAAAAGTTACACTATTGTTTAAAATGTCTTCTTTTGGTTACCTTTTTAACCATAAATAGTACATGTTAACTGCTACTTCTTGACTCCCCATTATGGAAGAAGAGGAACTATACACCAACGCTTCCTTCCTCTTTTATCTGCCCCCTCCTCTCTCAGCTTCAATCATTACTTTTTGATCATTACATGATCAAGGTTTATTACATTTATATTCTGATCTGCAACTATAATTAAGTCTTCTATGCTTTGACGATAGGTTAGTTTCTTAAAATTGAATACTATTAAATGGCAATTGCAAATGATGATTATGTAAATATTATTCAGTGTAGAACCAAGTAGTTTGATTAGACTTGTAGAGAAGGAAAAATAATCCCAAATCACCAAACCCATGGCACTCAAAGGAGAAAAATCCAGTCTTCAAGGTCAAATTAATTCTGTTTTCTACTCCATATTCCTTTACTTGCTAAAGTCACCCTGTGGTTTAATTTGCTTTGACATATGATTTTTTTGGACTGTTTTTTCCCCCCCAAATCTCTAATTGCCTCTCTTTTTTTCTTGCTGATATGCAAATTATAACAATAAAATAAAATCTTTTTAGTGAAGTTACTGAGGGCTCATGCACTAAATATTTTGCATGTATTATTTCATTAAATACTCACAACAATCCTATGAAGTAGAAATTATTTTTATACCCATTTTTGAAGCAAGAAAACTGAACCAAAGAGAATTTAAGTAACTTCACAAGGTCATACACATAGTTTGTAATTTGAACCAAGCAGTCTAATTTTGGAAACTGAGACTTTAATTACTTTGTGATGTCTTTGCCTGATTAGTAAGCATATGAAATTTCTTAATTGCACTGTTATTGAAGTAAATCTATTTTTTTCTAAATTAAGGATGTTCTGTGTGAGGGTTTCTGACTTCCTGCTTCAATTTATTTATTTATTTATTTTAATTTATGAGGAATTTATTAGGCTAAATTTTTTTTCTTTTCTTCTTTAGACAAAAGGATGGTTTCATTTCTTTTTTTTTTTAATTTTCTTTACTTTATTGTGTTAGTTTTGTCATACATTGACATGAATCTGCCATGGGTATACATATGCTCCCCCTCCAGAACCCTCCTCCCTCCTCCCTCCCGATTCCCTCTCTCTGGGTCATCCCGGTGCACCAGCCCTGAGCATCAATCCTGGGCTGGCGATTCATTTCACATATGATAATTAACATGTTTCAATGCCGTTCTCCCATATCACCCCACCCTTGCCCTCTTCCACAGAGTCCACGAGACTGTTCTATACATCTGTGTTTCTTTTGCTGTCTCGCATACAGGGTTCTCGTTACCATCTTTCTAAATTCCATACATATGCATTAGTATACTGTATTTTTGTTTTTCCTTCTGGCTTACTTCTGTATTACTCTGTATTACTCTGTATAATAGGCTCCAGTTCCATCCACCTGAGTATAACTGATTCAAATGAATTCTTTTTGATGGCTGAGTAATATTCCATTATGTATGTGTACCACAGCTTCAATTTAAACTTTCAAGGTTAGTACTGCTGCATAGCTGTCATCTTGACATTGTATTGAAATTCTGGTTTGGTCCATGTCTTCCTCTTTTATTTCATTTAAGTTTTTGCTGGTATTCAACCACAAGTAAGTTTTTCAGAATGGGTAACTGGGAAGTAAAATTTCTGAGTCTTTGTATATTTAAGTTCTTGCATTATATTGCCCTCACACTTGATTTTGAGTGGTTATAAATTTAGGTTGGAAATAACCTATGAGAACTTTGCCAGTGTTGCTCTGCTATCTTCCAGCATCTGGTAGAGTTGGTGATGCCATCTCTTTTGTAGATATTTCCACCTCCCCCCGGAAGTTTTTATCTTTGATGTTTCAAAATTTCCTAAGAATATATTTAAGTGTGGGTATTTTTGCTCAGTAATTGGTATATTCTAGACCTGTGCTTGCGCACCAGAAATTTTCTTCTATGATTTATTTGATGATTTCCTTCCTTCCTGTTCTTCCCCCCCCCCCCCCCCCCCCCCCCCGCTTTTCCTTCTGGAGCTCCTGCTGGACTGGTGTAAGTCTCAGAGTGAATTTAGTTCTACCATATTGCTTTAGTTTTTCTCTTTCTTTCCTTTATAAACCTCTCCTTCTTTCTTTCTAATCTACAATCTAGCTTGACTTTGTCTTCCAGTCCTTCTATGATTTTTCTTTTGACAATCATCTAATTTCCAAAAGGTTGTAGTTGTCTCTGCACAAGTTCAAGTGTCCATTTTGATTTTGATGGGTGTGGTGTCTTTTTTAATCTGTCCATACATCTTTGATAATCAGTTGCTCTGTTTGCCTTAGAATTTCTCTCATGTTGTTTATTTCCTCAGCTGTTTGTTGAGCTTTGACTGCTTGTTCCTATTTGTAATAAAAGGGCTAGATTTTCTACTAGGGGACAATAGAGTAAGTTTCTTCTGGAGCTGAGTAAATCTGTTCCTACAGCAGATCCCACCACCCTTCCCTTTCAAAAAGATGTCTGAGCTACTCATACTCCGGGGGCAGATCACACTACTTGCTCTTCTTATGTAACCTCTTGTATTTTTATCCAAGTGAAGCCAGAATAAAATAAGTCTTGTGGGAAGGCTTAAGGGAAAAAGACATTATAAAAAGTCAACGTGTGGCTTGCAGGATGGATGTGAAGAAGGGAAGTCTGTCTTTAAGTGGTGGTTTTGGTATGGATTAGTATTTAATGGGGTTGTTTGTGTACAAGGTTGTTTGTTGTTGTTATTTCTAAAGAAAAGTTTTTAGAGCAGTTCAAGGTTCATAGCAAAATCGAAGGGAAGTTACAGAGGTTTCCCATATATCTTCTCTCTCCTTATATATGTAGCCACCCTCTGCCCCCCACTATCCACATCTCCCACCAGACTGGTACATTTTTTACAACTGATGAACTTACATGACACATCATTATCACCTGAAGCCCATAGTTTACATTATGGTTTGCTCTTTGTGGTGTAAAGTCTATGGGTCTGAACAACTGTCTGGATTATTCTAATATCACATGGAGTATTTTCTCTGCCCTAAAAATCTTCTGTGCTCCACATATTCATTACTTACTCCCTCTTCTCAACCTCTGGCAATTTGTGTGCATGCTCAGTCATGTCCTACTCTTTTTGACCCCATGGACTGCACCGTGCTAGGTTCCTCTGTCCATGGAATTTTCTAGGTAAGAATACTGGTGTAGGTTGCCATTTCCTCCTCCAGGGGATCTTCCCAACCCACATCTCCTGAGTCCCTGCATTGGCAAGTAGATTCTTTACCACTGAGCCACCTGGGAAAGCTCTAGCAAATACTGATCTTTTAATTGTTTCTATGGTTTTGCATTTCTTAGAATGTTATATTATTAGAATCATATATTATGGAGCCATTCCAGATTGGCTTCTTTTACTTAGTAGCATACATTTAAGGTTCCTTCATAGCTCTTCATGGCTTGACAGCTCATTCCTTTTTAGGGCTGAATAATATTCCTTGTCTGCATGTACTGCAGTTTATTTATACATTTACCTATTGAAGGACATTTTGTTTTCTTCCATTTATAGGATTTTTGATGGTGGTGAGTTTTTTCTCTCCCTCTTAAAACTCAGCAGTCAGGAAAGTGGTCAGGAGATTAAAACCATCTCCTCCAATCCCTGGGCATCTACAAAGTCACTGCCCAGCCACAACCATGAGCAGCATGGCAGACCTCCTGGACTCAGAATAGAGAGCAATATTTAAATCTATGTTGTCTAGAGAAGGGGCTGGGTGTGCTACTGGGACCAGCTCTGTTCTCTTCCTAACTTGGTATTTTGTGTTGTTTTACTAATAATATTTTTTATCTTGAGATATAAGATCATTGTGAAAAAGTTGAAAAATTCAGAATTTAAAATATTAAATTATCACACGATATTCTATCAACTAGAGAAAAGATTACAATTTTGATGTATATCTTTCCAATTTTTTGAGAAGAAATAGGTAGCATACAGTGTGTATAATTTTTAATTGTCTTTAGAAACATTTATAGTTCATGTCTTTAAATATTCTTCAAAATATGATTTTTGATGTTGCATCATATTTATTATATAGCTACAGTACCATTTATTTGACTATTCTATACTTTTGATTTTTGGAACATTTCTAGTTTTTGTATTATAAATCATACTATGAGAAACATGCTCATTCATAAAGCCTCCCCCTCTCTTCCTGCCTCCCCATCTCTTGTTCCTGGATTAATTCTTAGAATGGCAGATAAGGCCAAAGTGTTTCAGTATATTTTAAAGCTTTCGATACATGCTGCCAAATAGTCCATCCGTTGATGGTTGTATCAAGGAATACATTTTTTTTTGTTTTTATTGTGTAAGAATTCCCTTTTGATTGAACTAACATCTATACTTGATATTATCTTTAAAGAAAAGAGTAGGAGAAAAGATTTTCTATCCATATGATAAGAGAACATGTTTTTCTTTTGTGTCTTTTATTCTTATGGAGACTAAATGAAGTCCCTCAGTCATGTTTGACTCTTTGTGACCCCCTGGACTGCAGCATGTAAAGCTTCCCTGTCCACCACCAAGTCCTGGAGCTTGCAGAAACTCATGACCATTGAGTTGGTGATGTCATCCAACCATCTCATCCTCTGTCATTCCCTTCTCCTCCTGCCTTCAATCTTTCCCAGCATCAGGATCTTTTCCAATGAGTCAGTTCTTCACGTTAGGTGGCCAAAGTATTGGAACTTCAGCTTCAGCATCAGTCCTTCCAATGAACATTCAGGGTTGATTTTCTCTAGGACTGAACAGTTTGATCTCCTTGCAGTCCAAGGGACTCTCAAGAGTCTTCTCCAACACCACAGTTCAAAAGCATCAATTCTTCAGTGCTCAGCTTTCTTTATGGTCCAGTTCTCATATCCATACACAACTACTGGAAAACTTATAGCTTTGACAGGATGGACCTTTGTCAGCAAAGTAATGTCTCTGCTTTTTAATATGCTGTCTAGGTTGGTCATAACTTTTCTTCCAAGGAGTAAGTGTCTTTTGATTGCATGGCTGCAGTCACTATCTGCAGTGATTTTGGAGCCCAAGAAAATAAAGTCTGTTACTGTTTCCCCATCCATTTGCCACGAAGTGTTGGGACTGGATGCAATGATCTTAATTTTTTGAATGTTGAGTTTTAAGCCAGCCTTTTCACTCTCCTTTTTCACTTTCATCAAGAGGCTCTTCAGTTCCTCTTCACTTTCTGCTATAAGGGTGGTTTCATCTGCATATCTGAGGTTATTGATATGGAGATATGGATATTATCTGAGGTTATTGATATTGAGAGTAAATATTTGTCTATCTGTCCTATTTGCATGTCTTCTTTTGTAATTTTTTCTGCTCAGGTCTTTTTGCCTATTTTTCTGTTGGTATGTCTCTCTTTTATCATATGTGACTTTTATGGATTAAGAACTCTCTTCCATGGCGTCCCTGGTAGCTCAGTGGTTAAGAATGTGCCTGCTAATGTAGGAGATACCAGTGTGATCCTTGATGATGGAGCAGCTAAGCCCATGGGCTGCAAGTATTGAGCCTGTGCTCTAGAGCCCGGGAAGCACAACTGTTGACCCGCGTGCTACAACTGCTGAAGCGTGCACATTTCTAAGCCCCTAATATATTAAGCCTGCAAATTCATTTCAAGACAAGTAGCTACTTTTTGGGCTTCCCAGGTGGTTCAGTGGTTAAAGAATCTGCCTGCAATGCAGGAGGTACCGGCTGGATCCTTGGGTTGGAAGATCCCCTGGAGAAGGGCATGGCAACCCACTCCAGTGTTCTTGCCTGGAGAATTCCAGGGATGGAGGAGCCTGGCAGGTTACAGTCCATGGGGTCACAGAGAGTCAGACATGACTGAAAGCGATTGAGTACACATATATAACATCTTTTCACTATTCAGGCTTCTTTTTCCAATATGATCTAGTTTCCCGTTTACTCAAATAGCTAACTTACTATATATTCAGTAAAATATCTACAACATAATATCTTTGATAAACCTATAAAATCATGCAGAAGTGTGATTCGAGCCAAGCAGTCCTGAACTAGCAATCAGGAAATGAACCCTTGCTCCAGCTCTGTCACCAATTGACTATATGAACTTGAATGAGCATTTTTAGGTCTCAGTGTTTTCACCTGTAAAGCGAAGAAGATTTGATGAAGACTTCTCTAAGATCTCTCCAGCAACAGCAGTCTATAACTGCATGAATCATGTTGCAAAATTGGTACAGCAAGTGGTCCCTTCCAGGAAGAGAACGTTAACTCTAGCTCCCAGCACCGGCGTCCACGGGCATGCACAGAACTTTGATTGAACGCATCCACCTACTGCTCCTTAGATGAAAGTCAGGAAGAAACAGAACTGTGCACACTATGGAGTTAGTTTCATTTCTTCCTTTTTCTAGCTCTCAGTGCTGTGATAAAGACAAATTTCAAACCACCCCATCATGCCATTGTTGCCGTTCTGAAGCAGGGGTGAGATGTGAGCTCTCAGTGGGAGGAGGTGGGCCTCATGTTGGAGGCATGGAGCCGTGGGCACTGTTACCATTTTGCAAAGCTCCAGGGAAGCGAAACAAAAGAAATGGAGCTGCTTTGAAGGTCCCTGCCAAACTTTTCTTAAGAGCAACAGGATTAGAAGGAAAATGAGGCTTCTAAGAGCATGACCAAGCATTTAATACCCCCTTGGAGCTCACAAAACAAAAACACAATCATCTTCACCTCACCATTAAAAAGAAAACACGAAGGACAGTGGCTTTGCTTGATCTCATTAATTGAATTATAAAGCTTCGATGGAAATTCTGTTGCAAAGAAGTGACCAAAGCTTTATGGCAAGGACAGAATAACTCAGAGCAAAGCATTGGGTCTGCTCAAGACCTTTCATCCCTGGAAAAATGGGGCTTAATTTCTACATCATAAATGGTTTGAATCTGCATAACTTTTCTTATTGCTTTTGAAAGCAATTCAGTTTCAAGAACAAAGGAAGCTTGAACCACAGTTTGGTGATGGCCATTAATAGCTCTCATTTATATTGATATTTGGCAAGCTGTTTTTTTTTTTCCCCATCATCACAAAAAAAAAAATGAACTGGTGATGCCTAAGCTAGCAGGAGAAGAGTTTAATATATTGGCAGATAAAAACACAGCACATACTGAAGGAATGTATTATGGACATAAGCCATAAAAATGTTTTCAATTTCTTTTGGTGCTAAGCTACATCGTTAAGACACTAGTCAATTTCTGGAGAGTCACTTGAGGCAATTTGCATATAGAATGTTTATTGCAGGATGGCAGCTGTGACTGAATAAATGCTGCCAGTCTTTGTGAATGTTGCCTCCTATCTTTGTCCAGGCTACCAGCATCTGGAAGTTGTGGCCATGCTGCATTAAGAAAAATGATTCAAGGGATTAAGATACACTGTTAAATCTTTCCCACAAAGTTTACATCATTTTGACTTAATTTGCAGCTAATTGATGTAGTCCTGTTTGAGGTTTCTCTGAGTCCTCTTGAGACTCTTTCAGCATCAAGAGAAATAAATGCTTTCTCTCAACTCCAGAACCTTCCTTTTCTTTTCCTTTGTCCTGTTTTTAAAAGAATAAATTCACCCCATCTGTACACACTGAGATCCCATCCCATTTCATTGTGCAGAACAGCTTACTGTGAAGCCTTCTTTACAACTGGATTCTGGGGAAGTTTTTAATTACACACTAAGGAGGGGGGTTCATGTGGATGAAAGAATGATGAAAATGCTATGAAAAGTGACAAGGAGTAAAAGAGAGGATAATATGTCAAATTAGAAAAGCAAACAGATACATTTCTTTGACTACATTCTAGATGGAAGAAAGAGGGAGTATTTACAAACCACCCTGCCCTGCAGACAGAAGGTTTCTTTTCCCTGGGAGCCCTGGGAAAGGATGGGGGAGGGGGAGGGCAAAGCCAGCCCACAGGCTGCAGCTCCTATGCATTTCTTGGTCCAGATAGACTGAGAGCAGTGGACCAACTCCACTTTCGCTTCTGGTTGCCTTTGGGGTCTGGTCCTGATGCTGAGCAGCCTGAGAGCTCTGGCCTCTTTCCTGGCTGCCCTCCACAGGCTCCCAGTGTTTCTCGAGAGCAAATGTCACCAGCTGAGGTTGGTCTTCTACTTCTTGCCAGTCTAAATCAGTTCTCCCAGCTGTATTTGCTCAGGGCATCTTGGGGGTTTCCTTCCTGGCTCCCATGCCATTTGTAAATATGCATTGACTTGTGTGCTTACTGGTTTTCCTGTCCTGACTGCACCTCCCTGCCAGGGCTCTGCTGTGGCTCCCCAGCACCTGGAACAAGTGCCCAGTACATCCTTGGTGACAGATTAGCGAACTTCTTGGTTTATTGAGGAAGAATCATCGCCATTCCCATCTCTGCCTTGTCCCGGCAGAATTCTCCAACAGCTTGATTTCCATCTGTCTCCTTTTTACTTTCTCACTCCCTTCCTCTGTCCTTCCCTCCTTCCCTTATTCATTTGTAACAACTTTATTGGTTTCCTTGTTTTTTTCTCCCATGTTGCTCTAGAAGGAAACAGATGGGTAGAGGATTTTAGATGAATACTGAATATCACATCCCCATTGATGAGATCATTTTAGACTTTTCTAAAATTACTCTTCACGGTTACATGGCCAGGGAGAAAATATCCCTGGGTTTTTGAGAGTGGGGGGTGCTGCTGCCAGATTTAAATTGTTATTAAAGAGACAAAGACTCACCAGGGTAAAGCTTCTGGAAAGTTTTCTTTAGCAATAGAGTATATTCAGTAAATAGCATTTACCTGGAGGTATGCTGGGCGAGAACTCCTTCTCTCTGTGTGTATAATTACTTGTCACTGTATCTAAATGTCATATCTGGGAGAAATTATCTTCCTTTAGGCATTTCAATAGCATCCACTTTGGGACTGCCAATAGAAGATTACTCAGCCCAAGAAAGAATATTTTAATGGCTCATATAAATAGAATTAATGGACTCTCTCTATGGCTCAGTGGTAAGGAACTCACCTGCCAATGCAGGAGATATGGGTTCGATCCCTGGGTCAGGAAGATCCCCTGGAGAAAGAAAGGGCAACCCACTCCAGTATTCTTGCTTGAGAAATCCCATGCACAAAGGAGCCTGGTGGGCTACAGTCCATGGGGCTGGAAAAGAATCAGACATGATGTTGTGACTAAACAGCAATTAATAGCACACGACTGTTTTCTCCTCCCTTTAAAAAATGTGGTCAAATGTGTCAGAAAGGCAATGCCATGCCTTGAGTATACGAAAGACATTCCAGGTATTATTGTCTGCTTCTTACTTTTGATTATCACAACCCTTACTCTCCAGAAAATGAAGTGGATGTGGGCCTGGCTCCTTCAGAGAAGTGCTCTCAACTTTGTCAGCATTAAACCCATCTTGTTGTTGAGCCCATCTCTAGCATTGATACTATGAGCTGAGTTGTTGGATTCAAAGATCAAGCAGACCCTGCCATGGTACTTGGGACCTAAATCCCCTCTCTTCCCAGTGATGTCCATAGCAATTTGACTCTAGGTCAGCCACCTCTCTCTCTCACCTTCATCTCAGCTTAAGAAGGGCTGCCCTGGTGCAAAACTGCAGCGAGTCTCTCGACATTTAAGTGCAGACAGGGAGATCTGTCGGTTACCTAGCAACATGGCAACAGAAGCATCCTTGCGCTGTTTAGCTTTTCAAGTAATGAAATGATAGTCGCAACATTTTGCATTTAAACAGCACAGTCTCCACAGACCTGACAGTCTGTTGTAAATAGAGAAGAGGAGCCACAAGAACCTGCTCTCCAGGGATGGCTAGCTCCATTTTACAGGTGGCTAAGCTAGAGCAAACACAGTAAAATGAACTTGGGCTCATTTTACATGTGTGGCAGAACTAGCTAGGAAGCATGCAGAACTTCCAACCAATGGAAAAGGCTAAAGAAAAGAATCTGTAAACCAGCTCATTTTTTCTCATTAAACTTTTCAACTCCTAGGGAGCAGAGAATGTGTTCTTCATATATTTTGAAAAGTACTTGCTTGACTGATGGCTAAATTATAGATGAAGTCGGTGGGTAGGTGGTCTGTCTTGCAACCTCAAGGCTGAGAAGAAAATTCACTCTAGGAAGGGCTTGCAAGATGTTGTTCGTTTTCTAAAATTGCGGTTATTCTGGGATTGTTTTCTGAAAACGAAATTCATTTCTGATCCGAAGGTAATTACTGCTACGTGTCTATGTCTTTTTTGTTGTTGTTGTTAACAGTGCTGGCTTTAAAAAATTGCCCCCCCCCCTTTTGATACTCCTTCCATTGAGAGATACAGTCTTTTTAATCTCTCCTTGAGTCTGGGTGGGCTTATGACTGATTTAACCGATAGACTATCATGGAAATTATGCTAGATGGCTTCCTAGGCTGATTCATAAAAGGTGATAAAGCTTCCCCTCTGTTCATTGAAACATTCACATTGGGAGCCCAGTGAAAGAAGTCCAGCTACCATGAGGTGCCAAGCTGTGTGGAAACCCAAGTCACTCTGTGGGGCTATGCGTAGGCATTTTGGTTAACCATCCCAGCTTAGCTCACCCTTTGAGTCATTCCCACCCAGGAACCAGATTATTTGAGTGAAGAAAACTCCAGATAATTATGCTGCTTCCCCTCTACCCCACTACTCCATGCATTCCCATGGTCCCATCAGAAACCCCAGACATTGCTAAACATAATAGTCATCCTTTCTGTACCTTTCTAAATTATCTGTGAGAATGATGAGAAGTTTTGATACCTATCCACACCTCCAGCTGAGACCCTTGGTTGGAGGGTCCTTTGCCTGTGTTTCAAAACATTGTTTATGCCATGTGCTGCCTTGGGCCTGGTTATCCCGAAGAATACCCACTTCTCACATTTCAGCTGGCTGAGCTGGGTTGGAATTCAATCTGGCTGGCTTGCCAGGGAGCCCTTCAGTCCTGCCTGAGGTCTTTGGGATGCTGCTGTCAAGTGTAGAGAAGAAAAACCAGTCACCTCTACCCAGCCGTGACTGACAGACTCCTGAGAACGGCAGTTGTGTAGACCCTGTGTCCTGAGTGATGGGCCATGGCCACTCAGCTGTGTAGTCTCACCTCCAAAAATGCACACTTCAGTCCTTTCTTGGTGTGTGTTCATTTGCATCTGCTCACTGAGGCATTTCCATGGTGCTCAGGATACTGCATTTTTTTTAAAGGGGAATTTTTGATTTCAGGCACTTCTTACAGACTTGCAGAGGAAACCTGCTGAATCACCATAGGTGGCCAAATGTGGTGGCCAGAGCTGGCATCTGATGGGGTTTCTGGTGGAGGGGCCATCAACGGTGCCAGCCTCAGGCGTCTGTGAAGGGCTAAAGGAGGTCTTATTAGGAAGGAGTGTTGCCTTCTGGGACACTACTTGTCATCCTGGTGGTGGTTGTTAAGTCACTAAGTTGTGTCTGATTGTTTTGTGACCCACTGTCTGTAGTCCTCTAAGTTCCTCTGTCCATGGATTTCCCAGGCAAGAATACTGGAGTGGGTTGCTATTCCCGCCTCCAGAGGATCTTTCCAACCTAAGGATCGAACCTGAGTCTCCTGCCTTCATGGTGGATTCTTTACTCTCTGAGTCACCTTTTTCGGTTACAGAGAAAATACCTGGGCTCTTAGGTACACCTAGATTTGAAAGCCAAACTTGCCATCTAGATACTGTTTGATCTTGGGTCCCTGAGTCTGCTTCTCCCCTCTCTACCACCCTCCTCCTTTTGCCCCATGGAAATGAAAATAATGCTTAAATCAGGGTTTCTGGAAGGATTAAATGAGCTCATTGCGTGGTACGGGGCTCAATAAAATGCCTCACGTCAGATGTCCTCTCTGAAAATACAAGTGCCACATCAAGGATTTCTGCAATACAATTAGTGCTTACCAGTGAGTGCTCACTCATCACTAAATGATAATTAAAGCAAGGATTGGCAGGAACTAAATGGAGGGGGTCAAAGGGGAGAGAGAGAATCTGGTAGAAAATGGGTAAGAACACCAAAATCACTGATTTTCTCACCTCACAGCTTACCCAGATGTCAGGCCTTTTATGGACAACTAGTATATATAGTGGAGAAGGCACTGGCAAGCCACTCCAGTACTCTTGCCTGGAAAATCCTATGGACGGAGGAGCCTGGTGGGCTGCAGTCCATGGGGTCGTGAAGAGTCAGACACAACTGAGCGACTTCACTTTCACTTTTCATTTTCATGCACTGGAGAAGGAAATGACAACCCACTCCAGTGTTCTTGCCTGGAGAATCCCAGGGACAGAGGAGCCTGGTAGACTGCCATCTATGGGGTATCACAGAGTCCGACATGACTGAAGCGACTTAGCAGCAGCAGCAGCAGTATGTATAGAGTAGGCCAAAAAGTTTTTTTGGTTTTTCTATAAGATCTTAAGGAAAATTCCTAATGAACCTTTTGTCTAACCATATATGTGTATATATACACACACACATTATATACATGTAATATATATAATGTATATATGTTAAATACATATTTTAATCACTTCTATACTATACATATTGCATATATATGTATTATGTATATACATTTTATATATATTTTAAAATCAATTCTAAGTTACACTTCAGATTTAATATCTCTGAATTTTGAATTCATTTGATAATTTATGGCCTTATAATTACAATTTTATATGATATATGAATATGAACATATTTCATAATTGTGGCATCTTAGTTTTGATGAGTATGGTAATACTTTTATTAACAACAATGGTTCATTAGGATCTCTTAGAACTGTAGCCTAAACTGTGAGTTTTGAGCACTTGAAGTGTGGCTGGTACAAATGATGATGTGCTGTAGCACAAAATACTCACCAGAGGCTGGAAACTTTTATATGAAAATAAATAATGATAAAATATCTCCTTAATACTTTTTTGTAGATTATCTGTTAAAATGCTATCACTTTCGTTATATTGGATTAAACAGACTGTATTATTAAAGTTGATTTCGTCTTTTTATTTTTTTAAGATCACTAGAAACTGTAAATTTCTACATGCAGCTCACTTTTCTTTTCTCCTGGAAGTGTTGCTTTAGAACAAAGGTCTTGGAGACCATCTGCTGTGACCACCCTGTAGAAGCTGGATGCACTTCAACGCCAAATTCGGTTTAAATATTGAGACTGATTAAGCCACATCTCACAAGGGGATGAAAAGCTTTGCTACTCACATAGTGAGGCACTCTGGGGAGAGCAGCGTAAGTCTTGGGCGGTTCCAAAAATAGTCTGAGAGCTGAGGGATGGGAGACTGGTTGTGGTTTTTATAGCCATTTGGGGATAGAACTGGGTTCCCGTGTGCTGGCAGAGGCTTGAGTGACTTGAAAGTCCCTGGAGGGAACATCTGGGATTTCTTTGCAGCTTTTCCAGATGTGGGGCAGAAGGGAAAGAGGGAAAGGGAAAGTTAACAGCTGTCAATTCCAATACTTCCCTGGTGGTGCCGTGGATAAGAATCCGCCTGCCAATGTAGGGGTCCTGAGTTCAATCCCTGATCCGGGAAGATCCCACATGCTGAGGAGCATCTAATCCTATGTGCCACAGTTACTGAAGCCTGTGCTCTAGAGCCCAGGAGCTGCAACTACTGAAGCCCATGGGCCTAGAGACTGTGCTCCACAACAAGAGAAGCCACTGCAGTGAGAAGCCCATGCACCACTATGAAGAGTAGCCCCCACTCACCACACCGAGAGAAACCCAGCACAGCCAAAAGTAAATAAGTAAAAAATTTAAAAAAAGATAAAACACTAAAAAAACTCAAACTGTCAGTTCCGATTGCTGATCATAAAAGAGTCAGACTTCGTATTACATGATCTAATCTTGTTTTTTCATTTTACTAATTAGCACCCAGACACAGAAAGGGGAGGTGGCTTGCCTAAGGTCTTCAGCGAGCTAGTGGCAGAGCTGGGGCTGGGATCCAGGCCCCTGGAGATCAGAGAGTTTTCCTCTCCTTCACAGCACTTTGTGGAAAGTTTCCTTGGAGGACAAGGAAATTCTTTCTCCAGGGGACAATAGTCTCCATGCTTTGTGGATCTGTTGGGAAGAAGGAAGTGCTGAAGGATGGTAGTCAGGCTTAGCCTCAACCACACACCCTGCACGCCATCCCCCCAACACCACCCCGTTCCCCCAACTAGGGCAACTCCAGGCCAACTTGTCTGATATTTGATGATGAGTTGGTTCAGGAAAGTGACTTGAAAAGTAAATAAAACTCAACATAAAATCAAAAGGAAATCAAGAGTCAGAAACAAAACAAAACAGAAAACCCCAAAACACAAACAAATCCGTGAGAACAGAGTGGGCACTGTGTGCTCACTGTTTTCGATGTCAAAGTGGCTTTGAGTCAGGTCAGGAAGCTCTCACACCTACATTCTACGTAAGGATTAAAAACGTCCATGAGAGGTTGTGAGTCCAAGGACAGAGAGTTCCCATTGCAGGTGCAGAGCTAAAATGCTTTACAGAGGAAAGGGAATAAGCTTGTTGGGGTTTGCCTGAATACATCCAGGAGACTCATTGTAAATGTACAGTGTGCATTTTGGAAGCCCGAGTACTTAGAAGACTTAGTACTTTTAAGCCTGAGTACTAAAAACAGGGAACCGGTTTTAAAATCTGAATCTTTGCCTGGATCTTGGCTTCTCTGAAGTGTCAGTAGTTTTGCATTTTCTATTTATTGTATCATACAATGATCATTCTGAATTTGTGTTGAATTTTCTGTTTTTTTTTCCACCCTGGGGAGTCAAGCAAGCTTATCAGTGGAAATGACTTTGGAATAGAATCTTCAACAATAACCAATTCCAGATGACATTTGCTGGGATGCTGGGACACTCTCTGCTGCTTTCCAGCAAGAGCAAAGGATGGAAGGGGTTGATTGAGAAGCAGATAAAGAACTCATCCTGTGTCACAGCCAACCAGGAGAATTCCATCAGTGTTTGCGTGTACAGTCAGCTCACAACTGTCCGGCAAATGGGAATGACAGACAGAAAGAGGTAGAAGTCATGGATGATACCCAATTACTTATATTTAGCTTTGAACTGTCTTTTGTTGGGCTGTGCTTTTTAAATTTTTCTATTTTATTTGTTTATTTGGCTGTGGCAGGTCTTAGTTGCAGCAAGCAGGATCTCCATTATGTCGAGTGGTCTTAGTTGCCCCATGGCATGTGGGATCTTAGTCCCTGAACAGGGATCAATCTTTTGTTCCCTGCATTGCAAGATGGACTCAACCACTGGTTCACCAGGGATGTCCCTTGAGTGGTGTCTTTTGAATATAGAGAATGAATTTTGTGGTTATAGCAAAACCAATATATATCAAATTATACATTCTATGCCAACCCTGGGGACACGATTTGTTATATTGTCTCTATTGATTTTATTATTTACTATCTGAAGGGCTTTTTATGTTTGCAGAGGAATACTTGCTACTACCTATCTTTCTTTTCATGCTCAATTTATTAACTTATTGGATTTTATAAAACAATAAGCATTACAGGTGATTAAATAATTAATATTCTAAATACGTATGTGTGTGCATGCTCCAGTCACGTTTGACTCTTTTGTGACCCCATGGACTATAGCTCCCCAGGCTCCTCTTTCCATGGAATTTTCCAGGCAAGCATACTGGAATAGTTTGCTGTTTCCTCCTGATCCTAAACAGTTGCATGCCATTTAACACAAATAGGTCAAAATTGATGAATTTGAGAAGATATCCCCCCTGAAACTTAGAAATTTATTTGATTAAATGCTTTCACACAGTAAATCTTCACAAGTCCTTGTATTAGGATTCTCCTAAATGCTCTAAACATCCCAAGAGGGAGCTAAAACACACAGAATATCACAATGATCGCAGTTCTATTTTTCTACTTACAGTATTGATTTCAGTGTTTTATTGATTTCAGTGTTTTCTACCCAAATCTGTATTTTCATTCCCACTTGTGTTCTTATACCTTCCCAAGGTAACAATAACTTTATCAGACCAACTTAGAGGGCAGGCTCTGGGATGCACCATTGGTTCTTGGTCGGGATACAGGACCTGTTTTTTAAGTTCAAGATGATTTAAACCAGAACCCTGGTCAATGGTCCTGCTGGTCCAATTTTTAACTGTTTATCTTGCTAGTCATGAGATTTTAGGTTTACGATACTTTAAAGCTTCTGATATTTGTTGTCTTTCTTACTGTCCTGCCATCATTGTATATTGACCAGATCTTCAAGTCTTATTAAAACATAGTTATGCTTTCCTAGAATTTCATTTTTATTAATAAATGCATTTACAAGATCAAGTTTGGATAGTAAGTTCTCTTTAGGCTGCTTGGTGGATGCCGTGATATGCTTTCCAGCTCCTCCCTTAAGAACTGGGGAACACATTCCCCAGCAAGTAGGTGTGTTGCCTGTGAATGGCTCAGCAGAAACTGTTCTTGGACAAAGGGAGCTGTCCTGCCCCAATGACAGGTTAATGCAGAGGTACAAAGGTTGATCCCCTTTCTTCAATATTGAAAATCTTCGATACAGGAGGTATTCTAGGGGGTGACACAGAGCTGGAGCGACTGAAGTGAATGCAGAGTTCCAAAGCATAGCAAGGACAGATAAGAAAGCCTTCCTCAGCGATCAATGCAAGGAATAGAGGAAAATAATAGAATGGGAAAGATCTCTTCAAGAAAATTAGAGATATGAAGGGAACATTTCATGCAAAGATGGGCTCAGTAAAGGACAGAAATGGTAGGGATCTAACAGAAGCAGAAGATATTAAGAAGAGGTGGCAAGAATGCAAGGAAGAATTGTACAAAAAAGATCTTCACAACTTAGATAATCACGATGGTGTGATCACTCACCTAGAGCCAGACATCCTGGAATGTGAAGTCAAGTGGGCCTTAGGAAGCATCACTACAAACAAAGTTAGTGGAGGTGATGGAATTCCGGTTGAGCTATTTCAAATCCTGAAAGATGACACTGTGAAAGTGCTGCACTCAATATGTCAGCAAATCTGGAAAACTCAGCAGAGGCCACAGGACTGGAAAAGGTCAGTTTTCATTCCAATCCCAAAGAAAGGCAATGCCAAAGAATGCTCAAACTACCACACAATTGCACTTATTTCACAGGCTAGTAAAGTAATGCTTAAAATTCTCCAAGCCAGGCTTTAGCAATACGTGAACCATGAACTTCCAGATGTTCAAGATGGTTTTAGAAAAGGCAGAGGAACCAGAGATCAAATTGCCAACATCCAATGGATCATTAAAATCAAGAGAGTTCCAGAAAAACATCTATTTCTGCTTTCTGGACTATGCCAAAGCCTTTGACTGTGTGGATCATAATAAACTGTGGAAAATTCTTAAAGAGATGGGCATACCAGACCATCTGACCTGTCTCTTGAGAAACCTGTATGCAGGTCAGGAAGCAACAGTTAGAACTGGACATGAAACAACAGACTGGTTCCAAATAGGAAAAGGAGTACGTCAAGGCTGTATATTATCACCCTGCTTATTTAACTTGTATGCAGCGTACATCATGAGAAATGCTGGGCTGGAGGAAGCACAAGCTGGAATCAAGATTTCTGGGGGAAATATCAATAACCTCAGATATGCAGATGACACCACTCTTATGGCAGAAAGTGAAGAGCAACCAAAAAGCCTCTTGATGAAAGTGAAAGAGGAGAGTGAAAAAGTTGGCTTAAGGCTCAACATTTAGAAAACTAAGATCATGGCATCTGATCCCATCACTTCATGGCAAGTAGATGGGGAGACAGTGTCAGGTTTTATTTTTGGGGGCTCCAAAATCATTGCAGATGGTGATTGCAGCCATGAAATCAAAAGATGTTTACTCCTTGGAAGAAAAGGTATGACCAACCTAGACAGCATATTTAAAAGCAGAGACATTACCAACAAATGTCTGTCTAGTCAAGGCTATAGTTTTTCCAGTGGTCATGTATGGATGTGAGAGTTGGATGGTGAAGAAAGGTGAGTGCCGAAGAACTGATGCTTTTGAACTGTGGTGTTGGAGAAGACTTTTGAGAGTCCCTTGGACTGCAAGAAGATCCAACCAGTCCATCCTAAAGAAGATCGGTCCTGGGTATTCATTGGAAGGACTGATGCTGAAGCTGAAACTCCAGTACTTTGGCCACCTCACGTGAAGAGTTGATTAATTGGAAAAGATCCTGATGCTGGGAAGGATTGGGGGCAGGAAGAAAAGGGGAGAACAGAGGATGAGATGGCTGAATGGCATCACCAACTCTATGGACATGGGTTTGGGTAGATTCCGAAAGTTGGTGATGGACAGGGAGGCCTGGCATGATGCATTCATGGGGTTGCAAAGAGTTGAATATGACTGAGCGACTGAACTGAACTGAAGTGATTTAGCAACAGCAGCAGCTAGTTCCACAGCTCCCCATGGATTAGTTTAGGTCTTGCTGCCTTGCATCACAATTCAAATACCCACCCCAGCACCTCCCTCACCCCACACCATTCTGCTTTTCTTACTTGCTTATAAGAGTTGTTTCCAACAAGACACCCCAATCAACCTCAATTTCAGGTCTTAATTCAGGAAACTCACCTATAACTGTTGGTATCAGACCTAGTCCTAGCAAGTGGAATCCAAAAGAGAGAATTCTGGGGACTTCCCTGTGGTCTAATGGTTAAGAATCCACCTTCCGATGAAGGGGTCATGAGTTCAATCCCTGGTTGGGGAACTTAGATCCTTCATGTCCTGGGGCAACAAAGCCTGTGCCCTGCAATTTCTGAGCCTGCGCGCTGGAGCCCCCATGCTCTCTGGAGCCCATGCACTGCCACTAGAGAGAAGCCTGTGTGTCACAACAAAAGATCCTAGATGCCACAACTGAGATCGGATGCGACTAAATAAATCTTGGAAACAAGGTTTTGGATCACCTGAGAGGTGGCAAGGAGGCCCCCATCACTGGTAGTAGATCCCTATTATGTGGTACACTTGCTGGTGGGGAACTGGGGTGGGATACCCATGGAAGGGAATCCACTAGCAGTTGCAATAGCTCAGCAGTTGAGAGGTTCAGGGAAAGCAAATATTCTTTTACAAATATGGAATTGAATGGTGGGTGGTTGGAGATATCAAGGCATTGAGAGCAGGAGAGGCTTAGGGTGATTCATCACCCATTTCAGATGAAGGGAGAAAAGCAGAGGGCCTCCTTGGCAGCATGTGGGAAGATTCTCACTTCCTGCAGCCAAAGGGCAGAAAACACTCAGCATCATCAAATCTGAGACCTAATTATAAGAGTGATGGTGATCCAGAAGAGGATGAATTCTTAAACATGGCAAGACAGCTACCCTGGGGTCCTGATGAGAAAGGTGGGACTCTGAGACTTAGAATGGGGTCACCTGGTTGATGTAATTAAACTCTTAATCTCCAGAATCCTCTGAGTCTCTGAGCCTATAGACATGGTCAAAGTTCTCATTATTAAAAGCCAGTGTACTCCCTTTCTTGAAGACAAGGAGGAAGTGTCTACCTTGAAAAGCAACATACCCCAGCCACTCCCAGGATTTAGTTCTACCTCTTCTTTAGACGAATAGCTAGAGTTAGGTCACAGTATTACTGGACCAGAGAAGAGATGCGCTTGCTGGGGGTGGAGAGGGAGCAGCTGTACCTGGTCAGGACGTGGTACCCTGAGTTGGAAGAGTATTACATGGAAGTCTGGATCAAGAAGGGATGAAGGTGAGGAGGAAGTACAAAGTTGGTTAAAGGGGAGTTATAGGTAGGGAAACATCTCACAGGATACATGATTTAACACTTCAGCAAGGACCCTGGGGAATGAGGCTGATAAGCTCTTAGAATGCTCTTAGAAGCTTGGAGAAAGTGATGATCTAACTACATGGAGTAGAAATTCCGGAACTCTGTGGCAGATGGTGGAAAGGATCAAAGGCTCAGAGAATTGAATACGCTGGAGAGAATACACTAAGTAAGGATTTTAAAAAGTACTAATGGACTACATTTCATGAGAAAGCCAGAAGAATAAAGGATGAGCTGGTCAGAAGGACATGAACATCCCTGAGAAGTTCAGCGGTGGCTATATTCTGAAGACCAGTGCTGATGTTAATAGAAGGTGATGCTGTTGGAGCACCTAGTTCAGTGCTAACAATGGGGCTGATAGGATCCATAGTACTTCACCATCAGAAATACATGCATGCTAGGTCACTTCAGTTGTGTCCGACTCTTTGTGATCCTGTGGATTGGACTGTAACCCACCAGGATCCTCTGTCCACGGGATTCTTCAGGCAAGAATACTGGAGTGGGTTAGTATGCCTTCCTCCATGGGATCTTCCTGACCCAGGGATCAAACCTGCAGCTCCTGCAGCTCCTGCATTGCAGGCAGATTCTTTACCTCTGAGCCACTGGGGAAGCTGGGAGGAGGGTACAAAAATCATAATTAATGGTAAGATCCCAATGGCAGTCAGAAGCCCTGACCTACTGAGAGCTATGGAGATAGTAACTTGTAGCAACCTTGCAGATGAAATAGATGGGCAGCCACAAAGGACTGCTCCATCCATAGGATCAAAAGAAATCAAGGCTAGATTATCAGAAGGTTGAGGGAACTAATTTAATAAAAATTCACGATGTCCCTTGTCTAGTTTCCAAGCCCGAGTCAGTTTTTGTCGTAAAAGATATTTGTTTATTCTGCTGCTCTGAGTCTTAGTTGTGGAAAGCAAGATCTTTTGGTTTTGTTATGTGGGATCTAGTTTTCCGATCAGGGATTGAACCAGGGGCCCCTGCATTGGGAGTGTGGTGTCTTAACCTCTGGACTTCCAAGGAAGCCCCTGAGCCAGGTTTTGGGCTTGGGATTTGTTAAATGCAGGATAGGCAAAGTCCCTAGGAGGAACGACTCTGCAACGCCACAGCCGGGGATATGATATAATTCCTCTGGGTAATAATTTCCCAGAGAGCCTCTAATTGTTTACTCAGCTAACTGTATACAGGATAAAGGGGAATATCCAAACATTTCTAAGACTGTTGGCACCAGAGTTGATATTAATATCTGGGGTCCCTTCCTCTTTGATAGCGTAGGTCTAACTCATAGAGTACATTGAGTTCATGGACTCATCCAGAAGTCATTTCCCTGGAACAAACATACTTGGTAGTTTGAAGAACCACCATATTTACTCCTCGGCTCTAAGTTTAGAGCTCTTGTAGTGGAAAAGGCAAAGTGGAAGCCTTCGGGTCAGCTGCTCTACTCCTAATAGTCAATCGAGCAGTAACTTTGGTAGCCCTGAATGCACCATGCCACCCAATATTCATAGCTTTGAGTTGTCTCTTCCAACACTGAATCTGACCTTGGGAAAATGGTGATGAGTAGGCATGATGCATGCAAAGGCTTGATATGAGTTTGCACATAGGGCCTTTTCTTGGAATGCTTGCTCTTGGGATCAGCTGCCATATAAAGAAGCTACATGAAGACGAAACATAGAATGAGGGGGTCCCAGCCTGGAAGCCCTCTCTGCTAAGATGCCAACCACATGAATGAAGCCATCCTGGGCATTCCAACTCCAGCTGCCATCTGGCTGCTTCTGCGTGAGAGACTCCAAGCAAGATCAACAGAGGAATCATCTGGTTAGACCCATGTTAACTCACAGAGTTGTGCTAAATAATAAACTAGTTGCTGTTTTAAATCCCATGTTTTGTAGTAACATTATTCAACAACAGATAATTTAAACATCAGTTCAGTTGCTCAGTTGTGCCCGACTCTTTGTGACTCATGGACTGCAGCATGCCAGGCCTTCCTGTCCTTCACCAACTCCTGGAGCCTACTCAAACTCATGTCCATAGAATCAGTGATGCCATCCAACCATCTCATCCACTGTCTTAACTTAAACATGCATGCATGCCAATTGCATCAGTCATGTACAACTCTTTGCAACCTCATGGTCTATAGTCTGCCAGGGTCCTCTTGTTGATGGTATTCTCCAGGCAAGAACATTGGAGTGGGTTGCCATGTCCTCCTCTAGGGGATCATCCCTACCCAGGGATCATACCCATGTCTCCTGCATCTCCTGCACTACAGATGAATTTTTTACCCACTGAGCCACCTGAAAGTGAAAGTATTAGTCGCTTTAGTCATGTCCAACTCTTTGTGACCCCATGGACTAGAGCCTGCCAGGGTCTTCTGTCCATGGAATTCTCCAGGCAAGAATAATGGAATGGGTTGCCATGCCCTCCTCCAGGGGATCTTCCCAACCCAATGATCAAATCCACATCTCTTACATCTCCTGTACTGCAGGCAGATTCTTTACCATCTGAGCCCCAAGGCTAGCCCAAATACCTTAAACAACTGTAAATGAAAACTATAACATCTTGGGAGGAATGGCAGAAATCAGCATAATTGATAAAGACCCAAACACCTTCAAAGGGCAGAATTTTGAGTGCTGCATCTGGTCTGTACTTTTATGGAAGGAGAAATGGTTCAAGGTCAGAATATGAATGGACTCCTGGGCAATGGCAAATGACCTGACTGATCAGAGGCCCAGCAGGAGAAAGATTAGCAGACTTGGGACAAAGAAGTCTAAGAAAGAGGTGCCAACTAAAAATTGGCAGCCGCCATCTGCCTCTATAAGGATTAAACCAGTGCAACCACAGACCTTCAACACCCACTGAAAAGAGTTTAAGGTGGAGATCAGGAATGAAGCACTCTGTGTGCTCTGGGAAAAAAGTGGCAGAACAAGCCAACAGTTATATATTTTCAGGAGCAGATTTTATGAGCCCAATTTTTGCATCTCCTTATATCTAGAAAAGCAGTAAAATCATTCATAGTGACATCTGGTCCTTGTGATAGGGGAAACCTGTAAAAATGTGTGCTTGACTGCATGTACCCCACTTCACTAAAATCACATGTATATTGACCTTTCCCCCTACCTCTTGGGAGCAGTTTCTCAAAGGCTATCTCCTAGGCTATAGCCCTCCTTTTGCCCTCAATAAAACTTAACTCACAACTCTCACATTGTGATTTTTTTCCCAGCTGACAGAGGCATAGGGATGGACTTATAGGAACGGCCACAAGGGATAGCTTATGGGTCCTGGAGAACAGTTCATTTCCCTGGTCCAGGCAGCTCCCCTCTACGCTCTGTGTGGGAAGGATCATTTCTAAATTGGATGTCTCTGTCCTTTTTGTACTGGCTTATACCTCCCTAGGAGAAGTAGGTCATTATATGTCTAAGGTCGAAATGATTTTCCTGATGGTTGGGTCTGAGTGTGGTGAGAAAACAGCAAGATTGTGCCATCACTAATGACCTTTTTCTGATCTATTGGTTTGAATGCTAAGGTTTGCACAGATTGTTGACAAGAACTGATGCATCAGTTTTGTTTCATCCTTAACTATGTCTTCTGAATCTTGAATCCAAGAAACATGTCCAGAGATGGCCCAGATCACACTGCAATTTATAATTATTTGAGATAGAATATTTTGGGCTTTCCAGGTGGCACTAGTGGTGAAGAACCTGCCTGCCATTGCAGGAGACTTAAGAGATGTGGGTTCGATTCCTGGGTTGGGAAGATAACCCTGGGGAAGGAAATGTGAACCCACTCCAGTATTCTTGACTGGGAAATCCCATGGACAGAGGAGCCTGGAAGGCTATTGTCCATAGGGTTGCAAAGAGTTGAACATGACTGAAACGACTTAGCATGCATGAACACAGAATATTTTATCTCTCCCTTATTGAAACAGCTGAGTAGGTGGTTGGCTTGACCTTTAATTTGAGTATGTACCTGGTCACCTTCCCAGCTCATGCTTCATAGAGAAGGACTCCTGTCCTCACAGGGGTCTCATCCTGCCTGCTAGGTTTATTCTCCCAATACTACATTTCTGGCCATGGTTGATTTGAGCTAAGGTGGGCACCTGACCACATCAACCATATTCTTTCTCCTGGGAACTTTGAGTTGAGACTATGACCTCATCAGTCTTTGCTGGTCTTTTGAAGTAAGAGGACAGAGTCTCAGAAGCTGGGACACATTCTTCCTCTGCTCACTTAATCACAGAGAAGCATCAAAGACTGGTTTTCAGTGGCCATAGAGCTGTCCTCTTTTTGGCTTCCAGATCTATCTTCCTTTTGCTTCCTGAATATTCTTATATCTTTATAAGAATTCTTATATCGTATATCCTTATTCCCATGTCTTAAAAAAGAGTTAATTAATTTATTGGTTAATTTTATTAACTGCTTTGGGTCTTCATTGCTGTTCGAGGGCTTTCTCTAGTTGCAGCGAGTGGGGACTACTCTAGTTGAGGTGCACTGGCTTCTCACTGTGGTGGCTTCTGTGGTTGCAGAGCATGAGCTTTAGGCATGTGGGCTCAGTGGCTGTGATGCATGGGCTCAGCTGTTCCATGGCATGTGGGATCGCCCTGTACCAGGGATTGAACTCTTGCTCCCTTTATTGGCAGGTGGACTCCCAACCAATGGTCCACCATGGAAGTCTCCTATATCTTATATCTTTACATTGACTTGAGTTATTGTCTGTGACTTACAACCAACGAGATTTAACTAGCAGAGACCCATTTTCCCAAATGGACTTCTGGTGCCTGGGTGTTGTTCCTTGAATTTTTCCCCTTCCTCCCTTCTCTCCCTCTCATCCTTTTCCTTTTTTGTTTTTAATTTATCTCCCAAGACTGCTTTATGATCGTGTATTCAGGTTACAGAGAATCCCTGCTCTAACCTAAAGCTGTTTTCTTGCCAGGAATCCCAAAGCTACAAACTCTCAGCTTTGAAGCCTAAATTAAGTTGAAGGGTATACCTCCCAGAGTATAGCGCACAACATATTATCTGAAGAAACTAAGCAAAATCATTGTTCTTCCCTAAAGGCAGTCTCCTCTTAGTTAAGGACATATGTCTAGTTCCATTTGCGTGATCTTCAACAGCTCTTTTCACTGAGAAGGGAATAACAAACATCCAGAGACAAGGGACAACAAGCAGGCCTTTCGCATGAGTTTCTTCATCTTTTCTCAAGGTTCTTTAATAGAGAAGAAGAGAGACTTGACAGTCCCTCCACCTGTCAGTCCAGGAGAGATAAAAATGAGACACGCTGTTTAAATATATTTGATAAATCTCCACTCAAATTCAATAGTCTTGCCTGTTATGGCCAAGAGAAAATGAAAGCCTGGAAATAGCGCACATTTTCAGAAATAGGAAGACTATTGGATAAAGTATGATCACCCACACCTTACAGAATTTAATGATTATCAAAAAGCATAGTTATTAAAAGAATGGTTAGGGAGTTTCCTGGTGGTTCAGTGGGTAAGACTCCGAGCTTCTGATGCAGGTTCAATGTCTGGTCAGAGAACTAGATCCCACATGTGGCAACTAAGGCATGGCATAGCCAAAAGAAAAAAAAAAGTTAGTAAAAACATTGACTTTTGATATGGTTAGTGATATGTATCACAGTAAGAGCAAAGGCTGTGCATTACCCCAACCTCACTCCTCTGATAAGTCTATCCCTTTCCATGATTTTTAGCTGGCCACCTTGCTGCCAGGGGAAAAGAATACATTTCCCAGCTTTCCTTGCAGCAAAGTGTAATCAACGTGACCAGATCCTAGTTAATAAAATATGAATAAGTGAGATGGGCAACTTCTGTGCTGTCTTCTGAAATTAGAGGGGTGGGGGAATATCCTTTCTGCCTTTTCTCCATCTTCTTTCCTGAACATGGCCATGATGGCAAACTGAGGCCATGTGGAATAGTGATACTGCTTGGGCAGGATGTGTAACAAGATAGAAAACCTTGGATGCCTGGCCCATAGTTTGGAGCAGAATTCCACAAGGCCCCTTGACCTTTTACCTAAGAATTGTTAAATCAGAAATTTCTGTCTTCTTAATATGGATCTCTGTTATCTGCAGCTAGGCTCATTAATACCTTATATAAGTAGAAAAAAATTTCAGTTGTAATGCGTAGAGGATGATATGATTTTCAAGTATATATGAAAGAATATCTGTTTTTACAAGATGGCGGAGTAGAAGGTCATGTGCTCGTCTTCTCTTGTGAGAGCTCCAAAACTGCAACTGACTCCTGAACAGCCATCGACAAGAGAATACCATTGGAGCTGTAGCTTCAATACTTTGGCCACCTGAAGTGAAGAACTGACTCACTGGAAAAGCCCCTGATGCTGGGAAAGATTGAGGGCAGGAGGAGAAGGGGATGACAGAGGATGAGATGGTTGGATGGCATCACCGACTCGATGGACCTGAGTTTGAGCAAGCTCTGGGAGTTGGTGATGGATAGGGAAGCCTGGCATGCTGCCGTCCATGGGGTCAAAAAAGGACATGACTGAGCGACTGAACCAACTGTGAAAGATTCTGATCTGCCTTGACAATGTTTAAGTGATCATGAAGAAAGGTATGAAAGTATATGGCCAAACTTCTAACTTTGATTTCTTAAGAGGTGGGGTGGAGAGGAAGTGTTCACAATTTTAACATAGATTGTTTTTTTTTTTTTTTTTTAGGGAAGCCTGGCATACTGCAGTCCATGGGGTCGTAAAGAGTCGAACATGACTGAGCAACTGAACTGACTGATGTAAAATTATTTTGGTAATAACTAAATCAATACAAATGAATCATTACCAAAATAGGTGTGCATCTCAATGCAAATGCTTTCTTTTTAGAACTAAGAATTTAGGGAAATGAGAACCACAGTGTGAGCTTTAGTTAAATCTAAAGCAGGGTTTTTAACATGGAGTTTGTGGGTCCCCCAATCTGGTTACTGTCAATCAGCTGTCAGTACTGGTTACTGGAGAGCTTATTAAAGTTAGAAGGGACTGGGTTCCACCCCAGAGATGCTGGTCAGGAGGTCAGGCATCACTGCTTTTTTTTTTTTTTTTTGTAATTTTCTTTACTTTATTGTGTTGGTTTTGCCATACAATGACATGAAACCACCATGGGTTTACATATGCTCCCCCTCCAGAACCCCCCTCCCTCCTCCCTCCCGATTTCCTCCCCCTGGGACATCTCGGTGCACCAGCCCCGAGCAACTTATTATAACAATTAAAATTTTTTTTAATTTATAGAAAAAAATTATTTCAAGTCTTTCTGAAACAGGAGTAGCTAACATGAAGGTTTTACTTAAACAATGCAGTTAAAGGTTTTTAGGGTAAAAGTTCAGGAGCAGAAACCCAGCCTGTTATTTTGCCATGGCAGGACACTATATCTGTCTGAGAGATATATATTTTGGGGCTATTCTTTTTTTTTCAAACTACCTTCCTTTTAAAAAAATTATTTATGTTTGTCTTTTTGGCTCTCCTGGGTCTTGGTTACTGCACATGGGCTTTCTCTAGCTGAGGTGAGCAGGGCTACTCTCCAGTTGCAGAGCGCAGGTTTCTTACTGCGGTGGCTTCTCTTGTGGAGCACAGGCTCTAGGCACGGGGGTCTCAAGTTGCAGCACGTGGGCTCCGTAGTTGTGGCTCATGGGCTTAGGTGCTCTGAGGCCTGTCGGATCTTCCTGGACCAGGGATGGAACCCACGTCTCCTGCACTGCAAGGCAGACTCAACTGCTGGGCCCCCAAGGAAACCCTAACTGCCTTCTTTAGGCCCAAAGAGATGTTTACCACAGAGCTTTTTCTTTTTTAGAAAAACACACTTTTATGTTATTTTCTGGTTGTGCTATGCAGCATGCAGAATCTTAGTTCCCCAACCATGGATCGAACGCATGCCCCCTGCAATGGAAATGTGAGCCTCAACCACTGACCACAACAAAAGACCTTGCGGGGCTATCCTTACAAACGTGTTTCTAGATAGAGCTCCTGATGTTTCTTTTATGTCATTGGATAAAGACTACTGGGAAGATTGATTATTTTGTATTGAAAAAAGAGGAAGTGTTGTGTTTTGCACAACATTATCTCTCTATTTGGGGCTTCCCAAGTGGCTCAGTGGTAAAGAATCTGTCTGCTAATGCAGGAGACGAAGGAGACTCGGTTCCATCCTTGGGTTGGGAAGATCCCCTGGAGGAAGAAATGTCAACTCACTCTGGTATTCTTGCGTGGAGAATCCCATGGACAGAGGAGCCTGGTGGGCTACAGTCCATAGGGTCACAAAGAGTTGGCTATGAATAAGTAGGAACACGCATGCATCTCTCTATTTACTTCTATTATGAAGCAACTGTGGGATGAGCCGGGCAGAATTGGTTGGGGAAATAATTAAATGTGGGAAGACATCTCCCTAGTGACTTCTGACCAGCTGACCACATAGCCAAAACTCAGAGTGAGGAGAGGTGCCAGTGAGCCTTGAGTTTACTGTCTACAATGAATATAGCAATATCAACCGTAGGACACAGGGAGATTAGCACATTTATTGATATGACCCCAACTGGAAGTGAAAATTTGGAAATCTTAGACTTTAGAATCAGTAACCAGTGGCAAAACTTTCAAATGCTTTTTCTAAGCATTTGTTGAGAAAGTTTTTTTTTTGTGTGTGTGTGTGTATGCTTCACTCTACCTCACCATTTCTCTTAATGAAGGAATCATACCACAAAACTATGTTTGACAACAGTTAAACACACTATTCATTGAACAGAGGAGCTAATTAAATTTTTCCACTTGACCAAGGAAATGGAACCTGAAAACTTCCTTTGGTTTTCCATCTCTGAATAAAGTGGACAAAATTCACTGAGAAGGAAAGAAAGTGGCACAGACACATTTGAAACAACATCTTTTCCAGGACCAAAATGAAGACAATCCAAAAGGTTCTAAATAAATTCTAAACAGCATCCTTAAATTGACTTAAATGTCTGGCCCAGTAGAAAGGCACTTGGAATCAAGTAGTGTGGGTTCAAATCTTGATTTTCCACTTACAGCAGTGTCATAGGATATTGAAATAACACTTTTTTTTTAATGGCTATCAGACTTGGCCAGGATTTCAAGACCTGACATTAATATACATCACGAAATGGGGCAAGACACCACCATGCAGGACTTGCAGGAAGTGGCCAGTACTATTTAGAAACTCGTATCCTCTCAGCATCAAGAATATAGAAGGGTTGAACAGAGATTAGAAGAAGATTTTTATTTGGAAAGGTGGGGCATTTTTCTCTGACCCCAAGCTCAGAGAGAAGGTTTTCAAAAGGACCACCTGTGAATTTGATAATGTGTCCTGATGGATTGATGTGTGAGTCATCAGAAGGTAAGAGACCATTGTTGCTTTGCTTCATTGAGAGGGGAGGGAAAAGAAGTTGCTGCAGATGGGATGATTTCCACACCCCAAGCTGATTGGAGCAAAGAAAGTATGTTTCCTTCTGACCAGATGTTGCCCAGGAGGGCTGACTTAGATGCCAACCAGGAAGGTTGCCTGGAAGGGCAAGGTGAAGTCTGGAGAGGGTGCTGTTGGGTCCTGCTTGGTGAAGCTTGTGGGAGAAACCCAGTCTTGGGAGGACTCTGTGAAATACCCACAAAAGCACCCCTCAAAATAAAGAGTCAGTTGCATTGAGCTGCACATCCTAGGAAGCACTGGTGTCAACTGCATTAATGGTGGCAGTAGGGGTTGTAGTTTTTCAGTCGATAAGTTGTGTCCTACTCTTTATGACCCCATGGATTGTAGCATGCCAGGCTTCTCTGTCCCTCACTATCTCCTGGAGTTTGCTCAAATTTATGCCCACTGAGTTGGTGATGCTACCTATTCATCTAATCCTCTGTCATCCCCTCCTTCTTTTGCCTTTATCCTTTGCCAGCATCAACATCTTTTCCAATGAGTTGGCTCTTTGTGTTAGGTGGCCACAGTACTGGAGCTTCAGCTTCAGCATCAGTCCTTCTAATAAATATTGAGGGTTGATTTCCTTGGGATTGCTAAAGACTCGCAGGACTGACATAGTCAGCACTTACCAATCTACAACTCACTCAGGAAAAGGATGAAACAGAACATCAGCATTAAAGCCAGGACATACGTCTCAGCCAAGGGTGACCTCACAGCAAGGGTCAGGAGAGCCCAAGTTCCAGATGTCTTCTTGTCTAAGGATCGAGGTGGATGCCTCCCCTCTCTCAGCTCAGGAACCAATTATGTGTGTTCAGAATACTAAGGGACCATGGACCCCAGAGGAGAGTCTGAACCAGAGTTGTCACAGGGGTATGCAATCAGCCCTGATGGCTGAGACTTTTGGGGGCTTTTACCAAGACCAGGTGCAACTCACCAACCTCACTGTTATCAATAAACAATGCTGACAAGCTGGTACAAACCACCCCGAGCTCCTCAGACACATGGTTGTGAAGTGACACTGTTAATCATTCCACGGCATGTCAGGGCCATGCTGGTGCATTTCATTTTTGAGTAAAATAGCTCAGGTTTATTCCAGGCTTGCTGGCATTAACCTTCCCCATGCAGCTCACAACAGTATCTGTCTAACAACATTTCTGCCCTGGCTTCTCCCTGCTCTCTAAGCCTAGAAGGGGTGAACACAGCCTAGAGAGTGGTGGGGAACAGAAACTCAAGATGAAGAAACAGAAAAGAATTGACCACATCTATTTCCTTCTTAATGCATGTCTATCAGGAAAAAGATGTCATTATAAATAGAACTGAATCTTGTGACTGTTCTGTAAGACTAGATATTTTAATTATTGAACTGAGGCTATTTTTATGAATTATATGTAACTGGAAAACTTTAAAAAAATTGGTGATGATTGAACTTAAAACCATGAGACTTAGCTTAAATTTCATCTAGTGAATGCAGAAAAATTAGGCCCCCACAGGATGGGTTTGAATAGAAAATGATCAAGCCACACATGAGTTTGATTCTTTTCTTTAAGGGATTCCATGAAAACATCAGAGGTACAATTGGACAAGTGTTAAGGAATGTCAAAGAAAAATGAGAGATGTTAAATAAGTAAGCATAAGTCATTGAAACTCTCTCTTTCCCACTTCAAACCTAACTAGAAACAAGCACCAAAATCTTTTTGCCTTCTTTTTAATTTTAAATTTAAAATTTTTATTGAAGTGTAGTTGATTTACAACATCGCAGGTGTACAGCAGAGTGACTCAGCTATATGCTGTGTGTGCATGTGTGATAAGCTGCTTTAGTCTTGTCCAACTCTTTGTGACCCCATGGACTATATAGCCCACCAGGCTCCTCTGTCCATGGGATTCTCTGGGCAAGAATACAGGCCATTTCCTTCTCCAGGGGACCTTTCTGACTCAGGAATCAAACCCACATATCCTGCATTGGCAGGTGAATTCTTTGCCGCCGAGCCACCAGGGACGCCCGTATGTATATTCTTTTTCACGTTCTTTTCCATTATAAGTTATTACAGGATACTGAGTATAGTTCCCTGTGCTATGCAGCAGACCATTGTTGTTTATCTATTTTATGCATATTAGCATGTATCTGTTAATCCTAAATCCCATATTTATCCCTCCCCTTCTTTTCTTCTTTGGCGACCACAAGTCTTTTCTTAGCAAAGCAAAATGTTTACTTACATCATTTGGTTTCATGATGAAGGAAAAAGGATTAAGATACCAGTTTCATGAGTTTAAGAGCTGGTTTGCAGGATTAGGAAAGATTTTTGAACAGCTGGGAAGACTGCAGCGTTGACACATGAAACATGCTCTTCCAGTTCATTAAGGCGTGTCATCAGGCACGGAATGGTAGCTCCTTTCCTTTGGGCCCCCTATTGGTTGTTAGGTTCAGGACATCCAACGAGGGTGGAAGTGGCTTAAAAGCCAGGGTGGACTCTCAGCATTACTCTTTCTCTGCTACTCTGAGGTTTATGTGAAGACAAGATGGAGAAAGTTCTCCTGAAGTGTATAAGGCTTTGTGTGAGCAAGTTCAGTCAGAGAAATAGTGCAATAACTGTAGGTTAAACTGTCTTCACTGATATATGGGAAAAGACATAGGAAAAAAGGAAGGAGCAAAAACACAAAGCAGTTTTCCCAAAACAAGCCTAAAGGTGAAATTAATAGTTCTCTTATATCAATATTTGTTGAAGAGAATGGGGAATAGGGAAAGAAAGAAAAAGTGGCATTAAATAATTTTACCTTGTGGTGCTATATTAAAAAAAACTTCTAGAAAAGGATAACATATAAAAAGAAATTTATAAAAATCATAGAAATTTTATAGATTGAACATATCCATATAACTGGCACATAAATAATAATAATAAAAACTAACTCAGAGTATTACCAGGATCCTAGAAGCTCTTTTCAGGAAACTGTCAGTCAGGAGCCCACAGAAATAGCTCTGTTCTGACTTCTAATATGGTGGCCGCACCTGTGTGGTTAAAAAAGAACCTCACTCCCCAGACACACTTAAGTTTCCTATTACCCAGAAGCTCCAAACTTCTCCAAATTTCTTAACTGTTTTCATAACTAGTAGGAAAAAAAGTTAAGACAATGAGGAATTGAATGAAAATTATCTAACTGATTTTAATTCTTAGTGGACTTTATTTTAATTAACTTTAATTTTATTTCCTTGTGGTAAAATCACAAGTGTATATGCCCATAAAAATTTATAAAACTCTTTACATGCATGCTAAAGTCTCTTCATTTGTGTCCGGCTCTTTATGACCCCATGGACTGTAGTCTGCCAGGCTCTTCTGTCCATGGGATTCCCCAGGCAAGAATATTGGAGTGGGTTGCAATGCCTTTCTCCAGGAGATCTTCCTGACCCAGGGATTGAACCCAAATCTTCTGTGGCTCCTGCATTGTAGGATTCTTTACTATTGAGCCACTGGGGAAGCCCAAAACTAGTTATATATTACCAAAAGAGCTCATCTTAATACATTTTAAGAGGTAGAGATTTTACAGGCAAATTGTATGGTTATAATTCAAAACAGTTAAAAGCAAATATTGGAAAATAATCAAAATATCACTACATGGAGAATAAAAATAGACAGAAGACACCAGGTGCCATCCAAAATTAAAACCGAAGTTACAGTCTATTTAAAACCATGAATATAATGCTTTACCTTAAAACCTAGTAGTCACTGAAAAAACTGTTCTCATAGAAAAATTCATAGCCTTAAATATCCTTATCATTATAGCCTGGAGAAGGGAATGGCTACCCACTCCATTAGTCTTGCCTGGAGATAGAGGAGCTGAAAATAGCATTGCCTATCTTAGAAAAAGATATAACAATTCAAAATAAGCCAGAAAGTGAGGGTTACTATATTTCATCAATTCTAAGGCCTGCTTCCCTTTTTATTTTGACATCTCTTAAATCAGAATGTGTCCTCAATTTCTGTTGACCATGTAGCCACCTGATCTCTTATTACCTGTACCTGAAAGAACTTGGCTGTTCTCTCTGGTGGCGTGATTGAAATCCCTTGGGATGTCAGTCAAAAAATCATTTAAGGGTTGTTTGAAGAAGGGCTGTGAATACTGGTTTGTACCTGAAATACTTTGAATGACACTTCCAGTAAGAGAGAGCTAGTATCAGCAATTTGGAAGAAAATCTTGGAAACAGTAGTGGAACATTTTTTTAGGAAATGCTGTGTCACCAGCACGGAAGACAAAATTGTGCAGAAAATTTGGAACATTGATGATTGAGTGGATGGTGATTTAAAAGAGCTGGACTCTCAACCAGAAGACATCTTATAAGTATCTTCAGTGATTTTATATTTTCTTTTGTGGATGCATAAGAGAAATATGATTAAAGTTTATGCCTAATGACTCTAAAAAAGCTTTTCCCATAAGTACAAAATAAACATTCTAAGTGATAAGAAAGCCTTATGTTCTAGATAGTGTGGAAGTGTTTTGTTTTTCTTAGTGGTGTCCCAAAAAATGATGAAATGTGGTAACACAGCCAAAATTGAAAGTTATGAAATAGAAAACTGAAAGAGTAGAATATATAAATAAATGCAAAACTAGATTTTTGCAAAGATTAGTAATGTATACATAACCTCTTCATGAGCTTGATTAAGAACAAAAGTAGGAGAGCAAAATATAAAAGACTAGGAGTAAAAAAGGGCTTCCCTTGTGGCTCAGCTGGTAAAGAATCCACCTGCAATGTGGGAGACCTGGGTTTGATCTCTGGGTTGGGAAGATCCCCTGGAGAAAAGAAAGGCTACCCACTCCGGTATTCTGGCCTGGAGAATTCCATGGACTGTATAGTCCATGGGGACACCAAGAGTCGGGCATGACTGAGAGACTTGCACTTCACAGGAGTAAGAAAAGAGACAGAACTAACAGAGAATGTGTATTAAAACAGCAAGAGAAGGACTTCTCTGGTGATCCAGTGATTAGAACTTTGCCTGCTAATGTGGGGGGTGCAGGTTTGATCCCTTGCTGGGGAACTAGATCCCACATACCTCATGGATAAGAAACCAAAACATAAAAAAGAAACAATATTGTAAAAAATTCAATAAAGAGTTTAAAAATGGTTTACACCAAAAAAATCTAGTAAGAGAATATCATTATGTTGCACGTGCAACTATTCAGTAGCCTATTTGAAAACCAAAATCAGGGCAAACTTTTTTTGTAGAAGGCTGGGTAGTACATATTATAGGCTCTGTGAAGTAAATCGAGGCTCTTATATAAATCTTTAAATAACCATTTTAGTATTTATAGAGAAAGA